>CM056392.1:23206754-23296754 GCA_029718625.1 Synaphobranchus kaupii | reverse complement strand
ACGGCCCCCGTCGGCCGCACGCTTTCCCCCCCGCCGCACAAAAGCACATGACCGCCACAGCCTTCCCCCGCTTGAGTCGCCAAACGCGCGAACCCGCCCACAGTGGCCCCGCGTGAGAAACGGCCTTCATACGCTCGAGTCGCCAAACGCACAATCCCGCCCAGAGCGGCCCCGCGTGAGAAACAGCGGTAATGTAGAAGGGGACGTGCGTGCGTGCGCCACGCTGGAAGTAAAGCCCCGCACAGAGGGGAGAGGAGGAAGCCAGGCCAGGCCAGAGGACCCCAGTGTCACTCCCACAGTAAACATCCTCCTCCTGCTACACAACGCGCTCAGATAAGAGAAGCGTGCAGCGCTGTGTGCGCTCTTTAATGAACACCCCACACACTTCAGGGTTAACTGATGCGCTACCTCCACATTTATAAAACTGCTGAAAAATGCAAAACCTTCCACGAGCCACCAGACGTATAAAACGCTGTATAATGCACTGGTTATACATAAACACCTGGTTTGCTTTACTTTCCATCTTATTTTATTTTCATTTTTAAAGTTGTGAGGGGGTAGAGAAGGGCAGAAGAGTTGAGTTGAGGCTGCTTGTGGAATGCTGAGGATGAGTGTGCATCAGTGTGAGAGAACTGCTGGAGAGCTGGTAACAGCATGGGGCTCACAGCTCAATTATCACCTCCATGCAGGCTCACAGCAGACTACCGGCCTTCCTCTGCCCCTGCAGTGACCACTGGCACCAGCTCCAGGCCCCTAGCTCTGTCCCCCTCTCTGTCCGTCCGTCTCTCTGTCCGCCTCTCTGTTAATCTCTGCCTGCCTCTGTCCGTCAGTCTCTCTGTCCGCCTCTGTTAATCTCTGCCCGTCTCCGTCCGTCAGTCTCTCTGTCTGACTGTTCTCTCCCTGACCACCTAGCTCTGTCCGCCTCTGTTAATCTCTGCCTGCCTCTGTCCGTCAGTCAGTCTCTCTGTCCGCCTCTGTTAATCTCCGACTGTCTCTGTCCGTCCGTCCGTCCGTCTCTCTGACTGTTCTCTCCTTGACCGCCTGTCTCAGTCCGTCTCTCTCTGACCGTCCGCCTCTCTCTCTCTGCTCAGCCAATGATAATGGCCCCTTCCAAGGGGATCGAGCGTTTACGTAGACAGATGAGCTGGATGAGAGGCTAATGCCGTACTGCAGACTCCACACAGTGAGAGGCATGACTACAATGCTGAGCTACGGGAAGCGCAGTGGCTATGGAAAGTGTGAGTGGAGAGCTGACATATTTACAGTGCTGGGGCCGCGCCCGTATTCTTTGTCCCTCACGCCCACTCCAAACAATGGGCACCCCCTCCCACCCCCTTCGCTGCACGTCAAGGTCTCCCGTATTACATTGTGAGTGAGTGCTACCATACAAAGTCTGGGAATTAAGTAAACAAGAACTCATACCTACACCCATAATACACTGTAGTACCAATCACACACGCACGCACGCACGCACGCGCGCGCGCACGCACGCACACACGCACGCACACACACACGCACGCACACACACGCACACACACGCACACACACACACACACACACAGACACGCACACACGCACGCAAGCGCACACGCACGCGCGCACGCACGCACGCACGCACACACGCACACACGCACACACGCACACACACACACACAAACACACGTTTGTGTGCTGCATGTGTTCGCAGGACATGTTCGACGCACGTCGGCCAGATGAGGGACGGGATGAATTACGGAGGCACGCTGTGGCTCTCGGGAGCTTAAGCAAACAGGCTCGATTTATTCTAAAAATACCTCTGCGCGCCGGCCGCTCCGTAACGGACCCAATGAGGCGAGCGGCGGCGTAGGGTGAGGGCCGGCCGGGAGACGGCGCTGGGACCGGGCCGGGGATCAAACCCGCGGCGCCGAAACGGGGTCGCAGCCCTACGCTCTCACACTGCTCTAGTTAAACTGGGACAGACGCCCCTGACAGAGGCGTGCAAAGTGTAATTTTAAAAAAAAGTAATTTTTCCAACAATTGTTTACAGACAGATTATTTCACTTTTAATTCACTATATCACAATTCCAGTGGGTCAGAAGTTTACATACACTAAGTTGACTGTCCCTTCAAATTTTTTATATTTGGTCGCATATGCTTTGCATGCCATGACTTCCTGATGTCTGTGACCCAACAACATCAAAAGGCTCTTGATATCTTATTTTCCGGTACTCTTACAAGCGATACTATAACGTCTCTGCATTTGAATGGATCTTTATGGGAATTGGGGGGTGGGACTAGATTTAGCTGTAAATTACACTGGAACAGTATGGAAAAACATAGTTGGCAAAATGGCTCTAAGTCATCAAGGGTCTGACGTATCAAACAAGCCTTAAATCATCACTCTGCTGCCAGAAATACAGTAGATATGGTTGGATAACTTGAAGGGTTTCTTCTCCTGACTTATTTTTCCATAAATTTCAATAGGAAAATTTGTCAGGAGAAACAACATGTTTTTGTAAAGCTTTGGCAACACATATTGCAATATGTCATGCCAGTAAAGCATTTTTAATTGAATTTAGAGAGAGAGAGAGAGAGAGAGAGAGAGAAAGAGAGAGATTTGCTGGGTTTAATGAACGGAGCGGGAGGCACAGAAACGGCACGGCCATTCCCCTCATGCTCATGAAAGCACAGCTCACCTGCGACTCATTTACTGGCGATAGCCGACACCATGGTTTTTGCACGTACGTGCTTCACCTCAGCAGTCCGCTAACAATCTGTGGGCAGGCCCAGGAGGGCACATGAGGACACTTCCCAGAGGGCCGAGGGCAGAAATCACCATGCGGCCCGACGGTGACAGCAGTAGTAGGGAAGACACTACTGACAGAATAAAATCAGCGTTTGGAGGCCATCTGTGGCGGCATGACGTCTTGAATATAGCAGGTCCTCGGGTAGCTGGGGTAACGCTAGCCCTAACGCTTCATTGACGGTATAAAGTAAATTGCAATTGCGAACCGGAGGGTGCGGGAGAAGATTTGTTTTCTTTCTCACCGGCGATAAAGGAAAAGTTACATTTCGCGGCGTTGTCGGTGTCGCAAATTACTGCGGTTGTTTATCTGCGATTGATGACTGTGCGTATCCAAACACGCCTCGCGTAAATAAATCCCGTTATTGACCGACTTTTATTTTGTGGCGGCCGTGCTGATATTGTGGCGGAGTGCCGCAGACGAGTCAATGTAGGGGAAACCGTGAAAACCGTTGTCCATTTTAAGATTCGGGATGCAGCGCGTGCCTTACCGACCCGAGACAGACAGCCCACGTTTACACGCGCTGAGGAGAAACGGCCGTACGCTCAGGGACTGCCCATTAGCACGTTACGCGCCATTCTCTTTCGTTGCAACAATGGAATATAATTGTTAAACACAAACAACCTTTAAAATGAGTAATCTCTGCTGTAGTTAAGAGTGTTGCCATCTTTCGAGCCCCACCATCCACGCTGTGCTTTTCCTCCACTTTATACTTAATCTTGATCCTCTAAAGCAGTGGTCCCCAACCCTGTTCCTGGAGATCTACCGTCCTGTGGGTTTTCACTCCAACCCCGTCAAAGCACACTTCATTCAACAGCTCAGAGATCTCCTTGAGCCGCTAATTCGTAGAATCAGCCTGATTCAATCAGGTGTGCCAAATTAGGGTTGGAGTGAAAACCTACAGGACGGTAGATCTCCAGGAACAGGGTTGGGGACCACAGCTCTAAACTGAATCACCTTACAGGTCGTTCGCCCCGGACTGAAATCGCAGATATTATCAGAGGAACCCGAATCACCTTTCTGGGTTCATGGGTTTACGGAGAGACAGACTGCAGTGTCTGGACCTGCAGGTGTCAGAGAGAATCCGGAATCTTCTTTCACATACACTACTCACAAAAAGTTAGGGATATTCGGCTTTCGGGTGAAATTTCAGGATGAACCTAAAATGCACTATAACCTTTACAGGTGAAATTAATTTGACCTTCTCTAAACTTTTGAATGCACATGTCCAACTATTCAATGTTTCAGTACTTTTTGCACAACTTGCTGTTCTCTAACAAGGAGCTGAACGGCAAAATTCACAACAGGTGTTTGATCCATGAATCGACCAATAAATTTCCTGGTTCAATTAGAATTGGTATTTAAACAGTCCTCTTCATCATGCTGTTCACATTTTGACATCATGAGACCAAGACGACACCTAACAATTGATCAACAGTACCTCGCCATTGCGAGGCTTCAAACAGGATGTTCTCAGAGGGAAGTGGCCACTGAGCTTAGAGTGTCACAGAGTGTCATCAGCAGGTTGCAACAGAGATACAGAGAGACTGGAAGAGTCACAGAAAGGCATAGAAGTGGACGTCCTTTGGCCACATCCCACACTGATGACCGCTTCATTGTGAACAGTGCCCTGCGGAACCGGATGATGAATGCCACTCAACTCCAGGCACATTTAAGGGAGGTGAGAGGCACCCAACTGTCACGTCAGACCATTCGAAACCGTTTACATCAGCGTGGTCTGCGTGCTAGACGACCTGCAAGGGTACCTGACCACACCACCAGGCACAGGCGTCATCGTCTTGCATGGGCCAGGGAGCATTTACGCTGGACGAGGGACCAGTGGGCCTCAGTGCTGTTCTCTGATGAAAGTCGATTCACGTTGAGCAGAAATGATGGCCGCCAACGATGTTGGAGACGTCAAGGAGAGCGCTATGCATCAGCCACTGTTGTCACCAGACGACCCTTTGGTGGTGGCGGTGTTACAGTGTGGGCAGGTGTGTCTAGTCAATACAGAACTGCCCTACACTTTGTGAATGGTACAGTGACAAGCCCATACTACCTGAATAACATCATTAATCCAGTCATTGTGCCCCTGCATGAACAACACAGGCCTAATTTCATCTTCATGGACGACAATGCTCCAGCTCATCGAGGTCGCATCATTAGGGAAAGGCTGCTGGAGACTGGGGTACCTCAAATGGAGTGGCCTGCACTTTCTCCAGACCTGAATCCCATAGAAAACCTATGGGATCAGCTGACTCACCGTGTAGAGGCTCGTAACTCTGTACCCCAGAACCTCAATGACCTGAGGGCCGCCCTTCAAGAAGAGTGGGATGCCATGCCTCAGCAGACAATAAGTCGACTTGTGAACAGCATGAGACGTCGTTGTCAAGCTGTAATTGATGCTCAAGGGCACATGACAAGTTATTGAGACATTGACATTTTTGTTGTGGTATACCCACCACTGTTGTTGGCTTTTGTTTCAATAAATTGTTTGAGATGAGGAAATCACCATTGCATGTTTCTACTTAAATGCCCTACTTTCATGATACGTATAATATCACTGTAGCGTGAACTTACATTTTCCATAAATTTCACCCGAAAGCCAAATATCCCTAACTTTTTGTGAGTAGTGTATAACAGCAGTACGGGGAGCTGGCACAGTTATGTGCGCACACGCAAATAAACCTAAAGCAAGTAAAGAGTAAAATAATGCAGGATACACTGCCAATAACACTCCCAAACCCGTTTTACTGTCTACACGTTTCCACCCAAGCGAGAGTCCCATTGCTATGATTCCACCAGAATTAATTCACGTGTAGCGCTTTCCTGACAGTGAATTAAAAAATGTCACCGATAGGTCTTTCACACCTGTGATTTACCCGAGGGAAAAGTCTGACACTCAACTCAACTGCACTTCCACCTTCTGCACATCTTATTCGTTCAATTGCATATCCATCACAGTCAGTCGTCACATGGCTGGTGTGACGCATCAGACTTTAGCGTAAACTGTATGCAACTGCAAGACTGTTTGGATGTGCACAGCACCTACCAGAAATGAACGAGCCATTCGCAAATCTCCCGTCTTCAAGAGGCCCAGCCCCAGTGCTGAAACTCCTCAAGTTGACAAAGCGTAGCCAACAACAGCGGCACACCAGACGTAAAAAAAAAAAAAAAACGCCACCGCGTTCGCCTCCGCTACGGTGTTCATTTACCATCAGGGATACAGACCCTCATTACATCAGCGACTGTAACAGAAAACGCACTTTAGCCATTACGCAAGCCCGCCTGTTCGGAGAGAGGAGAGCCTTTTGGGCGGGCTGAGGTTCGTTTGGGCCGCGGGACGCAGCCGGGGGTAGGGAGGTGGGACCGCCTTACTCTGTGCACCTCGATGGAGTCGATCCACTGGTGCCGGTGCTCCGGGTCCTGGGCCCGCAGGTACCACACGCTGTCGTTCACGCTGATGTCCAGCCGACACTCGTCAAACTCGTGGGGCTGAGGGGAGAAAGAGAGTCATCCGTTAGCCTTGCACGCAGGGACAGGAGAGAGCTGGCGGGCTAACTGATAGCACGCACCTCAGCAGGGTGTGAAATAAACATCCAGCTATTAGCCAAATGCTGGTAAGATTTTTATTGTGGCTGGCAGGATTGCCACTCTGGCAGATAACCAAGCAGGTTGTGTTGTGTTGTAGAAGGTAATATGGCTGGTTAAATCTTGAAAATGACTGGGGATTTTTAGAATCCACAAGCCACTCTGGCCAGTGGGTGAAAACGATAATTTCATGCCCCGCACCTGAGCACAGGAGAACACATCCTATTATGGGGTAAAACAGTGTAATGAAAAGGATATCTGCTGTAATGAAACTGCACTGCAAACCTCTTTGAACAAAGGAAGTGCTTTTCATTTTTTATTATTATTATTTTTTTTTTTAGAGGTACTATTGGATGGCGCCCTCATCCACAGCACAGTACAGCGGGCCTGTCGGTGATCGCCTGCTCCGCGCCCGTCTAATCCCCGTCTCTGGAGGAATGTGTGGAATTGGGCTCGCGCGTACGGCAGCTCTGGAGCCAGGCACCAGTTTAAAGCCCTCGCCGAGGAATGCGGAGCAAACTCTCCCGTCTGTTCCCGTTTCGGCCCCTCTCCCTCCCCCCGCCCCTCTCCCTCCCCCTAATGCCGCTTCTTAAAATGAAAGGAAACGCGCCTATTACTCAACAGTCTTGCTTTAAACATACATATATACACACATATCATTTAATGATATTCATACTTGAAAGTGTTAAATCATCAACCTCAAAAAATGTAGAATAGGTAAGCCTCGTAGCATTAATATGACCTGTATGTGAAAGTATGTGTTGAGTTTACCCATGGCAGATTGCGGTGAGATGCAGTATAGACCATGTCGGGGTGTGAGGGGGCAGTGAAAGCCTATGAAAGACTGTCTGACGAACGCGTGCTCAGGCCCACCCTAAACTCCTTCACCGCCTGGTGCCTCCATTTCTCTCTTCCGACCTGCTGCCGCGAGGGATTTTTTTTGTGGCAGCGACTTCCATATGAACCGGCGGCCAATCCGACCGCAGGACAAAGCAGAGGTAACACTGTAACCCGACTACTGGAGAAATCCACTTCCTGTGCCATATATGTACCTGTACCTGTACCTCACAAACCCCTCCCCTCAACATCCCCTTGAAGGCTGAGCGTCCTGCATGGCTCCGCCCCCGGTGCAAATTCCTTCTCCAAATCATAAACAGAGGATCACGTTTGCATTCCTGCTCGAGAGAGAATGTTTGACAGCCGCTTCAGTAGGTCTGACACACAATGGCGCTTTTGTGTGCTGCCGGCCAGGAGGCTGCTAACTTAGCACGCTTTTAAACTGCCAGGGAAGAAACCATCCAAATTCAACGGAAATGTGTAAACACCTGTCCGCATAACAAACAGACAAGTCTTATCTTACCTAAACACACACATTGAGGTGAACAAATATGCTGAGTCAGGCACTTGCTTTCCGCCACACTCAGGAAAAATTGGTGGTCTCGAAAGTTGCGAAAGGTGCAAAAGTTCACTTGTGGGTGCAAATGCAGTGAACTGGTGGTTTGGTCATAGGTACGTGCGACTTGGAAACACGCACCAGAAGGCCCCGGTGAGATCAAAGTGTGCTGTAGTAAATGCTCTCAATTGCCTTTTCTTTTTTTGCTGTGCTATTTCTGTGAAATACAGAATTGAAATATTTTCATGGACATAACATAAGCGCAGTGAAGGTAAAATTCAGAATGTGTGCTTTTTATTTTTTTACTGGAGACAGATTTATGGATGGTTCCTTTTTGGAATAAAAACGTGAATACGAATATGGAACGACTACTCGGGGGCAGGGCTGCATTCATTTCCTAGGGATCGTCTGTTTTTAATTTTTACAGCGCTGGGGTTATATGCGGCGAGGATCAACATGTGGCGAGCTCCGTCCTCTCTAGAACATTCCACCCCGTGGAAAAACCAACTGTGGCCACGAGGGAGTCAGCTGGGGTCACAGAGGTACTGGGAACAAAAATTTAAATAAGCAGCAGGGGGTCGCCCCTGTAGGGCAGGACGCAGCTTGGACCATTAAAATAAATGGCCAGTGAGAGTGATTGAGAGAGCAGTGCTGGTCTGTAACTAAAATGGGTGAATGCGTAAAATTACCTCAGGTTACAGTAGAGGGGACCTAACTGCTACTACGTGTCTGTGCGCATAGCCATACAAAATAGCCTGATGCTCTGTTGGTCTGTGCTAATGTGGAAGCTTGATTCTTTCCAAAACCTGACTGAATACTGATCTGGGTTTGATATGCCTTTGAAGTTATCCACTTCAGTCCTTGAGCATAAAAATATGTTGCTGCAGGTGTGAATGTGCTAGCATAAATGTATCATTAATGGCTATTTCGGAACAGTTTCTCTTAGTATCTGCCCCTTCATTCGGCTGCAGCCTTAATTAGGCTGGATTGATTACTCACTTCTAAGCCAAAAGAAAAACACCAACTGTAATTTGAACAAATACAACCACTGCAACAACTACTAAAATGCAATCAATATATGAACAAATATTACTAATTTAAAGGGTATACTGCCCAGAAATAGATTGATCAAGAAGAAATACAGGGATGCATTATGGAAGTTCAGGGATGACATCACCGGCTGACGCCAACCCGTTTTAAATGTTGGCACAAATGCAAGCTGCAAACAAGTTTCCACATTCAGGTAAGACGTGGAGGAGTACAGACAGCTTATGATGGAAAAACGCAACAAATTTGATTTGTAGAACACAATATTTCAACCTGCTTACTTTATTAAGCAGAGGGCGTGAGTGTAAACAGCTACCAAGGCTCTGTATAGCTTTGCTTGTGAGTCTGGCCGGTACAAAATGGTAAATTAAAAAAATGCATTTGATTCACATGACTACCATCGTGGCACTTTTTGAGCATGACATTTGCAGCATCAGTGGAATATACAATGCACCCCTTCTCTGAAGCACGTATGCTGCCTCTTCATATCGGGCCGTCCTACCACCCGTAATCTCAGCGCGGGCCCGAGACAGACGGGTTTGTTTTAACCGCCGAAAGGCCCGCAGTCCGAGCGGAAAGCCGCGCTACGGTCCAAGGGCAGCGCAGTAAAGAGACGGGGGCCGGATGAGACGTCGTCTCTGAAGCTGGAGTAAGGCTCGGGAAACACTGAGCCTGAAGACCCCAAACCTCCGCCACAAAAGCTCCATTGTATTGCGAATTCGCTCGGAGCGGGTTCGCCAGCTATCGCCTTGCGATTCGTGTTTTTGCGATGCTTTGTATAATATTTGGAGAGGCACGACTTGAAAGAGCGAGGCTTTCATGTCTTTCCCCAAGACGGTGCTCCCTCCCACTGGGCCCTCCCACCCCTGGCGTACGTGTCAAGTCGCGATGCACACTGCCCGCGCACCACTCCCGACCCCGTCCCACTTTAAACAAGGGAATCCAGTCCCACTTTAAACAAGGGACTCCAGTCCCACTTTAAACAAGGGAATCCAGTCCCACTTTAAACAGGGGAATCCAGTCCCACTTTAAACAAGGGAATCCAGTCCCACTTTAAACAAGGGAATCCAGTCCCACTTTAAACAAGGGAATCCAGTCCCACTTTAAACAAGGGAATCCAGTCCCACTTTAAACAAGGGAATCCAGTCCCACTTTAAACAGGGGAATCCAGTCCCACTTTAAACAAGGGAATCCAGTCCCACTTTAAACAAGGGAATCCAGTCCCACTTTAAACAAGGGAATCCAGTCCCACTTTAAACAGGGGAATCCAGTCCCACTTAAAACAAGGGAATCCAGTCCCACTTTAAACAAGGGAATCCAGTCCCACTTTAAACAAGGGGAATCCAGTCCCACTTTAAACAAGGGAATCCAGTCCCACTTTAAACAGGGGAATCCAGTCCCACTTTAAACAAGGGAATCCAGTCCCACTTTAAACAAGGGAATCCAGTCCCACTTTAAACAAGGGAATCCAGTCCCACTTTAAACAAGGGAATCCAGTCCCACTTTAAACAGGGGAATCCAGTCCCACTTTAAACAAGGGAATCCAGTCCCACTTTAAACAGGGGAATCCAGTCCCACTTTAAACAAGGGAATCCAGTCCCACTTTAAACAAGGGAATCCAGTCCCACTTTAAACAAGGGAATCCAGTCCCACTTTAAACAGGGGAATCCAGTCCCACTTTAAACAAGGGAATCCAGTCCCACTTTAAACAAGGGAATCCAGTCCCACTTTAAACAAGGGAATCCAGTCCCACTTTAAACAGGGGAATCCAGTCCCACTTTAAACAAGGGAATCCAGTCCCACTTTAAACAGGGGAATCCAGTCCCACTTTAAACAAGGGAATCCAGTCCCACTTTAAACAAGGGAATCCAGTCCCACTTTAAACAAGGGAATCCAGTCCCACTTTAAACAAGGGAATCCAGTCCCACTTTAAACAGGGGAATCCAGTCCCACTTTAAACAAGGGAATCCAGTCCCACTTTAAACAAGGGAATCCAGTCCCACTTTAAACAAGGGAATCCAGTCCCACTTTAAACAGGGGAATCCAGTCCCACTTTAAACAGGGGAATCCAGTCCCACTTTAAACAAGGGAATCCAGTCCCACTTTAAACAAGGGAATCCAGTCCCACTTTAAACAAGGGAATCCAGTCCCACTTTAAACAGGGGAATCCAGTCCCACTTTAAACAAGGGAATCCAGTCCCACTTTAAACAGGGGAATCCAGTCCCACTTTAAACAAGGGAATCCAGTCCCACTTTAAACAAGGGAATCCAGTCCCACTTTAAACAAGGGAATCCAGTCCCACTTTAAACAAGGGAATCCAGTCCCACTTTAAACAAGGGAATCCAGTCCCACTTTAAACAAGGGGAATCCAGTCCCACTTTAAACAAGGGAATCCAGTCCCACTTTAAACAAGGGAATCCAGTCCCACTTTAAACAAGGGAATCCAGTCCCACTTTAAACAGGGGAATCCAGTCCCACTTTAAACAAGGGAATCCAGTCCCACTTTAAACAGGGGAATCCAGTCCCACTTTAAACAAGGGAATCCAGTCCCACTTTAAACAAGGGAATCCAGTCCCACTTTAAACAAGGGAATCCAGTCCCACTTTAAACAGGGGAATCCAGTCCCACTTTAAACAAGGGAATCCAGTCCCACTTTAAACAAGGGGAATCCAGTCCCACTTTAAACAAGGGAATCCAGTCCCACTTTAAACAAGGGAATCCAGTCCCACTTTAAACAAGGGAATCCAGTCCCACTTTAAACAAGGGAATCCAGTCCGACGACATCCAAACCTTAGAAGCAAATCAATACAACAACTAGCATTAGCATTGGCCAGAGAATAATTAGCAAACTGTTCTTTGCGCTCCACTTGTTCTCACGCGTACAAGATGTGTGGGCTATACAGGGCCGACACATACACTCTGCACTCGCAGAGCGGGACAAGGAAACACCCCGGAAGGCAGCGAAGTGCGTTTTCTTCGCTTTCGGCATCACAACTCAAGGGTAACAAACACGTTTTAGTCACACTTCAGCCACACTACACTTATTGCGACGGACAGATGCACCGCCTACAGTATTGCAGCCGTGTCGCTAGAGGTCTTAAAATACAATCCGAAACCTGATCCTTCGTTTGATCACCAGCGTACTATACAATCCCTGTAAAGCCCGGCTGGATCAATTATTTCCTCAGACACTTTACAGCGCTCGCATCGCAATGATGAACTCAATATTTAGTCACAAAAAAAATTGGGAGATCCGTTGTTTTCTATTCCCCAGCGCCTCATTTTCCCAGACAGCATTTTGTGCGGTTGCGGGCGCCGAGACAGAAATGCATCGTGGGAGATTGTGGATTCAGTAAGGCGAACAGAGGGTTGCGTTTTCATTTGGCTTCAATATTTCTGGCATCTGCAATATGTCATGGCTTTAGTACTATAAGAGGACAGGCACACTGCTGTAACAACAGACAGGTAAAACATTTTTTTATGCAATCACTGTATGCATTCGGTACCCAGGAGTCTGATGGGCCAGCAGTCAGGTGATAACACTCCTGGTGAGACCCACTACCAGGCTAGAGCATAGACGTGACCTTGAAAAAGCTTGACACCTAGGCATTGAGAGTCTTAAACACACGACTGCTGATCACCTATTTTTTCAACAAATGGCGTACTACAGAATGACCAGAGACAGGATATGGCAGCTGTTGAAAAAGCAAGACTTTTTTGGGTGTGGTGTAAAACGGTATTTCTGTTGTGTGTCAATATTTGAAATTTGATGTGTATAATAATGTTGCGGGGGTCGTTTTGAAACGTAATATCACAGCGCTTGAAACAATCTGACCTGCCTGTAATCACTGAAAAGGGAACATATTTCATTATTTCGCCTCAAGTGGAACAAGGCGGTCCCGGATCACGTTACACGGCGACCGGCTTACATTTGGCTTGCCGTTATTCGTTGTGTGGGCGTTAGTGGAAGAGGAACTAAGCCAGAAGAGAACAACCCGTGTCATTAATGATTAGCCAGATTTGCTGATGCACTTCCTCTCTTTGACATTGCCCACAGGAAGTTGTGAGGATGTTAAGGAAAGGAGCCATATGTCCTGCTCTACGAACGGACATCTCGTATCTGAACCCCTTTCCTGCTTTCTCTCAACATCTGATGTGCAAGCGTCCAAGGATTTCTGGAAATATAATTAGATAAGAGCCCGGGTTTTCCAAATGAAGCCTACTACTGCACAATACCTCATCAAAATAAAACATCAAGAGCTGTATGTTATGTTGACATGAAAAATACCAAAAAAAAAAAAAACTTATGCATGCTTACCATGTCAGGTTCCATTTTTCATTAAAAAAATATGTACAGAGGGCAACTTTCAATAGTTCAACTAACTCTCACCAAAGAGTTAGCCATAGCCAAGGCTAACATATAGAATTTCCATTTGCAGTGAATCAGACAGCCTTCAATCCCAGGGGGCAAGGCAGACTGCCTTTACGTTTCAAGGCACAGGTTGAAAAAAGCCTACAAATAGAACTTAATTGACATTTAAATGTAGCCGACCCCCATTGACAGCAAGACTTCAAATAGCCTTGCCTTTATCAAATATTCACAACGTCAATAAATAAAATGCTTCTCTAGAGCTGCGTGACCCCCGAGGAACGCTAATCTGTAGCAGTGATAATGTGCACTGGCATTTTTTTAATGCCCTTGTATCAAAACAATGATCTAAATGCTAGTTCCTCTAAAAAAGAAAACCTCTGCGTCTTTATGAATTACTAACATAAGGTTACAGATTTGACAAAAAATTAAAAATCAGTACACAAACAGAATGCAATCTCACAAGATACAACAAAGCATAGGCTATGATTATTTTCTAGATATGGGCAATCCACAACGCCTTGTTTGACTACTGACCTCTATGTGATTTATGCAGCTTGCCAAGAGACTTTCACACATGCAATGTTTGTCTAACCCATCTCCCAGTCTCCCTGTAAAGGTCATGTTTCTACAGGCCCACAACACACAAGAAATGCGTTGCAGGAAGTTGCAGCTAATGATAAACATACAGGCACGTGCATCAGTAAATAACAGATTAAAACAACTGAGCTGCGGTAAATAAGTCAATTAAGTTGAATTAAGTAGGAAATAATTAAAAGTGCTCCACAGTGGATTTTCAGTGTTAATAGAAGCAGACGGGCACTGTATGACAAGATTGAGCTTCTACCAGAACTACACTTGCATAAATGATATAGTTCAGAAAACCGATAACATTTCCATCATGTTATAGCTCATTCTTAGAAAGCTTGAATGTTAAAAGCTTCACGTTAAATTAAGTGGAGCATTAAGATAAGCAACCATTATAGCCAGCTAGAAATCAAAGGTATATGATTCCTATCATTATCAGTCGTAAATTTCAGTGAAGCATCAATTAACATCACTCAACGATCAAGTACATTAGTATTCGGCAACTTCCTGTAATAGCTCAATAACGGTAGTAATTCAATCTGGGCAATATGTAAAATGAACAGAGTTCTGAAATGCAGCTAAACTATGCTATCTATAGGGACAACCAATAAGTGTGCATTGGCATAATTAATAAACATCAAACTGATCCTTAACCAGGCATCCCAATTAAGAATACTTTTGTAGTTTACAAGGCTCAGTTTTAACTGCGGCTGATTGCGATATTTCCAACCGCACCCACTGCACCAGAGCAAATTGATCAAATTGATAATTTTCCAATAAGCAAGATAAAAAAGACTGGGATTCAAGGCTTTCAATCGATATGTCTTTGGTCATATACTGTGGCAGACTGTGTTTTGTGCAATGTCTCAGCAGTGGCTTCCTATACGGCTCACCCAGGAAAGTCAGGGCTGGGCCTGTTCAGACTGTCACTAACGGTCACACCTTCAATGCAGACTCATTTCTTCCAGATCTTCAACGTCAACTTACACTGTCAGGATGACACACATTTCCGGCAAAATGCCTCAGTTTCCCCAATTTAAATTTACGCAAAAAGTGAAAGAATTAGCCTAACGCAAGCCTCACCAGTAAAAAAAATAAATAAAAAAATGTCAATATTAAATTTTAACTTACATTTTAACAATGTTCTCAAGTTAACACAAAAAGAAACTAGGTTAAGTGTTGAAAAGCTGGATAAGGAATGTCTGCTTTACACCCCAGACACGGTTCGGGTTCTGACTGCAAGAAAGCACAAAGGGAAATATTTGAGTAGGTTGATTCATAAAAGGGTAAAAACGGCTGCAAATGAAGCACACAATGGTCAAATGCTGATACCTGACACATTAAATAATCTTTCCAATTTTCATGAAAATATTTAACAGATCATTTGTGAATTCTAATAATTTTGCCTGAGATTCAGTGGCTTAATAAATTTCCCTTTATCTAAGGCCATTATAAGATCACTGTAGGACTTTGTGAAAAGGTCCTCCTTTCACATAAAAGCTCAGTGCAAACCTCTCATTCCAGGAGAAGACAGAACCAATGAAACTAAATACTTAGTTCTGCAATGTATGCCTGGCAATGCTTGAATAAAATCACCACTGACAACTGACATATAAACCTTGCCGTTTAAAATCTAGCTACCACTTTTCAAAGCAATTCTTCAGTGCATTTGAGAAAATAAGTCAGATTGTTCATGAACTTTGAACCTTCTGAATTGATTGATGGCCTGGCGGCATGAAAACAAACACAACAGCAGACGGCCATGAAAAAACATAACCTCTTAGACATGCACACCACAGTAGACAGTCACGAGACATAGAGACTGCCGAAGTATTGCAGGTAACCATTCAGGAAGAATGCATTAATATTTCCTGCTATCAATTCCATGCATACGAAGAATGAACAAGTTAGAGCGGGTCATCTTTTTTCCTTAACCTTTTAAGTAACTCTTATTTAATGAGCATTACTTGTATTCAGAAATGGTATTCCAATACATCAATAAGTAATGAAGGACGTTCAGTGCACAGACCTATTCCATGACCAGAATAGCCTTTATGTCTGAGCTGGTTAGGAGACGACAACTATGACTCGGCTGAACCCAGATTAGGGATGGGAATCATTAGATTTTATTGATACCGATGCCATTATCGATTCCGCTTATCGATCCGATTCTTTATCGATTCCTTAAATATTATTTGCTCCCAGGATATTAAAAGACCAACTATTACTATTGGGTGATCATCTAAAATGAATTCAATGACACAATATTTATAAAGTATAAAAAATTCATTTTTCATTAATATTTCTTAGTCATATCATGGAAAATATTTATCTGCTATATTTATGCCTGCACAAGTGACAGAGAATCCAATAAAAGTCAGAATTGTATAATTCTGTAAATTGAAATTGCATGTCATTTGGCTTGATCAATACGAGTGCTTAAAAATCAAGACATCAAAGAAAATAATAGACACCGGAAAATAATGAAAAAGGACGCGAGAAGAGAGGATAAATGATCACTTTAACGTTATGTCAAAAAAGATGGCTAAAATATTGTTATTTAACCGCTGCTCTGTGATTGGGATATTTAGTAGTTTCATTCTCTAACGAAGATCGCAAACGTTTTAGCTCCTAAGCGTGTTTCATAAAGCCGCACCGTAGCGTTTGCGTTGGTTTCTGTAGGCTATTATCAGAAGTTTCAACTGTCACCATTCTCCCCTATCTCATTTAGCCTATAGGCCTACATTTATATGGAAGAAAGATGAGATCTTAACGTTACCTGAGGCAAGCTGGCTTCTCTTATTAGCTGAAGATGACGAAGATTGAAGATTCTCATTTAGCTAATTTAGGTTAGTTATTCGCTTTCCAAATCTAGGCTACTCATCTGTGCGTCGCCAAGCAGGCAATCGTTGTCAGATTAGTCTACCGCCAATCAAAACACTGTAGCTAGTTTTACACTTGTAGTTGGTTATAGGCTCCCGAGGGAAGTCCACACACTACACAAATCTGTTGAATATTTCCAAAGACGGATCACAAAATGGACCTTACGCGAACACATTTTCTATTGATTTTTAAATGATAGTAGCTTAAATTAGTTTTTTTTTAAATGACGTTTTCATTTTATATTTTTAGACGGTTCGCCAAACTCTGCCTGCCATCATGCGCTGACTGAATGGAAAACGACGGCGCACATGACGTGACGTTGTTTTGCTTTGCGTAGCTGTCGGGAATACATGTTGGAATCGATAAGAGAATTGGTAAGCTCGAAGGCGTATACGATTCCGAGGAATCGGACAACTTGGAACCGGTTCTTAACGGGAACCAGTTCTCGATTCCCACCCCTAACCCAGATACATTCTGATGACTTTCTGAGACTGTTCCCAGCTCAGAGGGCATTTAGTTTCACAGGGTTCTGAGAGAAACTAACAGCAGATTAACATGCTAACAACACGACATGAAAATTTCAGACCCAAAATCACCCCTCTGTAACAGCATTGTTATGGGCCTCTGGATCTCATTCTGGCCTAGCTTTTCACGGAGGACGTTTACTCCCTGCATTATGTGCCTTGAAACATTCCAATGGACCAAATAGACAAACTCTTCCTTCATTTCAGCTGTACGATTACTTATGCTGTTCGCAGCTGCCTTAAGTCGCATTCCGAACCAATTCGGTTGGTTCAATTCAATGCAGCCCCTCAGCGCATTAATGACTGACAACATTGAATTGTTCTTCTTGTTTACTTCCAGGCTGCAAGCCATTCCCAGTGCCTTACTTACAGGAACGGAGACAAACATGTTGTGGTTTAATCAGATTTGGAATTATTTTAATCATGTTGTGTCCAAGGGCATAAGAACATTCATTATTGTTTTTTCCCTGTTCTGAATGTGGCCATGCAGCTTACTTACATTATGCAGCCAAATGGTTTCACTTTACGGTATAGTTTTCATTTCAGAAAACACAAGCTTCATTTTCATGTGGACTATTTTCAAATGAGCACGTAATGTTTTATTATGAGCATGTAATGTTTTACATTCGTATGTTTTCAAAATGAGCGTAATAAAAATGTCAACTTATGCATTAAATACATATACGTGCAGGTAGGGCTTGGTGATCTGGCCAAAATATCATATCATATATGACATTTTTCAAATTGTTGACAGTATTTGGTTTTCCAATACAAATTACGTAAGTAAACTGAAATATACTGTAACTGTAGGAAAATAATGATCAATTAAAATTCAGTACTAATAATCAACTTCACAATTTTTATTAGGAACATGAACACTGAGCGATGTGAAATTTTGAACTGCATTCACAAATTGGATAGTAAACATTAAAAAGCTCTAATGCGCAACCTGCAAATGTTAGGTTGCTATACGAAATACTCAAGCAAGGTTTTTCAAAATCCAAGCTTCTAGTTGTGGATAAATGAACAAAAAAAAAAATGCTTCCAGGTAGGGCTGGGCGATAAACCATTTCAACATTTATCAAATGTTTTTTTAAGCGTAATAACTATCATCTCCATATGGCGTATCGGCTTTCTTTGGTCCTTTTTTCTTTAATCATACCTGATGCAGAAGTAAACATCCAAACTTCAGAGGCCACGTGAAATGCTTACAAAAAAAAACAAAAAAAAACAATGCCACTCCTATCTATTGGGTGACATATGACATCCACTCAGCAGCAAGGCCTTCCATGTGAGCACATCACATGATCACAGAAAAGACAGAAAGATGATTGTTACTACGCTTTCAAAAACATTTGATAATCGTCTATACGGTTTATCGCCCAGCCCCACTTCCTGGTGTTTCTGAATAATTTGAAAGTGCAGACATATGCAGCAGAGGCTGAGGAGTTTCACCGCCGCCACTTGGCTCCGACTCCATCGTGCGCTTCCACAGACTTCTCTGCACTGCTTGTTTGCAATGTCACGTCATGCTATTTTAATGAAACGGTGCGAGTTTCATTCAAAAAACGACAATTCGCCGTAAGTTTACGTCGCCTATTCTTTATCACACTGTTAAAAATGTGTAATTTTTAATGCTCATTGGATTGAAAACAGTAAAATACCGTTGACGATGGTATCCTAAAATCGCGTGATGTCACATGAATTCATAACGCTATGCCGAAAAATACAGTATACCGCCCAGTCCTACTTACAGGAGTGGTTGCATGCTCTGTGTGGGCAAGAGGTCCTAATGTACAAACATCTAAAAGATCAAAATGTGCAAAAATACACTTAAATGTGGCCAATTAACATTTGCTACTATTAACAACTTTGGTTAATTCTTGGTTTGGGAAGCAACAAATTACAGGATTACTGATGTTGAATTCCTTCACCTTTGGCATGCGGCTGTCAAAGCAAAAGTACACTATTAACACTCACTACGTCTTTCTCACTAGTGTGTACCCACTGTGCCCAAAATCTGTTGAAGAGGTTAATGTGTACTAACCGAGGAGCTGAGTAAATGTAGACTTGGGCTGATACAATCCCCCACAATCAAGGAACAATAAGGCATTTATTCCTTTGGGGGAATGTGATTTGGAAATAACTGAACAGGTCACGCTCATGCGAATACACTTCTATGTCCAATGCCATTCGGACCATCCGGTGACACAAAGCGAGCAGACGCTGAAGTCTGCGCTGAAACCGCCAGAGTCATCGGACAAGTGAACGCTCACAATGTAATCACTTCCAGCAGATACAGATCTTACGTGGAACACCCGTTTTACAGGGTTGCCTTGCATAGCCTCGGTTGATCCGCACGGCTCAGCTTTTAACCAGCGGAGTGTGAAGGAGATAAGGTTATCAGGGAGGAATTTGCTCAGGGAAGTCAAGCAAAGTGGAGAATGAAATGAAAGCATTGTGGCAAAATGCAGAAGAAAAGGAAAATTTAAGGCCATTTAAATTTTTGAATATAAACGTTTTTGTAAGTTATATAACTAATAACCATTTGGAAGTAAATAAATAGCACAACTATAAAATGCGCGATAATACAACCTGCAACAAGATGCCTATGCGCCACGCACAACCTTACCGTGATAATAGCCTTGCTGAGACATAGTGATCCCCTGCAGCCGTATTCCCGCTCATCCTGCGATTTATAGTAGCTTAAAGTGTTGTTCTTCAACACGACCCAGCGGTCCTGCCATCCATGGATGTAATTGGTCCACTGCAAAACACCATGACACCCGGATTTTGTGAGTCTACATTTGTTTTATTTTTTTCGAAATAAAACTCCCCATCACCAGTACAAACATATTCGATTTGTCAGTGGAAAATACACGTTGTCTTGAGTCGGCACGTGATAGCTCACAATACTATCACAATTACAGTTGTGTTTAGAGTCCAAAGGAATGAAAAACGTATTAAACTAAACTCACTGTAGCTATTCCAATGTGCCTGCATGTGACTCCAATTTTGCCATCAAAGGGACAGATAGAAAACACATTCAAATGAGTGATGGCATTGGGACATTGGTTATACTGTATCTATGTATTGCGCATGCGCACATGATAATTAGCGCGTGGCAATGATGTCGATGGAGAAAATACCAAGATGGCTAAGCTATCTAGCAAACTAGTCAGGCAGGCTGCTCATTACCACAAAGCCAGCTCGTTAGGATCTAGCTAACATTAGGTATGAATCACATGGAAGTTTCTATCCAACGTTAGCTCGATAGCTGACCTGAAGAGCGCTAATAATGTGGTTACGCGTGGACTGAGTGAGACGACCAACCAAATATAACGTTAGGGCTAATTTATCCCGTAAAGATAATCATCGCTACAGATACGGAGGTATAGTTAACGTTACGTAGACGACGTCGCTAACGTCAGACATAATCCCACTGTTGCAAGTGAATTTAGCCAGCTAATGTTAATTGTTGGCAAGCTAGTTAGCCAAGTTAACGTCACCCATTTAGTTATAAGTATCTGTAACGTTACTTACTCCAATTTGGATGCTTGGGCGTTGAGACTTTTAGCATAATGTTAACGTTACCTAGCATTAGTTCATATGGCACCAACATTACACGTGACAAATTGGAAATACCAGCAGTAACTTCGTGTGCTAGAGCTAGTAACGTTGACGTTATATCGCTTTAGATAACATTACTGTCTTAACTTTATATTTTTAAAAACAATATCAACGTTCATTTGCTAACGTTAACCAGAATAATTTAACAACATATGCGGAATTGCGGATTGATCAAGCTAGCAATATTGGGTGGTAACGTTATTAGCTAGCTGACGTTTAGCCTAAAGCAAGAATGGTGGCAATCAATAAACTAACGTTAGCTAAGTTAACGGTAACGTTAGCTAGCTAAATCGGTTAACTGTTACATAATTTATAAGGATAAGCTAGCTAGCTCGGTGTGTTAGCATTTAGCTAAAATAATAGAGCAAGTACTCATTTGCTTAGTAAATAAACTGACAGCCTGACATACCAGGTAGTTTCCCATATAAACGAGCTCAAAGGGACGGGTGCCCCGTTTCCTAAGGCAAAAGGAGAGCCTCCCCCACCCATGCATGATTTCACGTTAACAACTTAACGTTAAGTTACCTTACTGAGGACTCCACCGAGCTCAACAACAGGCTGTCCGGACTCCGTTTCCAAATCCTCATCGGATCCTGAAGAATTCCAGCTCTGGTTATCCGACATTTGTTAGATAAGTTAACCACCCTCGCCAAAAACGAAAAAAGAAAATAACATAAAAAAATACCAGACGGAAAAGGGCTGTTGTTGTTTGCAAGCTAGCTGTCAAAACTCATACTGACAGTCCGCAAACGGGAAAAAATAATGTCCTCTCAGTAATCTGCTAGCAATAACAAGAGAATGAATAAATGTTGACTTCATTAAAATACACCTGGCTTGGCAACGCCAAGAGACATAAGCCAGCTAGCTAACAGGCTAGCAAGCTAATGATCAAAACCCGCCCCCCTTGGTTTCTTCAAAAGCGGCAAAACGATTGCTCTGTGGCAGTACTCAATATGATAACTTCATAAAATCATAACAACACATATCGAATTATTTTTCCGGTAACGTTAGGTAACTACTGTTGGTTAGTAAGATTAAAGTACGGAACCCACTGTTATTATCGAGCGTCTTAGTTCATTCAGCTATTCTGGACCGTAGAACAGGCTGACTGACCTAAACAACCGCCATCTTCCCTCCCTGACGTCTGAAGGGTTTGTGAATGTGTACAGCGCGAGGGCGCGTGTCACGGGTAGTTGAGGGGCGCTGGCTCCTTCTATACGTCACGAGACCCTTCCTAGAGAGGAGGTAAGCCCCGCCTACATCAATGGTTTTCCGAGCACGGCTGAATTGTAATGTTTTCAGCCAAGGGACAGGCCCGATGCAGTGGATTTCGTTTCATTTTGCGCAAGAAATGCAGGATGAGATGGAATAAAAACATTACACTGCATGGTGGAGATAAAAAGGAGTAGATACCTAAAATTTTACGTGGAATAAATGGTAATTTATGAAATACATATAGCCTATCACTACGGTAGGGTGAATTCAGATAAAGTGGGACACTTTTTGCAATTTTGCCTTCTGTTACCTGTTTCGATATTAGTCCAACACATTTACACAGCACATGATACAATTCTGAAATCCTCAAGATGTTATCTGACCACATAAAAAGAAAAAATGTAGAAATCTTGCTCACAGGATGCGACACACCTTTATATTTCATTTGAGCCACAGCACATTTTTTCATCTGCGTTTGGGAATGTGGGACAGCTCATTAGGTAATTTGGGACACCAGTTCTTTATAATAAAACCCCAATAACAAGCTATAATGTAGTACATTGCAATATATTTTAATGGTGCACCATGCTTAAATACACTAAGTAAACATCAGGACCCAAGCAAAAAAATATTATACTTTAAGTATACTTTTAGTACGTACTCATCATGTAGTAACTACTAATTTTGTGTTAAACTGGCCACACTTTAAGCACAGGCTAATAAATGCACTAAAGTTGTACTTTTGTAGAACTTCTGTACAACTTTAGTGTACTTACTGTACTTAAGTGTACTAAATTGAGACACGTCTTACAAACAAAGTATATTTAAGTTTACTAATTGAAGGGGTGATTTGTAGGTATTGGAAATACAATTTTAAATTATTAGAGTTAGTCTCGGCACATTGGATAGATCAGAAAAGGGAAGAAAGAGGCCCCTGCCACTGCCCCCCCCCCCCCCTATCTGTCTCTCTCAGTTCCTTAAATCTGAGGGTTACATGGAAGGTAGGATGTACCCTGTCATAATTTCTGCACAAACGTGAGTCTTGCTTCATGCCAATTCGACAACGACACACTCCTTTTAGTTTAATGATTACATACTACAGATAAATGTGCATTAAACATATATTGCAATAAATGTAAAGTAAATAAACACTTAAATCAAAGGAATAATATGTGGATTAAACGTTCTTTAAGCACTTAAAAGATATATATGGTAATCAGCTCAGCATTTTTATTAACTCCTTTATTCACGGCCCCTCACTATGCTATCAGGAGATAAAATAAATTAGGCTATATTCCTTTTATAAGTACCCTAAAATACCACTAAATATGAGATTTAGTATACTTATTTGAAGTTCACTAAAGTACAATTTAATTACATATATTTCCAAATGAATTACACATTTTAAGCATACTTTAAATTAAGTATTAAAAGTATAAGTACACTTGAAACACATTTGGTATACTTAAATTATATTTTTAATATACTTAAGTACACAATTTCTTTCTCTTGGGGAACTTGATAGAATATATTTTTTTTATTTTTTTATTTATTTATTTATTTATTTCGGCATGTGAATGATCACCTTACATCACATTTCTGACATATTCATTTAACACATACATTTCCAGCCGAAAAGGGATACGGGAAAAAAGCAGCCTGCTTATCAATGTCCCGCCCCACTTCCCTCACGATTTTAAATGATCATATTATACATTTGATTAAAACTGATATATTTAGAATCACAACAGCATAGCTAGGTTTTCGTTATAGCAAAATTGATCAAGAAGGAGAGAGAAAGAAAAAAAATTAATACAAATAAAATAAAATACTCTAAAGTAAAACAAACCGGATTTTTAAAGTCAGATTATTAAAGTCCAATTAAGTAGGTTTAAATGTGCATGTCATACATTGGTCAAACAATATGTTTCAATGTTCATATTATACATTTGATTAAAACAGATATATTTAGTATCATAACATCGTAGCTGAGTTATCTTTATAGCGAAGTTGATCAAGAAGGAAAGAAAAAAATAAAATAAAATAAAATACTCTAAAGTAAACAAACCGAATTTGTACTGTCAGATTATTAAAATCCAATTAAGTAGATTTAAATGTGCTTAGCATACATAGCATAGCATACACTTTGTTTCAATGTTCATCTTATACCTTTGTTTAAAATAGATCTTTTTAATATCATAACATCATAGCTGGGTTTTCTTTATAGCAACTGACCCGGCAGGAAAGAAAAAAAAAATAAATAAATAAACTACTCTAATGTAAAACAAACTAGATTGTTAAAATCAGATTATTAAATACCAAAATAGTGGGTTTATGTGTGCCTGTCATACTTTGGTCAAAACAATTTGTTACATTTCCACGTCCAACAATCTCAGATTTTGTTCAGCTAATGTCCAAATTAGACGTGTCTGTTTCTACGTTTTTATGATGATCTGTTGTCCCTTGTAAATTCCGTGCAGTTAGCCTGAGTTGGTATGATTGCTAAATTTCAGAGTTCATTACTCCTCGCTATTGTCTGCACAGTCCTCCGTTGGCTTGTTGATTTCTGCTTGCATTATGGCAATTGTTCCCTTAATTTTGTTGATGTCCGATCTCAAATTTCTCAGTATGATCAGTAGTTCCCTGTTTCCAGAGACATCACACCCCATTTTTCTCTGCTGTCGGTACATCACGTACTGGCCAAATCCTAGGCCGATTAGACCGACCAACATGAATCCAAGCAGGTACACATCTTCCACATCTTCTATATCTAATACTGCCAGACACACTACACGCCATTTGTCCCACCCATCCATGGTATATCCTGCCAGAAAGGTCCCATCTGGACATCTCTAAAGATAAGCTCTAAAACTCATATTAACTTAACAATCATAACATAGTTCATCTTGACAAAAAAGTTGAGACCACTGACCTAAATATGACTTGACAGCAATATAAAAAGTATTAGAATTGCATTACAGTTAATATAGGGTACATTACCACGTACATATGCAAATACTGAGGTTCCCTGAGTATAAAATGGGATAATTTTCCTCCATTAGAATAGCCCACAACACTGTCCCACATTACCAGAAACATGCTGTCCCACATTACCTCACTGGTAATGTGGGACATATCAGAAATGCCTGAATTAAAAAAGTCTAAACATAATATTTACCACTTTAAAAATTTTTTTGTTGCACAAGTATTTCATATGCATAATTACATCATAATTAGGCACAGTGTATTGTTTACGACAGATTTAGAACCTTAACATTAATTCAAGCAAAAGCTTATGTCATTGACCTAACCATGTATTTTGCCGGGTGACCTTCATATATGAAGCTTGCCATGATCCCCATCATGACATGACATCAATGAAATCATGTGACTTTGATCATGTAGTTTCTCTGCAAAAACCTAGTTACAATTATTTTGATTGGCTCTTGACAGAGCAGGAAATAAACATGTCAAAGCTTAGTTGTCCCACATTACCTGATGTCCCACAATACCTGAATTCACCCTATATAAGCAGTGTTTTTTTTTTGTTTATATGAAGTTGCGTATTGCAAAAGTAGTACATAATCCCAAACCATATGGCTTTATTGAAATTCAGCAACGAGTCTATCCCAATGTGTGAAACACATTTTAATTTTACATGTATATATAGACAGGTGACAAATTAAAGGGAAAACCCCTACAGTGAGGGGACTGGTGGTTCTGTTATGCTGTGGGGGCATTTTCTTGCCATGGTTTGGGTCCACTTGTACCCTTAGAGGGAAGGGTCACTGCAAATACAATACAAAGTTATTCTGAGTGATCACCTTTAACCTTTGATGAAACATTTCTATCCTGATGGGAGTGGTCTCTTAGTTCCAGGATGACAATGCCCCCATCCACAGGGCACGAGGGGTCACTGAATGGTTTGATGTGTATGAAAATTATGTGAATCATATGCTATGGCCTTCGCAGTCACAAAATCTCAACCCAATTGAACACCTATGGGATATTTTGGACCAACGTGTTAGACAGCACTCTCCACCACCATCATCAAAACACTAAATGGCAGATCACAATATCCAAGGACATTCTTGTCTGGTTGGAGATTTTTGACATACGTATACTATGATGATAATAATAGGTTCCCTTGGAGTGTTTAACATTTTTCTTTGACATAAAGGCAACACAGTTCAAAAGCATCACACTGAGATTTATGTAATTTATGTAATATAATTGTCGGGCAAGTGAGGATCAGGTAAAATGTGTATTTTCTGAATCCAGCGGTTCCAACAGTCAATGCCCTTGTTAAAATGTTCGGCACTCTGAATACTGAACACAAGCGATATTGCGTGCTAGAACCCCTCACTTAACCTACATTCAAAATATATGTTACGTGATTTAATTCAATAATTATTAAAAATGATAATTATCAATTAAATCGCCAAATTCTCTGATAGGTAAGTCGAACTGTAACCTGGTGGATCAACTAACAAGTCAAAACAAAGTCTAAATCAGGTCTTAAGGTTAAATTATTTTATTAAATGAAAAAACTGTCAATTAGAATAATGACTTAAAATCATACATTCACTAATGAATGTAGGCTGACTACTTATAATTTACAAAGAGGAAGACATTAAACCAGACATTAATTTGAATATACCAGCAAAGAAGAGAGAGAGAGACCAATAAGCCAGAAATATTATTTACTCTCCAGCTGAACAGGAACGAAAGGAACCACCACCACAAAAATAAGAGGAAAAGCTTAATTCACCAACTCCAACTGAACTGAGGCTTCTTTCCTTCTGGCCCCATAAATACTTCATTCCACAGGAAGGGCATCCCTGCCCTGACTGGGTTAATGTGTGAGAAAAGGGGGGTGGGTCAGGCCTTGAGGATTCCCTTTGATGTTTGTGGGGGTCAGTGAGTGAGAGAGAAACAGAGACAGACAGACAGACAGAAAGCAAGGGGGGAGAGGGAGCAAGAGATTGAGGAGCCAGATAGTTTTACCTACGTATATCTAAATATTAGATATCCTACATAATATAAAGGTTAATATATAATGTGTGTGTATAGCCTAAGTGTGTGCATATCTAGAAAGAGAGAGGGAGAGAGCTGGTGTCAATATACTTTGGCCATGTAGTATATATATTGGCTAAAAAAAATGTTCTCACCCTCTCCACCTACATAATATAAAGAGATGGAGATGGTTCGAGGCCAGAAGATGCGATGAATCCTACGTAGGCTCCGAGTATGGAAGGTGGAGAGCTGTTTGAGGTTGTTTTTTGTCATTCGCCAGCACTCTGAGCCATAGAGGAGCGTTGTAAGGACACAGCTTTGGTACAGTTTGAGCTTGGTGTGAAAACTGACATGGGTTGATCGCCAGATGTTACTGAGCATTCGGAATGAGATTCTCGCTTTATTGAGATGGCTTTGTACGTCATCGTCTGTGCCTCTGTCCTGTGTGACAATGCTCCCAAGGTATGTAAACTGCTCGTTAGGGGTAGATCACTACCACTGATGTTCACTGGTTGTGGGTTTGAAGTATTGAGGGCCATGACCACTGTGTTATTGGTGTTGATGTTAAGGCCCACTTGGTGCGCAAGCATGTTGAGTCTACTAGTCTTGTCTTGGATGTCTTTGTGGGTGTGAGAGATTAGAGCCAGGTCGTCTGCAAAGTCAAGGTCCTCTAGTGTGGAAAAGAGGGTCCATTGTATGCCTCTTGGAGCATCTTCTGTGGTATACCGCATTACCCAGTCAATTACTAAGTTGAATAGCAATGCAGACATAAATAACACATCCTTGCTTCATGCCAGTCTTGACTTGAAATTTGATGTCGCTGTGACCTACACTACAGGTGAAGTTGTTGTAGAAGCTCCTTATGATTTCAAAAAAGTTCTCTGTGATTCCATAGGCTCGTAAAATGTGCCACAAGCTGTCTCTTTGTACGCTGTCGCAAGCTTTCTCAAAATCCACAAAGTTGATGTAAAGCTGCCTCTGCCATTCGGTGCACTGCTAAAAGATGTTATGTAGGGTGAAAATCTGGTCGGAGCATCCTTTTCCTTTACGGAAACCCGCTTGCTTTAATTAGCAGATATCTACATCCATATTGGGGGAACCATGTAGGAATTGGAGCCCTTTTTATACATAGTCCCTCCATTTAAGGGAGCCAAAGTACTTGGACACTTAGCTGCTCAGCTGTTTCTTGGCCAGCTGTGTGTCTTTGCATCATTAGTCCATACACAAAAAGCTAACAAGAGGTCTAGAGTTGATTCTGGGTGCATTTGGAGTCGGTTGCTGTTGTCTCTCAACTTGAGGACCAAAGAATTGTCGATGATAATAAAGTAGGCCATCATGAAGTGGAAAGATAAAACCAATCAATCAGAGACATAGCCAAAACATTGGATGTGTCAATATCAACTGTTTGGTACATTGTTAAGAAGCAATAATGCACTGGTGAGCTCAGGAATAGCAAACAACCTGGTAGACCACGGAACATCACTGTAGAGGATGACCAAAGAATAATTCCAATTGTGAAGAAAAACCCCTTTTCAACTGTGAAACAGATAAAGAACACTCTCCAGATAGACATAGATGTGTCAAAGATTAAAATAAACAGAAGATTACACCAGCATAACCTCAGAGGGTTCACTGCAAGATGCAAACCACTGGTAAGCCTCAAGAACAGAACGACAAAGTTACAGTTTGTTTAAAATTCTTTTGGACAGACGTGATGAGTATCAACCTGTACCAAAGTGACTGAAAACGAAAGGTGTGCAGAAAAAAAATAACTGCTCATGATTGAAAACATACTTGGGCATGTATTGCATCCACTGGAACTGGCTCACTTGTCTTTATTGATGATATGACCGCTGACAGCAGCAGCACGATGAATTCTGAAGCGCACAGAAACATCTGCTCAGATCCAACCAAATGCCTCAAAACTTATTGGACTGCGCTTCAACTTGCAGCAGGACATATCCAGAGAAGGTGATGGTAGCCGTATTCAGCTAACTTAACCTACGCAAGGCTGCTGGGCCAGATGGCCTCAGAGGGAAGGTCCTGAAGGACTGTGCTGAACAACTAGATGCTGTGTTTACCAGGTGTTTCCAGTTGTTCCTTCACACAAGCCCAGCCCCACTCACGTGGAAAACAGCTGTGATCATCCCTGTCGCCAAGAAGCCCAGGGCTAAACACATGAATGACTTTTGGCCTATATCCCTTACCCCCATCTTCGGTAAATGCGTTGAAAAGGTTATATGCAAGCAGCTCGCAACAACACTGAGCGGCCAAATTACATTACATTACATTACAGGCATTTAGCAGACGCTCTTATCCAGAGCGACTTACAACTTTTTTTTTTAGCATTTCTTTTACATATATTATCCAATTATACAGCTGGATATATACTGAACAATTCAGGTTAAGTACCTTGCTCAAGGGTACAACGGCAGTGCCCTACCTGGGAATCGAACCTGCAACCTTTCAGTTACAAGGCTAGTTCCTTAACCATTATACTACACTGCCGCCCCACAAATGAACCCGTTGCAGTTTACATGCAAGGCTAAGAGGGGAGCAGAGGATGCAAGCTTGACATTCCTCCATGCCATGTCCCAATATTTAGAAAAGGCAGGGGGCCTATGCATGAGTTTTAATCATGGATTTGTCAGCAGCTTACAACACAGTGCATCCAAGTGTGCATTCAAGCTGCAAGATGCATTCAAGCATCTCTTTGACTTCGAAGTTCACCGCATCTTGGTTTCATGGATCGGAGTTTTTATGCAACCGACCCCAATGTGTCAAACAGAACAGATGTTTTTTTTCTCATTAACTGATTTTAAAGACAGGGGATCCCCAGGGCTGTGCCCTGTCTTATTCTCTATTGATACAAACGAGATCATGTGTAATAACAACTGCCTGACCTTAGTAAAGTACGGCAATGATATGGCTCTGGTGGCTCGCCTAGCAAATGCTCAGCCTCTGAACACATACGTACGTGGATTATGTTGCTGAACTGACAAATTGGTTCGATAAGAGCCATCTCAAACAAACTGTGATTAAGAGGAGATGTGCCTGGGAGGCAACAAAACCATCTGGATCCACCTACTGTCAAAGTCACTTCAGATCAATGGCCAGGAAGTAGAGCAAGTACCCTGGGCACTGAAATAGATCAGACCCTCTCTCTCTCAGGGCACGTGGAGTTTGTCTACAAAGTTTCTGCTGTGGAAACTAAGAGGGTTTTGATGTCAACACCTGAGCAGTGTCTACCTAGCACTGATTGAAAGTGTCCTAACATTCAGTCACCTGTATGTGAGTAGCAATGCTAAGCTCTCCAAAGTGGTTAACCAGGGAACCAAAATCACTGGCTGCAAACAGAATGGCCACCAAAATCCTGTATGACACATCCCACACACTTCATATCTCTTTTGAGACGATGCCCTCTGGACAAAGGTTCAGAGTTCTCTCTGCATGGAAGTGCTGTTTTTAAAAGATAATTTATCCCCATTGCCTTTGCCCAGCTCAACAGCAATTAAAGTAGGAATGTGTGGACTTCCTGAGCTGATCTAGCACGTGGCACTTTATACAGTTGAAGTCGGATGTTTACATACACTTAGGTTGAAGTCAATTTAAACTAATTTTTAACCACTCCACAGATTTCATGTCAGCAAACTATAGTGTTGGAAAGTCAGTTAGGACACAAGTGACAAAAGTAATTTTTTCAACAATTGTTTACAGACAGATTATTTCACTTCTAATTCACTATATCTCAATTCCAGTGGGCCAGAAGTTTACATACACTAAGTTGACTGTGCCTTTAAATTTTTAATATTTGGTTGCATATCATTTGGCTTTGCATGCCATGACTTCCTGATGTCTGTGACCCAACAACATCAAAAGACTCTTGATATCTTATTTTCTGGTACTCTTACAAGCGATACTACACTGCCTGGCCAAAAAAAAAAGTCGCACACTAATATTTTCTTCGACCGCCTTTAGCTTTGATTATGGCGCACATTCGTCGTGGCATTGTTTCGACAATCTTATGCAACGTCACAACATTTATTTCCATCCAGAGTTGCATTCATTTTTGGCCGAGATCTTGTATTGATGACGGGAGAGTCGAACCACTCTGTAAAGTCTTATCCAGCACGTCCCAAAGACTTTCAATGGGGTTAAGGTCAGACTCTGGTGACTCTGGTGGCCAATTCATGTGTGAAAATGATTCTGCATGCTCCCTGAACCACTCTTTCACAATTTGAGCCCAATGAATCTTGGCATTGTCATCCTGGAATATGCCCGCTGATGGGATAACCTGGTCATTCAGTACATTCAGGTACTCAGCTGACTTCATTTTATTGCTGCATAATGTTGGTGAGCCTAGACCTGACCAATTGAAGCAACCCCAGATCATAACACTGCCTCCAGAGGCTTGTACAGTGGGCACTATGCATGACGGGTGCAACGGCGACTTTTTTTTTGGCCAGGCAGTGTATAACGTCTCTGCATTTGAATGGATCTCTATGGGAATTGGGGGGTGGGACTAGATTTAGCTGTAAATTATGCTGGAACCGTATGGAATACATGATTGGTAAAATGGCTGTAAGTCATCAAGGGTCTGACGTATCAAACAAGCCTCAAACCATCACTCCGCTGCCAGATATGCAGTAGATATGGATGCATCACTTTAAGGATTATTTGTCCTGACAAATTTTCCTATTGAACTCTATGGAAAAATAAGTCAGGAGAAGAAACCCTTCAAGTTATCCATCCATATCTACTGCATATCTGGCAGCAGAGTGATGGTTTGAGGCTTGTTTGATACGTCAGACCCTTGTTGACTTACAGCCATTTTACCAATCATGTATTCCATACGGTTCCAGCATAATTTACAGCTAAATCTAGTCCCACCCCATAAAACACTTAAAAAAAAAAAAAAAACTAATTTTCATTGTTTAATTTCAAATCCAATGTTCTGGAGTACAGGGCCAAAGCAAAATATACTGTATACATTTTTGGTAATCTCTTCTGTTGAAGCTCGAATGGTAAACCACACATCTAGAAGTGCAAAGTACAATGAAATATCGCCAATGCCATTTCACTGGATTCTACCGAATGGTCCTCACACTGCCCTGGAAGTAGATTTCAGTCATAGCCCTATGCCTATCGAATGAGAGGATTGTGTGTGACCTTGATATTTATTTATTTGGGGGGCTTATCTTTTATAGACGCTACAGGTGAACAGGGAATTGCCAACATATGCAATTTAAAAAGGAACCTTATTCATTGACATTTCCAACGTAGAGATTGCTAAAACATTTTTGGATATCTTACTCTCCTGGGCATTCATAAGGTACATCATTTCTTAAAAGAACCTGCGCCAAATCAGCCACAAGAGTTTCAAGTTCATGTTTAATTAATTTCCGGGTTAATTGATGGTTCAGCACATTTATTACAGTAAATTTGTCAATATCTGCGTTTGCCTTTTCACTGTCAGTGTTCACTGTTAGTTGATCTGCTCTGTGAACCTACACCTCTACTTTGGCTATCATTGTGTTTATGTATGAAAACCAAACAGCAGCACAGCCATATGGAAATTTGTGGAACTGTACACTCTAGAAATGACAGTACGAAAAGAGATGACGGCGGGTAACAAATAAATAGCAGGGTTTTCCTTGCATGCTTTGAAGTTCCACAAGGAGTAGACCAGTTGGTGAATCAAGGCATCCAGAATGAATTGTAGCATCAGACAGCTGCCGTCATCACAGAGTTGCAGCTGCACAACCACAGGCAAACGTATCATTAGCCATCACCTTTATTTTACACATCAACAGCTGTGGGAAGTGCAAATATGGGTGCAGTTACACTAAGATCAGCCCTCAACTCCCATGTAAACATCAGCAGTGGGAGGGACAAGCACTGGTGGCGCATCATCATTATCGCCACAATCATCATCAACACTCTGGACACTCATGTTTTCCCTGTTCAGTTCTTCACTCAATGCTCTTACAAGTTTAATATGTTTTTCAGTGTGTTGAGCAAGCTTGAGCTCTTCAGCCAGTCACATGCACAGTCCGTTTGTCCATGATGCCTATGATTTTTCTAAATATTAATCCTCAGTTTGCATACGCAGAGATTTCCATGGAGGCTTACATCCTGATCCGAGGTTATGTTTGCCTGGCAAGGCCTAGCTCTCAGAATTGATCCACTTCCTGTTAGGACTGCGGTTTGTCTTCTCGTGGGCACGTCCACCCCCACCAGTCAGTCATGGGTTCCACGGTCCGTGTGATCATAAGACTATAAGAAACCACAAGACCCCTGTTAACTAAACAATGTACTCCTCTTCTTTTTTCATCGAGATTACCCTGGATGGCCCCTGGACGCAAACCTCCCGGAACAGAGTTTGTAGTCTTCTATGAACAAAAGATAATGTTGTACTTGTCATTTCAGCTACAGCTGTAAATGTATACTGCCAGCCACATTCTAATCTTTTTCTTGTACCGAAAGGCATAATCGCAACCACTCCACTATTCTAAATATGCCAGATTATTGAGCATGGCTCATGCAACATGCGGTTTCATTGACTCTACCATTAGCATCAATTCCCTTTAGGGGAAGGAGCAGTCAGAGAAGGCTGACCCCTTCAGCTGGAGAGCATTGCATATATATGCAGTGCAGACAGGAGACAGGGCAGGTCAATGCATGCACAGATGTCCTCTGCACTGGTCTACGGATGAGGTCCTGTCAGAAGACGACGGACTAACTGTTAAAATGCAGCCCCAACAGCGTAGGCTACTGGAGAGGACCATTATACCTCTTTCATTATACCTATACCTCTTCCTCTCTTTCCCTCCCTTCTACCCCACAGGTTAAGGAGAGGATATCTGCTTGTCTGACTGACATCTCTGAGTGGATGGCTACCCATCACCTGAAGCTCAACCCTTGACAAGACAGAGCTCCTCTTCATGCCGTACAAGACCTCCCCACTACATGACCTCTCCATCACCGTTGATGGGACCGTGGTGGCTGCCTCCCGCTCTGCAAGGAACCTGGGGGTGGTCCTGGACGACCGGCTGGACTTCAAAGAGCACATCAGGGCGACGGCACGGTCCTGCAGGTTCCTCCTGTACAACATCAGGAGGATTCGACCGTACCTGACCACCTACTCCACCCAGCTTCTTGTCCAGACCATGGTCACCTCATGCCTGGACTACTGCAACTCCCTGCTCGCAAGCCTACCGGCCTGCGCCATTCTGCCTCTTCAACTCATCCAGAATGCAGCTGCCCGGCTTGTGTTCAACCTCCCGAAATTTTCCCACGTAACCCCCCTGCTGAGGTCTCTCCACTGGCTGCCAGTTGCAGCCAGGATCAGGTTCAAAGTTCTGACCCTGGCCTACACTGCAGCCAATAGGACAGGCCCCGCCTACCTGCAGGACTTAATCCAGAACTATGTTCCTGCTCGACCACTTCGCTCTTCTACAGCAGGGCGACTGGCACTTCCCCCCCTCCGTGTCAAAGGCTCTCGCTTGTCCCGACTGCGGAGTTTTTCCACATTAGCACCTCAGTGGTGGAATGAACTTCCCATTCCCCTACGTTCTACTCCAACCCTGCCTGCATTCCGTCGAGGCCTGAAGACACACCTCTTCAGACTCCACCTTGACTGATATCCTCACCTAGGAATATCAGTTCCCTGTTCCCTGTGTTTTCCTGTCTGTTTATTATAGTTTATAATAGTATTTGGAATGTTTTATCATAGTATAGTTTATAATAGTATTTGGAATGGTTTATAATAGCATAGTTTATGATAGTATTTGGAATGGTTTATAATAGTATAGTTTATAATAGTATTTGGAATGGAAGTGTGGTGTTGCTGATTTGCCCACAGCTTACTGTGAACTACAGTCAACGTTCATTGCTAGGGATAGCTGCTACATTATGCAAAGGATGTGCTTTGCCTCGTCTGTTCTGTAATGATGATGATGTCTCTGTACGCACTTACTGTACGTCGCTTTGGATAAAAGCGTCTGCTAAATAAATGTAATGTAATGTAATGTATACCAAGGGAGGCTGCAAGGAGCCATTTAGCAGTGTACAGAAGCACAGACACTGTAGGTATATTTGATTACTTATTTATCAGCGTGAAGTTCACTGAAATATGTTTCATATATATACAGTATATATGTGAAGTTCTTATAAAATACAAGCAATGTTTATAATTTATAATAGCTGTCACATATCCTAAGCATACAAAGTAATAGCTAACAAGCAGACCCATCGGAACAGACAATAGGCTGCAGATGTCGAGAGAGGTGTAGCTTGTGGGATAAATGGCCGGTAATATGCCTTAGGAACTGTCTCTAGATTTGCTCATTTGTGAGTGACCACTGTTGCTGTTGAAGCAGACAAGACCAATTTGTTTTTTCCTTCATTTACCCTAAAGTGATCAACTTTACTAAAAGGCTTTAGGCTTGATATTTGTAGCCAAACAAGTGAGCATGCTTTTTGCTTTGCCAAGCTGGTCATGAATGCTAGCGGTGTTTCACTGAGCTGGTAAGTTGTGGATTTTTGGCTTAATCGTTTTGCTATCAACATTTTATGGTCTACCGGCAAAACATTCTGAAATTTTGAAAGCTAGTTGAATGTATGCGATGTTTGTACATGGTGTGTCTATTCCGGTCAGCAAATAGGTATGTATGTTTACAAATGCTTTCCACATCGAGAAGGTCTGAGGTGGTGTAGAAATACCAGTTTTCTTTGTCCTCGCAGCTCTCCCTTGTTTAACCACCATCGCTTTAGAAACCCACAGTATTACAACAGATAATTCCATTATGAACTCACACATATGATGAGGGTATTTCTCACAGATGTCTCCACAGAAACACCTTATCTTACCTTATCTGACTGTCTCTGTAATATGAGGCAGATAGAGTCAATCTAACACAGCATTCCCTCCTTTTATGTGTACAGTTTTCATCACAGGATAATAAACTCCGACTGAGGGCAGGGTGCCGTGTGCATGTACATATCCCCATCCTGTGCTCGGCTTGGGTGAAACTGGGCATCCCCCAACATGAAGACATCCAAAGAACAACATTGGCCAGTGTAGGTGGTTTTCACGTGAGCCTGAGGAGTGCATTTTGAAGTTGTTCTTAACACTGCCACGTGTCATTCACTGTTAAAATGGAAAACAAACCCACGCTGTACGACGGTCTCAATTACTGGGTTGATAGCTTTGCTGAAGCAGCACTCCGTGCTGAAAAGCTCCATCATTATGTGTTCTGCATGGGGTGACATATATGCATATTTAGTTGTTTATGTTTACCTGTGAACGTAGAATGGTTAATCGTCGTGGCATACATATCTATTGCTGACTTAATGCGACCTTAAGAGGGTAAATCATCCTTCAGGAGGCATTAAGTGTCTAATTAAGAACAATTACCACCTTGTTACTATGCAGAGGCTTCAATTATGGTAGGAATGAGACCCAGCATGCACAGTGGGTCCCCAGGATCGTGTCTGAAAACATCTGGTCTAGTACATACACAGACACACTCACATTTACAGAAATTTCCTGACACGCACGCACACGTATACACACGCACACACACACAGACATGTATGCAAACTGGCCAAATAGATGTAGACAGTTGACACAGCTGTTTGCCAGAGAAAGTGAGTCTCTCACATGTTGATTTGATGAATGGGACGGGGGTGCTAAAACTGTTGGCGGTGTTTCTTGGATTACATTAAAACTCCCCACATCTGCACAGCACTGACCTGTGTGGTGCTTCAAACTGTGCATGCAGATGCACTTGGTATATGCATTTGTTTCTTTCTGTAGGCTAAGTGTCATAGTACAGTCAGGATTTATGCGTATGATGTAAAGTAATGTGTTCCTCTCCCTTTAAAACTGTTCTAAATTTTGTTCTAAAATAATTACATCTCTCCCTCATTCCTCAGACTAAAAGTGATTAAATCTTGCAATAGGTTTAGGTAATTATTTTTATTTAATAAGATCAATGTCTACATGCTAATCTTTATCATACATGACATAATCATTGAAGGGGATATGCACATTATAAATAGTATACATATTTAACAAACCAGGTTTATGCATTTTGCCTTTTTATTTTGACGTAAAAGACAGTCTCCCCGTATTGGCTACATGACTTGTAGCTCAGACTGACTAAATAAGCTTCTATGTAATTCAATACAGTACAGGTCAGGTACGATACACTCCACTTCAACTCTTTTGTCGTTTCTGTGTTATTTTTCATTCTATAAATTTTGAACGTCTTTTTAAAAATAATGAAAACTGTAGTCCCACTTCCTGCTTTCGCACCGGTCTGAACTCGGACACAGTTTTTCACTATAGCACGTAACAGCCTACACATTGTAGATGTCCTCTGGCTACGGCTACAATATACTGCTCTGCATTACATTGTATAATTATGTGACTGCAATATATCGTAGGCTTCACAAGCAGGATGATTTGCTTACGTATTTCAGAAATGCCTGCTACGACAAGGAGTGAAGGCTAAGGCTTTGCCCAGCAAAACAGTGGACGTCCTAGGGACGTACCATTTTAGTCCTCTCAAAGTTATGATGTGACGTTCCCTAGGGATGTCCTAAAAACATTACTCGGACGTTATTAAAGTCCTAGGAAGGTCACTGTTTGGTTACAATATGACATTTAATTAGAATTTTTCGCGGACGTTCAAGCAACGTCCCTATCCGGCTATGATATGACGTTGTGCTCAACATTCATGGGACATTCGGGGACGTTCCTGCAACGTCTGTTACTGTTTACAATATAACGTATAACGTAATGCAAATGAATGTCTAGGGGACGTTACTAGAACGTCCCGTGAACGTTCTCTGTGACGTCCACGTAACATTTACAAAAAGACGTCAAGGCCACGTACTGATGATATTTCGAGACGTTTAAGGGACGACGTCCCGGGGACCTAATTTTGTTAGCTGGGTGGTTCTCCTAATTCCATTTTGGATTTCACTGTGTAATTCACAAGGAAACTACCAGCCGTGGAATCTAAAAATGAATATGTTTGTAAGAATTCTGCACGTGCGCCTGTATGACTGCTGTGTGGGTTTGTACATGGATGGATTCTGGGTGAATGTGCTGTATTCTGTGTTTTCATTTGCTGAGAGCGACGGTGTGCGTTTGTTTAATAAGTTCAGTGTGTTTGCTGGTTCTGTATGTACATGTATGTGCATCTACCATGACGGCTGTAGCATTGGGTCTGGGGACTGAAGGAAAGTGCAGATGTAGCGATTATCCAGAACAAGTGAATTGACATCACTGGTTTTATAATTAGTTGGCAGTGCTGAAGGGGAAGCATTAAAACATTTGCAATGCCTCCGTTCCCCTGTTATAACAAACTCCATGTTTCCTGGCTTTCAAAAGTTATTAAACATTTTCTTTTTTCAGTTTACTCCAACATCAGTCTGGACAGCAAAGAAAACAACTTTTAATTTACCATGCACTGGTCTGCTTATTTCACAGGCCCTGAAATAATGTGATTTTTAAAAATGTAGTCATTAATTATTGGTTCACCAAACTCTCACATCATGGGCAGCATTATTTGCATTTTCTCCCCTGTAACGATTTTGCTTTCTAGACCTCGGCAATGGGAGCATCCCACTAGACTGTAGCATGGGTCCACCGGTAAACAACACTGTTACCCTGCGTCTTTTAAAGTTCTATGTTTAGTTATGATTATTCTTTTCAGGAACAGCTCTTTCAGAAGTGAATACTACAGTTTTGAGTGGGGGGGGGGGGGGGGGGGGGATTAGACTGGAAATATTTGGAAAGTCTCACCAGCACAGGTTTGCAAATATGTGCACTGCCTCTGCCAGCTGAACAAACTCGCTGGTAATTATTGCTGTCTGGCCTAAAACAGGAGCTTTCACATTCTGCCAACCTGTTGAAGATGTTTTTAATTTCCGTGTCCGATATTTCCTCTCCTATTTTATCTCACCCCAAGGTGCAGGGGGTGTTTGCAGACTGTGGCCCCAATATGCAGCCCATGTGTTTGGTCAGGGCTGAGCGGCGAGGTGTTACCGGACCATGCAGGGGCGTTACACTTGTGCCTGCCAGCACCCCTGTGGGTGCTAAACGGATTTACTGTGTTGATCCAAGCCAATTTTGCTGCAATGCGAAAATCATGACATGCCTCAGCAGGCCTAGGACACTGCTATATATCTACCTTCACTGGACTCACAACAGTGGGTGTGTTATTAGCTCAGGAAGAGAGTATTGTAACCTTCTCAAATTCACCTTCTCTCTTGGCATAACATAGAGCTACAGCACCTATTTGCCTATATGAAGCCCTGTGTCTGGTATTTGAGATTCAAAAATAAGCTTATATTTGTTATCTTATGTGTGTTTGTTTATTATCTATTTGCTTAATAATTTGATACTTTAAGAATCCATTTAAGAATCCTATTCTTTAAGAATCCATTGTTCATTGACGGGTACATTTTTTTAGAATAATATTTGTTGGTTTGTAAAAAAAAAAAAAAACTTTACAATTATGGATTATAAATGGGTCTTCTGTGCCTTTTTTATGATATCACACTTTTGTATTCCTGGGAATAATGCTGATGCTCTCCACTTTTATAGCTCTGGATAAGAGCGTCTGCTAACTGAATGCAATGTGATTTAACGAGTGTCCGGAACACCATTGCAGTATTATTATAAAATGATACATCAGTGATTGTCCCATCTTCTCGAAGTTAGCTGAACAAAGTAAGTAAAATATGTGATTTGTAGTACTGAATCAAAAGTGTCTTTTTGTTGTCTTTTTGGACATAATGCAGGCTAACGATACTATGGTGTTCATAATCTTAAGTGGGACAGTACAATTTTGTAGTTATTTTAGTAATCTGTTATAAAGTGGTAGACGCAAGAGAATACATTGCTTTAAAAGATAGCATTATTGATATAGCCACTAACACTGGCTCAGTAGTGTTTCCAAGGGATTGACTTGTAAATTGCTTTGCTATTTTGCAGCTGCGTTCAAATGACAAAAGCCAATGGACTGTAGACTTGTAGTCCTTGGAGACCATCTCCAAAATGAATTTAAAAGCAGATTAGCTTGCCTGAGCCTGTGCTTTGTCACACTGGCTTTGTTCACCTGATGGGATAATGCTCAACATGGAATCATGCTTAAAATCCCAATAATAAATACAATAAAAAAACAACAAGTTGCTATACCTTTAGAAGAACTGTTTTGGGGTCTTCTCTGGGGTTCATTATTCATGTACGTTCTTTGTCTTCTGGCTTCCTGTCTGTGACACATGTCAGAGGCGATGGACTGATTTTGTGTCCCTCCTTCTTGGTGAAGGGGAGAGGGGGCTGCGGGCCTTGCTAGAGGACAGCTTGTCTACACACCCTGGCTGACAGCACCCTCGATATATTGAACATTGAGGAGCTTTTGAGATTTTATAGATTGATGAAAATATGTACTACAAATAGTTATGGGACAGTGAGAATCGATGGATCACAAAATGGGTGGAGATTACTTCCGCTATGAATGAGTCATTGATCTGAACCAGTCATATTTTTCTATTTTTTGCAAATAAAAGTGACTTGATTGATTCAGACATATCTGAGATTTAAAGCGCATTAACTCCACACACAAAGCGATTTACAAAGTCTCACTGTGCTATTACTACTGCCAGGATGTATGAGGGACACTGGCCTCATCCATCTCATATTCTGAAGGTAAACACATTCCAATGGATGTGATTCACATTCTGACACATTAATATTCCTCACATTCACTTATTAGTTTCCAGATCTGAAAGATCAATGTATTGATTACGATGTCCTCTTGTGTTTCAGAGGGACCCCAAATCATATACACCAGGACCAGGAAAAATCAATAAGGGGGCTGCTAAATTCAATTTATCATTACTCCCCAAGTCAGAGAGGTACACCAATTTATTTAAAAAACACTGCCAGGGACTAGTTAGGAAATGCAAATGGTTATTAAAAGTTTAAAATCAGTACAATTCATAGTTCTTCATCCTGGCTGAAGGTGTGTGATAGCCTGTGTGTATCCCTCGCTCAGTGTGAGCCAAGAAGGGAACACGTGTCAGACAGAACGCTGGGAGCCTTGAGCTCAGTGGGTCTCCGTCTATACCAAGCTGCACCAGCAGGGGGCACTCATCTTCCTGCTTTCCTCTGAACTGAAGCATCCAGGCGCCACTTCCTCTGCATTTCTCTATGTCTCTGTACATTGCTGGAGACTGACTCAGCTTGGGTGTGTGGATTTACACAATAGTTTGTTTAAAGTCTTTAAACCAAGTGCCTTTAGTTACCATCTCACAGGCATATAATAACAGTCTGTTAATTATACACGTGCATCCTGTTTCACTGGAATAGTGCATTTTCTGAATATGAGGACCAAAATATTCGCTACGTTTTTCTGTTGCAAATGGTATTGCATGCAAGTTTGTTCTTGGTTATGTCTCTTTACCCACGTCTTCTGTTTCCTGTGTTTCTGGGAAGCCAAGGGAAAGGAAGGAGAATTCAGCAAATGAAGAGGAAATGCTGAGATAATCTCTGCTACATGACTTCATTTAGGTCCAACTGCTGAGGTGGTACCAAAGCAGGTTTAGTCGAAAGACTCATTATGACTTCACTGAACATGATGCAGTGCGTGTGCACGGAAGGGAATGACCATCTGTAATGTTTCCTAGATAGATAAGGAAGTGAAGAAATAGAACAGGCACTGGAGGGAAACCAAACCTTGTTATAAGGTATTGATGTGCAGCAGAGTTTTATTGTCTTTTGTTGAGTGGTTTTCTTTTATAGAGTGACTGAAATTTCAAGTGCCACTGTAGTTATTTTTGGAAACTTTCGAGGAATATTATCTTTAATCACTTTCAGCATTACTGTGCTGTTACTAACCAGTCTCTCATTGTGTCAGTGTCTGAGCCTTGTACTACATTTCTGTTAGTTTGTTCTCGGCCTTGTTCGGTGTTATTCTTGTGTTTGTGTTTTCATTCCCCGTTTCCCTTCCATGTGCTCATGTTTTCACTTCCTCATTGTGTCAGCCCCGCCTCTCGTCTCAGTCCCTGATTACCAATGTGTTTCACCTGCTCACTACTCACCTGTGTCTCGTTTGGTTGTTAGTCCTGTGTATTTATACTCCACTCTGTTCTTTGTTTACTGCGATTTTGTCACAGTAGCCACCATTGCCCTGGTTCGCCCTGTTAAGCCTTTTTTTGACCTGTGTTTTCTGCCTGTTTTTGACCTGTGTTTTCTGCCTGTTTTCTGCCTGTTTTCCTGGTCTCCGTGTTCCTGGTCTCCGTGTTCCTGGTCTCCGTGTTCCTGGTCTCCGTGTTCCTGGTCTCCGTGTTCCTGACCTTTGTTTCTGTTTTCTGACTACGTTTTTGGATTGTGATTTTGTACTTTCACTGTGACTTCCTGGTTTTTGATGTCTGCCTGCTTTTTGACTACGTCTTTGCCTCATCCCTGGGTTTCGACCCAAAATAAACTTTTTTTTTTTTTTAAACGTTTATTTTTACGTGCTATCTGCGCCTGAGTCAATTCCACATCCCTGACACCTTGCATTTTTGTCCTATATACTGTGTGTGTGTGTGTGTGTGTGTGTGTGTGTGTGTGTGTCTATATATATATCAACTTACTGGGTAATTTTTTATATCTTATAATTAGATCTTACTGTACCAAAACAGGAAATTACAGGTGGGTGTGTCTACCGAATGCTTCATCAGGTTTGTATGGAAAAGGCATTGCAGTCTGCTATTATAATATCGACGGTAATGAAAACAAAGGAACATATTGCATCTAACTGAATGGTTAAACACCATCATCTATACAATAACCAACTGTATTTTAAAGATACATGGCGAACTGAAAAATATATAAACAGGAAAATAACTTTAGTCAGGTGGGAGAGATTATAGTGATAAAAGCACCGATGAGCAACACATGGAGCTTCTCAGACTGATTCACATTTGCTGTGAGGCCATTATGTTTCATGCATCTTTCCCCCTTGTATGGCCATAGAGAGCCATCATCACGCAACGGTCATTTTTGTTACGAAATATAAAAAATAGTGTAATCTTTTGTTAAAAAAGAAACTGTCAGTCTGTGAGATATTCATTCAAAAGCATTGCATAGTTTCATTGGATATCTATTAAATATTATTGATTGTAATGAGGTACATTTTGGTTTCATTTAGATCTTGGCATGTGTTACACGCAGGGAAATGGCAGAGGCATTCATTTCTGATGTGCAGCATCTTTGTCATGTTTGTATGGAGGAGTGACACTTGTGCATGAACACAATAAAAAAGATCTTCACTGCCACTGAGCAGCATAGACCTTCAGGAATTACAATGAGCCGATGCTCCCCACCTCTGGACTGTTTTGTGGGTGTAGTCCCATGACACTGCCTCCCCCTTTCCATTGCAACAGACAGCTGAGGTGGCGCTTCTGGAACAAAGGGGGCAATCTGTTACCCCTCGTACCTGGCAGGGATGTAGAAAACGGTCTAGCGATCGTGCATCACAGATGCTGAAGGACGAGGCTTGGCACGTAGTTCTGCACGCATTTAGCGCATCTCCCATGACGACACTTCGCCCTACCCCTTACCGTCCCGGAGATGTGAATCTCTGACAGACAGAGCAGCTGTTCTCCGTTCTGTGTGAGCTTTCTGTCTGCTCATTGGCGATCTAGTTGCTCGGGGAGATTGGGGCTTCCTGAGGCTTGCCAGGTCATCTCATGGTTTTGTGGAATGAAGAGGCAAACATCTTCCCAGAAGCCAGTGTTCTTGAAGGATAGGGACAGACTATCAGGCCTACATCATACCTGTGCAATGTACTTGTAGATCCTAAACATGCAACATAACTAAAATGACCTTTGCTTTTTAGCAATGGAGATTTTGGACATTTTGAGGTGAAAACCGAACCATAATCCTGTCAGATTGAGGAAGTATTGTTGTCCATATCTGCATAAAACATGCTGAGAGTTAGGTTTATGAAACATTCACCCCCAGGTGCCATTTTTCCAGGTGAATGTTTAACTGGCCCAGTCATAGAAGTTGCCAACTCTTTTAAGATAATTCCCATTGTCCGCATGATTATGCATTTATAGATTTAAGTTCAAAGAGATAAGGCCCAAATCCAAATCAGACACGAGACCCCAGGACTGGAGTTGTCTCCCAGTGCATGGAATTGATTGCAACAGAATAGCTGATGAATTGCATCAGTCAACCCTGCTGAATGTCCTTTCTTATCAGCTTTTACAGCCTGGGGATACAACTGCTTTTTTTAAAAACCTAGCCATAGTTTCAGTAGCACTGGAAAGCTTTCACATCCGTATGATCTTGTCAGCCTATACACCGTTCTCTCCAGGAAGTTTGCACATTTCGATAAAAATGAATCAACTAGAGGTGATTGACCTGCATTAAAAACCGATAGATATTGCAGGTCCTTAACTTTCCCCATTCCTACTTTATACAGCCTGCCCTATTTATGTAATCTTTTATTTAATTCAGATGGGGGGAAAGCAGATAAGGTTTGAGATTGGATCACAGTGCAGAGAGCACAATGGCGAGGAATCTAACCCCCAGCTGTTTGTGGGGATTTTTATATGGGTCGATGCCCTACGGAGGGCAACACATGGTCTCCTCTTTTTTTTCTTTATTTTTAACTGAAATACTGTGTAGTATCTCACCACTTATTTCTGTTTGTAAATTGACAAATTATATTTCTTTTCATAAGGTCGATTTAAGGCCATAACATAACTAACGGTTATCACTGTGCCACAGTTGCTACAGAAATCTAACATCTGGTAGACTTGTCTGTGGCTCTCCAGCAGTGGGATCTAGATGAATATCTGCCAGACTGAATCAGGGGGTATGGCTGGAATCATATGGGAGCACGCTTTGCCTGTCGTCGGACAACACAGTACATCCTGGGTTTTGACAATAGCACAAATGCGGCATGCTGGTTTCGATTGCCCAATTGGCCCACGAGGGCCTGTGTGGAATCCTCCAGTTTCGTCAGTCTCACTCAACCAAACCACAGGAAGGAAGCCTGCAGAGGGCATGACCCTTCGTCTTAAATTTCCAGTGAGTAACATGCAACAGGACACAACCTACCTCACGCTCATCATTATTAGTCTTAAATATATATAAACTGAATTGAGCTTTTCAATCTTTCAATGATTTAAGACAATCAATATGTGCTCAGAATCTAACAGGTTATTTCAAAGCTTTGTGTAGTATCTCATTCCATGTCTAGGCCTATACACAACCCTTCTCTTCAGAAGTTTTAATACGTATATACGTATATATTGCAATTGGCTTTGTATGTGCATACAAAAAAAACAAAAAACATTTAAACATTTATTTTGTGTGTTGAACACTCCCTAAAGTACTGGATAATTTTTCCAGTGGCATTTGTCATCGGTTAACAACTAGTAATGATTCGCTTTGAGGCAGACAATGGAACCTATAATTATAGTATGGGATTATGGGAGTCCTACCAGCCTCTACTCAGCTGCAACTATAGAATATGGACAAAAATGGAGGGTCAGGTTATTCTGTTTGTATATAGGCACGGTAAAGTGTATATAGGCATGGTAATCCAGGTACTTATAATACAGTTTGAAATCACTACGCAAAAACTTTCAACTTGTATTAAAGCTCTGTTATGAATAATTAACTGATTAGAAATCAAATGGTTGACACATTCAACGTTTCCTTTGATTTATTTGGGGATATGGACGCAGAAACTGGGTATGCCCAACACCATACTAAGACACTGTATGTTGTTTTTTTCCTTTAATTTGTCACCCGTCTATATATACACACTGTACGTATATCAAATCATAACTGTACACCTTCTGGTTTAAAAACTGACGGGGAGAAGCACAAATCAGGGGTATAAATGTTTCAATAACCTCCGTGTATCAGGGGGCAATACGAAACAGAACTAGCCGCAAGGACGACCCACAGGGTTCATGCTAATGCTCATGCTAAGTGTCCAGACGAATACAACATCTCAAGCCTCATCTTTCTTATTTATTGGTCCTCTGTATTGAGTGATAAAAGGGGATAAGACTATAGGTCACACCCCATGATAAAGCACTACAAAATGATTTACTGTAGTACTGTAAAGCAAGTGTATTCTGTTTGTGAGTATCAACTTAAGTGAATAATGTTTCTTAATGCTTAAATGACGTCCTCAGTCTCGTCCTCACAAAGACGTCCTCAGTCTCGAAAAGTAAAGTGCACATTATAAACTGCATTATATTAACGCTTCTGCAGAACAAGGAGACAAAGAACGAACACATTTAAACAAACCTCCATGCACAGTAAATATATTTTCTTTACGCAGTTACTCTAAAATCACTAACAGTATATACCTTTGAAGTCCGAACAGATTAAAAACACTCTTGATTTCTGTTGCTATTGTGCCTGAGCACTATTGAGATTCAAGGCTTTATATCAACCATTATCACGTGTCATGTCTTTCTGTAAAATTGTATGCCGAATCAATTTTCCCTCCATTTAATCTTGATAATGGCAGGGTGTCTTCAGAGGGCATTTAGGCTTTAACATCATGCTATTGAAGACTGGAGTCATTATGTGTTCGAAAGGAGGACGTTTGAAGAGCTCTGAGATTCCATCAATACTGCTGCATAGTATACACACTATTAAATCTTTAGTGAGGCCAACAAATGTTATCCTTCAAAGTAATTATTTAGGGTGTTATCGTCACTGACAGTCTATCCCAGAGGAAACTCCCAGAAGGCGATAGGGTTTCAGAAATTGAGGCAACAATGAAGTATGCGGAGGGTATAGTATAACTCTGGAGCTTTCTCAGCATTTTGAATTTGAGCACCAACCACTTCAGCAATGAAATGATTGACCTTCGCTGCATTTTTACATATGATATGGAATGGGATTTTCATGCCCCTTTGAACTGCAACCTGCCTGGCCTCATTGCCAGATTCTTTGGACTTCATTATTATTTTGCCTCAAAATTCAGCCACCATGTTTTCCGTGATGTATCTGGCTCTAGGAAAACTTGCATTTTTTCTTGCACTAAAACACATTCTGATGTTTAATACTACTACTACTACTACTACTACTAGTAATAATAATAATAATAATAATATTCTCTTACATAGTCCAATGATAACTGCAATGTGTTTACTTCCAATCCTGAAACTGACTGGAAATAGGAACATCTAGGAAGGAATAGGCGTAGTCAGCCGAATGCTTTAAAGATATTGCTTGATATTGCCTTCCTCTCACCTGTGACAATGCGTCACTCTGCTGGAGTCCTCTATAGTCTCATATCCAGACCTGCATTACACCACTGTGTGTGAAATAGAGAGGGGAGTGCCTTTTCTGTTTGCCAAAATAAACCTCCTGAAGGATTTCCTTTTAGGAGCACATGGGAGATGCCATATGGGTGGCCAAGTGGAAAGTTCACGTGACAACGTATTACAGTGACTTATTGTGATTGTCTATGTTATACTCATTTAACAAACAAAAAACAACAACAACAAAAAAACGATTCACTTTCCACAAGACCATTTTGAAAGTAATATTTATTTTAATACACTGTAAGCTATTTGGAACAAACCAAGACTTAAATTTACACAAATGCATTTAAGTAGTCGTAATTGTGTTCAATGAAGACTGACCATCATTATTTCATAGAGTGAAAAAGAGAACAGATATCCCATTGGAAATGCAACATTAGGCGCATATAATAAAGGATTCATTACTTTGAAATTCTATGAGTATATTTTGAATTTGGCTGTTACCTGAGTACTTCAGTCATTACATGGCTCCATCTACACTGGATAAAAGGAATTTGTTTTCCAAGAGGTGGTTACATTGCTGTGAAAGAGACAATTTGAATGTTGTTATGTAGGCGCCATTAGACTGAAGATTATTCTCAATTTGCCTAATGGAATTGCTGAAAGTATAATGCACCCTCCTCAGAGAGATGGGCAATCTTATCAACGTTCTAAACTCAAAGGGTGCTTCTTGGACCATCTGGGGATTTTTTGATATCAAAATATTTCCCTCCTGCAATCCTCTCGTCTTGTACCGACACCAGCATTTCCAAATAAGCCAGGTATGGTCCCAGCTGTATTATATTAACGGAATAGTATTAAATACAGTGATTTTAAAGATTATCAAATCACGGAACGATTCGGTTGGACCTGAAATCCAGAGTATATAAATATCCAATTTTCAAAGCGATTGTCAACTAATTCTTGTACAGTCAAGCAAAGGCCTTAAACACCTTCTTCATTTGTGATGCCCTCACTACAATTGCATTTCTTTAACTTATTGCAATTACAATTTACAAATAAATTGCAATTTACATTTTACAGTTATATATATATATATATATATATATATATATTTTTGGCATTATTTTAGCTTATTTTTTCAATACTTTTTTTGATAACACTGGACATGCTTTAGTTATAAACTAAAATCTCTGAACTAAAGGCTATTGCAAGATAACTTTAATAAATGAGACACAAACCACCCCCGGAACAACATGTCTTCTTTTCACATTCAGTGGGTGTTTACAAATGGGAGCCGGGACACAGACTGTCAGTGGTTTCAAACATTTGAAGCTCGTGATTCAATTCTGGCACCTGAGGCAATGGCAACCAAGCACCGGTGATTTATCTGGGAAGTGGAACGTTCTGGCAAATAGTGACAGGAAGCAGGGCTACACCCATATGCAGCAATATGGCCTTCCTGATGTGGAAACAAATGTACAAAACGCCAAAGTGAAATGAATGGAAAGGAGCCTGTGAATGTTTATAAAAAACAAAATGACCTGATGACAGTTTAGCCATTGGAATAACAAAGGCGAGCAGGTGTTTACGCCACTTCAGGGGAAATTGAATAGATTACATTATGGACTGCGTGTTTGCTAACCCGGATCTTTTACGTTATCCGTTTTTAGCATGCTCACGGCCGGGGCTCCCAAGACAATATTCGGCTGCAGCAATTTGTTTGAATTAGCCACACTTGTTGAATTCTGTTTCCACACAGAGCCACGCAACTAACCTGGCTGACTTTTTAAAATTGTATTTAAGAAATGAATGTTTTACCGGGGCTTGGTCTTGTTTTGTGACAGTTGTTCAACGAGACCGGTAAGCAGACTTTATGAAAGCGATGTGGACAAAGGCGTGTCGTGATACGTTTATGAAAGACGAGGTCACAGCTGTGACCCCGGTCCCTTTTCTTCCGGCTGCACGGTCTCCGTGTCTATTGAACTGCACATGATTAATGTAATCCCGAGGATGGTGCAGAGAGAAATTTGCAGTTTCAATTATAACCTCCTCACTACCTGATTCCATGATTAATTGCTGTGCCACGGCTGCAACAGAAGGGACTAGGGAGCCTCAGTCTGAATTTACAATGCACCTCGTTCCTTTATCACACTCTGAGCCAGGGAGCAAGCAGGTCTTGTGCAGAGTTTGGGATTGCGCTTCAGTACTGTCTGCCACTTTCCTGAGATAGATAGAGAAGACGCGTTTGAGAGTAAACCGGCTTCACCCTGGTACACGGCATGCAGCATTCACTGGTTTGTTCCTATCCACCGGCTTTAATCGAAGAATATGAAGCATTTCATACTGAAAATACGTACTGCTACATTTCGAAATACAAATGTAAATGTTGTGGTATTATATTATCAGACAGATATTTAAACATTTATATAAATGTAAGATTTACTCATTTCTAAATATACTTTCGTATCTTCCTACGACACGGCAATTCATTTTTGTCCTCTGCAGGGAACATGCGTCTCTGGTCATAATCTCAAGAACCATATATTGTACTAGGTAGAAACCGACACGACAAGGGACATTCAATAAAAATACAAATCTTTTTATCAATAAATAAACATTTTCACTGCAACATGTACTTGTCATCCAAGACACTTGTATATGTCAAAAAAAAGTGAAATACTTAATCTGCCAGGTATCAGGAGGATACACTTAAAAACATTCAGATCACTCCACGTACTCAGCATTGAATGAAAAATTAACAAAATAATTATTTATGTTGAAATGTCTTTGCTTCTATAGAAAGTGTATAGTGCATAGAAAATGAGAAGGACTGATTAATTATTGACACGTGTGAATGTCTGTAGGTGTGTGTTTGTGTGTGTGGTGTGCGTGCATGCGTGTACATGCGAGTGTGTATAGAGATGTAAAGATACATCTTGCATAACTGAACATGAGAAGGACTGACAGATTTTTGTGTTTGTGAATGAATTGTTTGTACGATTGCATCATTTTTTTTATATTGGAAAGCATTATTTTATACAGGTCTGCATTGCAATTGAGTAAAGTAAAGTAAACACACACCTTTAAATGTACCTTTTAAATTAAGGTTTAACAGAATAAGAATTATGCTGTGAAATATTGTAACTAACATTCAGTACAGTTACCATTATTCTGTAACAAGAAAACTACAGAGAGTATTACTCTGGCCTCATTCAGTTTAAGGGGGTACAAAGTACAGAGTCTTTGGCATGTGAGTTGAAACATTGCCCCCTGCTGGCCACAGGGCAGGGTGAAGACCCTTCTGATGATCCATTAAGACCAGCAGCAGATCCTAACTGGGAGATGAACTGGAACAAGGAATAGAGACATGAACGTGAACAGAGGCAAAACAGAACAGCTGATAGACTATTCCACACAATGGTAATAATAAACGAGCAGTTAGCAATAGATGGCAGTAATGCAGAAAAGCAGAAAGACTGAAATGTCTATACAGTGACCTCTAGTGGCGATTGTAGTGTTGGACCAAGATTTACAACGGCATCGAATTTGTATGTGCAGAATTTCAAGGTTAGCTTGAAAATAGAATGTAAACTTTTGGAATCCCAGAGGGAGTGTTGAGTGCAGAATGAACCCCATTGGGGTAAGCTGGGACTCTGCCCACTGATCTCCCACCATCTGTACCATGTCACTCTGGGGGCCGGGCTGGATTCATTGAGATGGGAAATCCACAATAATAATAATAATAATATTGCATTTTCAACAGTGCATAGACAGTCCATACACATCAGGTGCTCATGATTGCTCCAACTGAGGATCTGACTTGCAACTGCCTTGACTATTTCTGCTTAGTTATATTTTTGGCAGAAATTCTGTTAATGTATTTCTGTTGTAATTTCTTTTCATTATTTTTTGCATGCATCAAGAAATATACTTTTTCACAGGGTGCAAATGTTATTTAAATAGCACATATGAAAAGAAAACATTCATCAAACCAGTTTAATGGAATTTCATAAATAAACAAGAAACTATGATTGTTCATGCATACTGTAATGCAGCATTGTAAATTGCGTACTGTAATGCAGCATTTTAACTTTGTAACAATGTGCTTTTAAAAAGTGTACTTCAAGTATAGTCTCAAACAAACCGTAAGATTTTTTTTGAAACGCACTGTGACATAATTACATTGTTCTGCAAGTCTATTTAAGATACCAACAAATCATACTTTTTGTTAGTGCACTTAAATATACTTAAGTACACTAAAATAGTCCCATTTTAACATACAGACATAGTGCACTTAAGTATACTAAGAATAGTCCCATTTTAACATACGCAGTGCACTTGAAGTACACTTAACTACGACTTAACTTTTGAACAACTTTAGTGCACTTAGTATACTTAAAGCACTGCCAATTTAGCACAAAGTACATAATTAGTACAAAAACTACTAAAAGTATACTTTAAAAAAGTATATTTCAAGTATAATCTTTTTTCACCTGGGAAAACACAACAAGAACACACTGGAGTCGCACTACTGCAGGATGCTGCTATATATAATCCACAATCGCACAAACGCATGTATTCTTCAGTGGAGTGAGAAAGTTCTATGAAGTGTCAGCGTTTCTCCAGCTGATTTACGGTCATCATCCTCAGGAACAGGAGCCAACCCCTCATCCATGCTCGGCAGATCCATAATAATCAATGGCTCTGGAGCTGGACAGACTGCAATGTAGTACAACCAGGGTGGGTATGAAGCTTTGGCATAACCCCCGGCCAAATATTTCGCATTGCTGATCATTGACTAGCGGTTAATTACTTTTTTTCCTTTTTCATGCTGCCGATGACAAGCATGAAAAAATAATGAACATCAACCATATTCTCAAACATATACTGTACATATACACTGCCTGGCCAAACAAAAAGTCGCAGTTGCACCAGTCATGCATAGTGCCCACTGTACAAACCTCTGGAGGCAGTGTTATGATCTGGGGTTGCTTCAATTGGTCAGGTCTAGGCTCAGCAACATTATGCAGCAAAAAAATGAAGTCAGCTGAGTACCTGAATGTACTGAATGACCAGGTTATCCCATCAATGGGCATATTCCAGGATGACAATGCCAAGATTCATCGGGCTCAAATTGTGAAAGAGTGGTTCAGGGAGCATGAGGAATCATTTTCACACATGAATTGGCCACCAGAGTCCTGACCTTAACCCCATTGAAAGTCTTTGGGATGTGCTGGAGAAGACTTCACGGAGTGGTTCGACTCTCCCGTCGTCAATACAAGATCTCGGCCAAAAATGTATGCAAGTCTGGACGGAAATAAATGTGACGTTGCATAAGGTTGTCGAAACAATGCCACGACGAATGTGCGCCATAATCAAAGCTAAAGGCGGTCCAACAAAATATTAGTGTGCGACTTTTTTTTTGGCCGGGCAGTGTATATTATGCTTTTCACACTGTACATAGTTAATCCAGGGTTATCTTTAATCCTGGGTTAGAGATAACCATAGGTTAACCTAACCCCTTTTCACACTGTATATTGTTAATCCGTGGTTAAGTCTTAACCTAGGGTTAATGATTCACACCGCCTCTTGTTAGCTCTGGGTTAAATGTCAGTTGATACACGGTGACTAATGCTTACATTATAGAATGAAGTGCTGTGATTGGACGTTCATTGATTATTCTAACCTCGATTCACACTGGCAACAGTTAGTCCCTGTTTACAGGGCGGCAGTGTAGTATAATGGTTAAGGAACTGGACTTGTAACCAAAAGGTTGCAGGTTCGATTCCCAGGTAGGACACTGCCGTTGTACCCTTGAGCAAGGTACTTAACCTGAATTGCTTCAGTATATATCCAGCTGTATAAATGGATAAATGTAATAAGAAGTTGTGTAAGTCGCTCTGGATAAGAGCGTCTGCTAAATGCCTGTAATGTAATGTAATGTACAGGGATAACCCTGCTCTGAAGCAGGGCCAGCTAACCCTAGGTTAAAGTCGGGGTTAGCCCCCTTTGGAACTTGCCAGTGTGAAACGTCTGTTAACCTAGGGTTAAAATGGTTCTAGAATGCATTTAGCATTTAAGTGCAGTGTGAAAAGCCCTTATGTTAACAATGTCCGCAGTGCTGCAACTGTAGCAATGGACTTACAATTTCATGACAACCAGTAAAAGAAAGATTAATTACTAGAGCCTGTTATTATTATATTGTTGATGAGATTCTCTCACTCAAGGAGACTGGGGTAGCTCACAGTTCACACATTAAGCATTTACACCGAAGGATACTTTTTTCTTTTGCAGTTCTGGTAAAAACCTGTCTCAACGATACAGTGGCTCACCTGAGAAACCTCCTTCTGGATATGGGTCTAAGCACTATGGCTCACTGCCACCATCAATACTCATAAAACAGAAGAAGACAAAAACGCACATGAAACACTTCAAGTTATAGAATAGAATAGAATAGCTTTTATTTTCCCATTTGGGAACTTCAGTTGTAGCCCCAGCAACAACAAAAAGACACAGACAGTGGGGCACCCACAGCCCACAAACAAACATATCAAATAAAGACATTCAGCAGAATCATTGCATTATTCAAGTGAATTAAAGTGGAATACAGTCATAATTAAAAATAGCCCCCGCTGTCCTGAGATGTCCAGTGTCATAAGCAGTCCAACACACAAACTCCGCCTCCACGATTTCCTCCGTACACGCAGTGTTGCGGTCTCTGTCCACCGTCAAAACGGAGCTCAGCCTTCCCAGTCACCGCTTCAATACTCCGCATTATCCTCTCCTTCCCTGGTGGCCTTCTGAAGATTGCCTGCAGTCTCGGATCAGTCCCGACATCTTCAACTCCGGTGAAGAGCGATGGTAAACTCCGTGGCTGCAGATCCAACGGACATTCCCGAGCATAATGCGAATGCGTCTCCATGGTGACGACCACAAACAAAATGATCCCGGCTAGACAATTCGTCAATATTATAAAAACGAGCAGCAGGAGTGCCCCGAAAAATCTCCATCTGCTTCCCTGTACCACAACAGACACACCGCGCATGAAAAAAACAAAAGACAAAAGCCCGACACAACAAAACGCATTCAAATTAACAAACACAAACACGAGAGACAGCTGGACTACATGTCGCCATTACAGCGCCACGTGACATCATATGTATTTTTTAAAGAAAATTAGCACACGTTTATTTATTTCTTGAGGGACGGGTGCATATACGATCACAAATCCCACAATGCAATTTGGGGATTAGATCCAACCCAACATCTATGTTTTTTACTATTCCGGAAAATTGGGTCTATTAATGTGTTTTTATTTGGTTTGTATTGCCACGCTTCTTCTGCCGTACATTTACCACTGTGTCGCTGAACTGGAGCAAATCATTTGAGGAATGAGATCGGTGGGTCTACCCTTGTCTAAATGTGTTAAACCATCCAGAGCACATGAATTTATCGGCCATGTCGGTGAATTGAATATAAGTTTCAGGATCGTTCCAATCGCTCCTGAGCGAAATGCTAAATAAAGCAGACATCACTAAAGTTTGGTTATTGTCTTGAGGATATGTTATTGTCCGGAGGATTTACGTGCAGAAATGGGCCGGCTGTATGCAGGCCTCATATGTAACTGCTGCACTGGGTGTGTGCAACGTAATGACATCGCTGCTAAGGTCTGCAGGCTTGAGCGCTTAACGTATGCAGCACTCAATCAGTAATGTGCGCGTGACGGGTGCGGACCGAGGCCAAGCACGACCTCTCTGTGGCCAAAGCAATGCATGTTATGGACGAAGGTCGTCCTCACGGACTCTGCAAAGCACTCCTGCGCCAACGGCAGCATGTGGCTCTCGGCTCTGGGCTCCTCCGGCACTTCTGTACACAGGGAGAGAGGACGGTAGCACATGCTGAATACGCTCCGCAGCTAATGTCTGACTGAGCTTCCATTCAGGCGCCTCATTTCACGCCCCTCCCTGTCTCGCCGTTACCTCAGTGATGGCCTCACTGACTGTTTTTTTTGTTTGCCAGGTGCAAAAGCAAATAGCTCTTGAATAGCCCAATGCTGATTTGAACCATTCCATTTCTATTCTGTTGCATTTGCTTTTGCCACATTATCTCATGCTGATATGCCGTCTCCTGTGGCTTTTCCATTCCGCGCTAAACCATCATTGCTTGAATAAATACATCTATAGCAGGGTTACAATCCTGCTCTTATTCATGAAAGTGGAACGTATAATAGCAACATCTTTGCTGAGAGGAATCTGTTTCTCAGTAAAAACCTGCCTGTAATAATACATGCTGGGATCTGAATGGCAGTACATTGTAAGGAAAGCCAATGTATGCTCTTTCACTCTGCTTTCAGGCCCAGGTATTACATTTACCTTACAGGCATTTAGCAGACGCTCTTATCCAGTGCGACTTACACAGCTGTTTGCATTTTTACATAGTATCCATTTATACAGCTGGATATATACGGAAGCAATGCAGGTGAAGTACCTTGCCTTTCGGTCACGAGCTCAGTTCCTTAACCATTATACAACCACACCGCCGCCCGTTCAGCATTCAGGCATGTTCAGCGGTGGCTCAGTAATGAGCCGCCAGTAGGCTACACTGCTGCGCTGCCCTTCCGCTTGGTGACTGCACAGCTCCCCATCAATCAAAATCGCTCACCGTGACTGCTTCACCTCTGCAATTACTCTCAAACATTATTAACCTTTCCAAACTCACTCATTCTTAAAAAAGAAAATACTGGAAATAAGGCTTTCTGCAACACGACTTCTGACCCCTGCGTATCTCCGCGTTGAGCTCTTGCCCCCGTACTTACGGTTTCTTGGTTTTCTTAGTCCACACATTCCTTTTCTGGTGAAACTGGTGGTCATATGGTAGCACATGGGCCCCAATGCGACTGACCACAGGCAACGAAGTCAAGGGTCATTCGAGACCAGCGCTTCAGTTAGTGATCCAGTTAATTAATAGAATTCATGAACTGAAATGCCAATTATGGTCTATGAGGGTTTGTCAATTAATTAATTGAATGTCAATACTTTTCCTGACAAGACTGAATTGAAATTGAATTGTCACCAACCTTGGCCCTAGTTGACCCCAACTGTTATGTCCGTTCTTTGGGTTAAAGCAAGACGTATATAGGCTGAGACACTTAGTGTATTTACATGGACAATAAACTCAAACTGACCCAATGCACAGCACTGACAAAAATAAAAATAAAATCTTAATCGTGTCAGATGTCGATCTCTTTCTTGACCAATATTGTCACCAGTCAGCAAATTCAGCAGTGCCTCAGAATTTGCATGAACCCTAATGTTGTCAGACTAGCATCATTACGGTTTAATGGTGTAACACACAAAAGCAGATTGTAGTTTTTCTGACTGAAGCTGAAACAATGTTACCATCTTTATGCATTAATTCAGTAATGACAATTGCAGAAGAACTATTTTTACCTAGTCCAATCTACAGTTGATGGTAGAATCAATTGTATCAGCGAGATTGATGACAAAATGTCCACTCAATTTGCATGCAGTATTTCCACTAGCTTTCATTAGACTACATGCTTGCTTGTTATTGTACCAAGAGGGACAGGGCAACGAAAAGCTGCCATCATCCTCCTGATATTTATAAGTCAGTACATTTTTTTCTGGCACAGATATTGTGTCAAATACTGAGATATTACAGCTGGTGTTCATGAATAACTTCAATTCAGTCAAAACCGGAGTCTTAGCACATTGCATTTCATGCTTTTTCATCTGATTTCTTCACCTTCTCTGTGAGATGCATCCATCTCTAGTACCCCTATATCTGCTGTTAGAATTTTTATACATTTTTTATTTTTACAATGTTTTCCACTGCTACATTTCTCTCCCTTTAAAATATTAATTGTGTCAATATTCACCGAGGAGAGGCATATACTGTACAGTACATGGCACAGTTAAATCTGGACTTGTAAGTTTTAGAGCCTTAGTTTATCGGAAAATGCTTCATTTTATTTACCCCCATCATGGAACAGAGCAGGTACCAGCCAGGAACCATGCAAAAAAAATCTCCCAAACATTGACCTTATCTTTGCAAAGATAACAGAAGGCATGTTCGCATGCTTGTGATCCTGAACTGCTCAGTGGCCTGCAATGAGGCAATAATGGTGGAACAGTGTGTGAATACCTCACGTTTCCTCTGGGCCACCTGCTTTAGACCATCTATACTGGTGGTCAGCCAGGTAATATGCGGTCTGTACTGCCCTATGAAGGCCTTCTTCCACTTAATCAAATAGTCACCACTAAATTCACCTGGAAATCAGGGCTATGTCAGGTCAAATATTGCCTGTGTGCCGACAGAGAGACAGACACGCTTTGCTCAATCAATTTCCTGCTTAATTCCCATCATCCGTATGCATACGGCTGTTGCAGAAATAGAATCTGGCAGTGGTATTTGCAAGTGGTTACATCTGGACTTCTTTCCGGAGTAAATCTGTCTCAGGCCCACAGTACACATCCAGTCCTTCCATTTGAATGTTAAAAGTAGATGTATGTACACATTTTCTGTGACTTTAAGAAAAGTCCATGGTTGAAAATAGTTTATGTGGAAGTATGTAACTACAGAAGGAACAACCTGCCTTAAAGAAGCTATTATGTAACATTGACACTGAGCATTTAAAATTGGTACTGCAGTCCAAATTCACAATATTGGAAAGAGTTGTCTCCGCCCACCCCCTCCTCCCCAGACTCGAAGGTCATGCGGGTTGCCAGGTTGAGTACACTGAACGAACACCAGCGCAACATTGTATTTTGAGACGAGCTTATTCTATTTTGACAATGACGAGCGACGACAAGTCCTACACTGTAAGTTGATCAGCTAATGTATACGTTTGCAATTTATTTATTGTTTGCAAATTATAAACCAGCTCATGTGGATTTTTTATAACTCTGTCAATGTTAGCTAGATGCATGGCTGGCTATGTTTACGGTCACCCAGATATAAGCTAACGTTAGTGGTATGTTTAGCTAGTAACTATATAGTAACTATATACATATATATATATATATATATATATATATATATATATATATATACAGTACCAGTCATATATACAGTACCAGTAACTTTCCATTATTTTTACTGTTTTCCACATTTTTGAATAGTAAAGACATCAAAACTATGAGATAACACAAATTAAATTATGCAAAAACCAAAAAAGGGTTAAACAAATAAAAAAAAGTCTTATATTTTAGATTCTTCAAAGTAGCCACCCTTTGCCTTGATAACGGCTTTGCACATTTTTGCCATTCTCTCAAACAACTTCTGTGGTAAACAGGTATTCCACAGGTAAAAAGGTGATTCCATCATGACTGTATAAAAGGATATCAAAGGACTCCTGATATCTTATTTCCAGGTACTCTTAGAAGCGATACTATAACCTCTGCATTTGAATGGATCTCTATGGGAATTGGGGGGTGGGACTAGATTTAGCTTTAAATTACACTGGAACAGTGAGGAACACATGGTTGGCTAAATGGCTCTAAGTCATCAAGGGTCTGACGTATCAAACAAGCCTTAAACCATCACTCTGCTGCCAGATATGCAGTAGATATGGATGGATCACTTGAAAGGTTGTTTCTCCTGACAAATTGTCCTATTGAACTCTATGGTCTAAGTCAGGAGAAGAAACCCTTCAAGTTATCCATCCATATCTACTGTATTTCTGGCAGCAGAGTGATGGTTTAAGGCTTGTTTGATACGTCAGACCCTCGATGACTTAGAGCCATTTAGCCAGCCATGTGTTCCACACTGTTCCAGTGTAATTTAAAGCTAAATCTAGTCCCACCCCCCAATTCCCATAGAGATCCATTCAAATGCAGAGGTTATAGTATCGCTTCTAAGAGTACCTGGAAATAAGATATCAGGAGTATTTTGATATCCTTTTATACAGTCATGATGGCATCACCTTTTTACCTGTGGAATTCCTGTTTACCACAGAAGTTGTTTGAGAGAATGGCAAGAATGTGCAAAGCCGTTATCAAGGTAAAGGGTGGCTACTTTGTAGAATCTAAAATATAAGACTTTTTTTTATTTGTTTAACCCTTTTTTGGTTTTTGCATAATTTAATTTGTGTTATCTCATAGTTTTGATGTCTTTACTATTCCAAAATGTGGAAAACAGTAAAAATAATGGGAAAAAACCTTCTATGAGTAGGTGTGTCCAAACTTTTGACTGGTACTGTATATATATTATATATATACAGTATATATATTTAAATCTTTAGCTAGCTAGCTAAATGAAAACGATGTTGAACTTAGCTTAGGCATTCGTAAATTGGCTGTCGGAGTGCTGGAGTACATCTGGTTGTTCGTAATGGGCAGTGGGTGGAGTCAACTCAGAGAATAGTGAATCACACAGGCCAAAACAAATACAGACGCTCTGACCCGGAATGGAAATTTCAAAGGAGAACATGCTGGCTGTAGCATTGTTGTTGGAGAAGCCAGTATTTTGTTTCCTTAATCTCTGATGACATATCATGGTCATTTTATGATTTAGTACAGTAAATTTGTTACATATAGCTCCTTTAATCTTGTTGCTTAATTTGAAGTGCAGATTGTCCATCCTGTTTATGTCCTCACGTGTTAGGGACATCCCAGTTGCCATGGTGACCAAGCAGTCGAGAGTGCCGTTGTGAGACTCATATCCCTTGGAGTCGATGTTAAATGGTGAAAACTCACACAAACAATAGGCCTTTGTATATGTTCATGTTCATCAAGAAAACTTGCAAAAATCATGGGCAGTGATTATGAATTGTGCTAACTAACACCACTTTACTGTACAAATGCATTATAGTCTAGTTATAATTAAAAATATATATTTCTTATTTTGATTTATTTGATGTATTTAGACTTGTATGGAAAATTGATATCAAACAGCTCAAGCATGCAACATATAGTCTCCTTGGACAATTCAGTGCTATTGTTCTCAGTTTAACTTACATACAGGTGCTATGACAACTGCTCAGATAATTTCATTAACACACAAACAGGTACTGCCCCAATCAAAATGCTCCTGAGAAAATATCCTTCCTATTCTATTCACATATGCCAAGATTAGATTTCCATTAGCATGAAACAGATTTCTTTCTTTTTTTTAATTCCTAGGGAATTCATGCAATATTCACTTTTCATTTTCTTTGTTTAAATTAGATGTTTAGATATTTTTACAAAAGGAAGATTGCACTAAGTATTGTTGCGGGATCCTATCAATTTAAACAAGCGCACATAATTCCTATGTACGTATGTTATTGCTCATAGTGATGAGGTAATGAGACAACAAAAAAAAAACTTGCTTTATGTAACAGTAATATTCTGAAGACGGCTTGCAAACATAAATTTGAGAGTTTTATATATCATATAAATTAAATTACATGTAAAGGCTTAGGCTACATCCTCCATTTACTATTTGAAATCTAAACAGTTCTGCTGGCCCCGTTTGCTTTTGTGTGACTAGGCCACCCTCATATGCTTGTTTCAGAGACTGACTCTGAGGCAGATATGTCTGGTTAAAGTTCTATGAAAAGCAACAATGCTTCATGCCTCTCATCTTGAAATGGCTTAAACATCCCTTGAAATCTTGTAAACATCCTAATTCAATTATCTAGAAGGGAAACCTAACATCCTAAAGGTCAAGAACATGTCTTGGATACATTCCAGCTAATCGTTACCAATCAATTGAATCCCTCCGTCTGTACAAACCAACTATTCAAGTTAATTGTGTTTAAACTTTGACCTTCTCTGGTTTGTAGAGAAGGTTACTGATCTATGTTTGTGAAACAAAGAAAATTAGACTGAATATCGCAATAAAAAGTTGAATGTCAATTGAAACGGTTTAGGTCACAATTGAGATGACTTGCCGCATCTTCCCACGTCTTAATTAATCGAATCAAGCAATATTTTCCTTGGGTTCAAGAACACTTACAGGCTTTGACCTCATCAAATTGGCAACTGATAATGTACACTACATGGCCAAAGGTATATGGAAGCCTGCTCATCCAACATCTCATTCCAAAATCATGGGCATTAATATGGAGTTGGTCCCCATTTTCTGCTATAACAGCCTCCACTCTCATGGGAAGGCTTTTCATTAGATGTTGGAACATTGCTGTGTGGATTTGTTTGCATTAAGTCAGAAGAGCTTTCCAATTGATCCCAATGGTGTTTGATGGGGTTGAGATCAGGGCTCTGTGCAGGCCGGTCAAGTTCTTCCACACTGATCTTGACAAACCATCTTTGTATGGACCTCTATTTGTGCACGGGGGCATTGTCATTCTGAAACTGGAAAGGGCCTTCCCCAAAATGTTGCCACAAAGTTGGAAACCCAGAATCGTCTCGAATGTCATTGTATGCTGTTGTGTTAAGATTTGCCTTCACTGGAATTAAGGAACCTAGGCTGAACCATGAAAAACAGCCTCAGACCAGGGGTGTCCACATACTTTTGGCCATATAGTGTATTAGCTTAGTTGGCTCTTATACTGAAATGAGTGGGAGATGATGATGATAGTTAGCTAGGTCAAGCACAGCTAACCTGATATAGCTCCTGCCCACTGCTACAAAAAGCCATGTCCAAGCTAATTGGTTACATTGGTTACAGTGTTCATTTATGATAGTTTACTCACATCATTTCAATGAGTACCATTAGTGTGTAGGTGGGGGATGCTAATAACCCAATCGAACACAAGCTCAAAGTGGTACTCTGAGGCGAAGATGGTGCCAAATCCTTCAACTCTCTGTGGGTGGGAAGAAAACCACACACTGATTGGAACTATTGTTGTAAAGGGACGTGACGTGTGAGGTGGGAGGAGCCAAACGCAGCAAGGGGATTCTTTAAGCCCTAAGGCCACTAAGGCGGGAAACCCCGCAGTTAAGGGAGGAGACAAGACAAGAACACACGTACCAAAGCTACAAACCGGCTCACTGTCACACACTAATGAGTAGAAGCGCAAACGCCAAGTTTTCAGCAAGAAAACCAAATAAGGCCAATGGAACAGAGCACAAGGTTTCCATACTTCTACGAGCAAAGTGACAGAAGAAAGAGCCAGAAACAACAAACGCCCTGTCTTGGCAACGAGACGCATAAGAACAGGCAAGTAGCATAAAGGTATACATAAAACACACACAACCAACAAACACTGAAAACGAATAGGAATTAGTATACCAAGAGGAAAAAGGAACGGGGATCTAAAGTTCCAAGGCTACTATCGAGGGCTCGCAGTCAAACGCAAACATGTCCATAGCATCGTCCAAGCTCCATATAAGGAGGGACACACCCGGAGAACGAACAGAACTACAGTTCCGAACAAAATCGTCCCGCAGGTGAAAAGGATGAACAGGACAGCTGCACTGGACATCACCGGCTAAAAGACCAACACGAGTTTGATAGAGAATAAAAGCCGTGCCTCTTGGTAAAGAGGAATGTAATGAGAAGGCGAAGGAACAGAGATAACGTTCCGTGGCTACTTCCATAAGACTCGCAGTCAACCGCAAACATGTCCATAGCATCGTCCAAGCTCCATATAAGGAGGGACACACGCGGAGAACGAACAGAACTACAGTTCTGAACAAAATCATCCCGCAGGTGAAAAGGACGAATAGAACAGCTGTAACAAAAGACCAACGCAAACTTAATAGAAAATAACCGGCCTGCCTCTAAGAGTAATTAAAACCCTAAAGTCGGTATAATACAAACGCCCTGTCTCTTAGTAAAGGGCAAAGATCTAGGCAAAACGACAAACAAAGGACAGACCAGAAAGCGCAGACTGAAATGAGCACACCAAACAGGAATTTAACCTGAAAGCTCAAGGCACAAAGGCAAGTACCGCAAAACTCCAATAAAAGCACAATGGAGCAAAACGGTCTCCTTAACCTCTTGCTGCCAAACGCCCCCTAGCGGTAACGCGGGCGTTACGGAAATTATTAAATTATACATTTCATTAATTTAATAATATATAATAAACTGCTCACCTCAATATTTTGATTAAATATCCTTAAGATATATCCATTCCTTCTGGGAAAGTGGTTTTTAAGCCCAAAACGTCGAGATAAAACTTTGTAAATAACGTTGGAAACTCTGACCTAATTCTCAAACATGTATTGCAGCTTGATGTCACACCATAAACAATGTGCTGGTAAACTGTTCTGCTTAATTGTATTTCACAAAACTTTGGTTTGAAAAATCATTATACCTTTAGGCTTCAAGAAAAAATACTTTAAAACTTTCATACGGCTGTACATGATTTTTTTCCAATTTTAAACCGACTTGTGCTTTTTTGCACTTGATTACGACTCGTTCGGCTGTGTTCACTTTGGCGTTGTGAAACTCAACCAGTTTCTGGACAACCAATCCCGTGGCTTAGTATATGTTAGCCAGAGTGGTTTTGAACTTGTTTGCAGAGATTTATGCAAAACCGTCGTCAATTGGGTGTATTTCTTTGACTGATAGCACAATAGGCCTATCTGAAGTGGGACGGTCTTCGACCCGCCTCCACTCCGAGTATTATTTGCTTTCCATTGGGTTTTAAAACTGTCTGTCAAATATTCCAGCCAATAGCCAAGACTCTTATCTTTCAAACAAGCCCTCATTCAACACATTGCCGTCGTAAATCAAGGAAATACAGCCCTGCGTATAAGGAAGTGGCAACCAAGCGTAATTATCGAACCAAGATGGCGCAGTGTTTTTACCTTGTAGCGTAGCTCGCTACATTCCGTTTAGCAAAGCACAATTCATAAGGTAACTGCACTGTTTATCTTTTTACTTTACAGTCTCTTTCATACAGTTTTTGGTTAGTTATGTCTAGGTTATTCAGGAGTTTCTCCGTGCAGCAGGTCCTAGCCGAAATATGATTTTGCGGTCTCAGTGACGCAGAGTGATATAAGGTAACAGATTATTTTGCCGGTATACCAGTGCAAATTCACTGTTATGTATAAAACGAATCCCTCTGAATTAAATTAATATAGCTAACATTGCTATATTGTAACAATGGCAAGCTAGCCAGCAAAATTACACATAGCAGCTAGCTATCTATTTGTGTCTGAGACAAGTAAGTGCAGCCCTGTGTAAGAGGAATTATCAAACGAGATGGCGCAGTGTTTTTACCTTGTAGCGTAGCTCGCTACATTCTGTTTAGCAAAGCACAATTCATAAGGTAAATGCGCTGTTTATATTTTTACTTTACAGTTTCTTTCATACAGTTTTTGATTAGTTATGTCTAGGTTATTCAGGAGTTTCTCCGTGCAGAAGGTATCTATCTATTTGTGTCTGAGACAAGCTGTTCCGTGTTTCTTTTGAATGCAATGGCGTCTGAAGGGTTTGTTTTGTTCCACATGAGTAAATTGTTCTGTAAGCAGTACAGCAGGCTCTGCAGGTAAACAAAGGAGCAATTTATGCATGACGTAACATGAGGGAGAGATAACATGAGGATGAGTTTGTTGTTGTTGATTATTATGCAGACGTTTATTTTATCTAGGGTGGACATTTGATTTTATATACCTGGACTAATTTCTGGCTAATGAGGCAGAGCTTTTTGGGGACCACGGCTAGGCTAGTTAGTTGTGTAATATGAAACACACCAAAAACACATCTAAATTAACTTTTATTGCCAATTATCAGATTTATTTTTTTTTAAACTTAAAAAATAAATTATATTGAGACTTTTCTGGAACCTGGGCCATTTGGCACAATTTGTGCCAACTTTGGTAACCAAAATGGTTCACCTGAAAAAAAGCTCTGTAGAATTTGAATGATTTGAGATATTGACACCATATCTTTAGCAGAGATAGGCAGCATATTGAGGAATCACAAAGAGGAGTTATTTCCTCCATAGCTATTGTAGCTCATCAGGTAAAAAATCTGAAATTTGAATTTAGGTACCCGTTTTTTGTTTTTTCCAATTTCTGTACATAAATTGTTGTAGTTAAGTAGCAAGAAGTGTATGTATATGAATTATGACTACTTAGTCCTAATAGTGCAGTTCTCTGTTTTAATAAAAGCTATGAACCATATTTGTAGCCTTTACAGTTTTTGAGATAAACAGCTTTGTTTGTCACTAGTAAAAACAGGCGAGAATTGGTATATTTTGCCCTTGGTATTAAGAGGTTAAAAACCTAGATCTAATCATACGAGTAAAACTTTAAAAGGGCAAAATAAACCACACACAAAACAGCACAAATAATACCAGAAAATACCCCACAGAACAAACAATCAAACAATCAACAATCAATATCGAAGCCCCGAATGAAGGAAACGGAAGGCTTATATAGCTTATATAGCTTATATAGCAACCATGTACAGCTGTGCAATGCTGATGAGACTTCTTCGCGAGAAGAAGGAACGGAGCCAAAACTCCACCAACGAAGCAGCGCCCACGTGTGGCGACCGAGGAACATGACCACAAGGGAAAAAGGTCATAAACCATGACAATTGTTATATCCTATTAATGAGACCAAATATTTTTGTCCCTTTGTCCAGAGTGAATTACTGCAGTTAGCACCAAGAGACCTGCAACATGAGTAACATAATCTAAATCTGTTCATTTGAAATGGCCATAGCTATTAGCCTACCACAAGAACATAGTTATTATTACCAAGGAAGAATCTGACATCTATTGCCGCTATGAACAAGCCAAGCCATGAGATCGGTCTCACGGCTCCAAGATAACCACTCTATATCAAATCCTGTCTGAACAGCAGTGACCTGTGAGCAGTGAAATACCGGCGAAAGACAGTGAAAATGAATGGTACTTGTAATGCTTTAAAATGCTCTATCGGAAATGGGATACAGCCTGTGTCTGTTTGTTTTTGGCCAATGCAAACCGGTCGATAACCATGAGCGAAATGTCTTGGCCGCGTAATGTGATCTTTCAGAAAATATAGAGCTATTAATCTCTTTAAGTGCTCTCTGCCACTTCTTGAGGAGATGGCCTATAAAAGCAAATAGGACTACTGTACAAGTAAAACTTAACTGAGCCAGCTGAAATATAGTTTGTTTAAAAAAGTATAGCTAAGATTCTGTAGTTAATTACCATGAACATTGTACAGAGCAGAGTAAGGTATAGTGTACCATACCAATTAGCACTGACAACATATCTGTAAGAAGACATTTTGAAGTAAAAGTCTCAAAACAACACATTCCCTTTCACTGTAAATCATACCGCAGCTTGAATACTTAGAGACGAAAGTGTATTTTCTTACTGCAGGGAATAGATGGTTTGAATTGTGAAAAGTGACAGGAATGTGCGCATGCCTTGACAGAGAATGAGTCTACTGTGAAAAAAATAATAATCATAGTGATTAAAGCTGGTACAATGGTTGACAAACAGTTCATTATGCCACGTATTGTGTGTTTCACATGTATCTATCCATCCTGAAGTGTATATGAAGCCTGCAATTAGTTTTGATAGACAGTACTGTCTGGTGATGAGTGATGTCTAAAAAGTGCAATATCCAACAGTCTACATACTGACAGCTGCTGGAAATGAACTCTAGGCCACATGCCCCCTACACAAATCCAATAAATACACAAGTACTAACACAATATGTAGAGTATGTAAGTGAAATCATTAATTCAGCAGGCATGGAAATATGGTCTTATTGTGCTATTCTATTCTGACAATTACGGAAGGTTAAATGCTAAGGCGGTACTTTATTAGAAGGTTGACATCTGGTTGACATCATTCTCAGAAAGGACATGAAACTAAATATGGATAGCAATCATTATAATTACAGAGCACCCATAATTGATTTAACTTCAGCTGATTCAATCACAGTGCTAGGGGTGCAGAAAATCTTTAATCTTTTGAAACATATTGTATGTACTAACAGCCACCCTTGTTAATGGCTTCCCCTTTTCCATTTTTCCCCTCTTACAACTGTTCCTCTGATCTACTGTATGCCTCTATTTCTCCCTCTTTCTATCTCTCTGAGGCTGTACTTAAAAAGACAAAGCCCGGCAGACCGTACGTGAGAGGGAGTGAGTAATCCCGAACGACGGTGCACTGCGAGCTGACGAATGGGCTCGTCTCGACAGGCTCCGGAGCACATTTTCCACGTTTGCGACGTGACTCACGCTGAGTCAGGCGGACGAGCGCAGTCCTGGTGCGGCTCGACGCCAAACCAGCACCCCCCCCCCCACCCCAGCTTGTTGCGCCCTGGCAGGTAATTGTTTGCTGCACTCCATCCATTATAATCACGTCCAGCAGGCGCAGGCGGGAGTGGGTTTTGGAGGGTATAGTTTCAAGCTCTCCACAATGCGAATGAAAGACCGGCGGCTTGTCGGGCTAATCATAGCGGGGGCTGCTTTTCTCTTTGGCTTGGCCGCTCTTAACTGAGCGTCGGCGATTTTGGATGCTAGATGTACCCGTGCATTCAGTGACCTTTCAGTCGGGATTTTCCGCGCGGTTCACGGCGACGAACGCAATACAATCGAAAACATAAAGAGCAGCCGCGTTCCGAGAGCTCTTCAAACATCGGCGAGACCCTTTGATGAACCGGGCTAAATCTGTATTTGTATTTCTATTATTTGTATTCTGTTTTTCAGGTGCCGTGACAAGCTTTGTGTCCCTTCAAGGAACAAAGATTGAGCCGGTGCGCGAGCGAATGTTATCTATAGATTTGGGGATCTAGAGACTGTTTGCATTTGGCTTTCCCTGAAACACCTAATGTGTCACTGGGGGGAAATGCTTTCCTGTCAACCAATCTATGACTCAGATCTCCACTGTTCCCAATCAAGTAAGTAGCCTGATTGGAAATAGAACGGTATGGAAATCTTAGCTTTAGTCTGGATGCTGTGTTAGTATTGTGTGCCAGACATGTATTTATACCTCGCCTTTATGGGAGCTATATCTGGAGATGTGAGGACTTTTGCGTCATTATTTCTGTGCTAGGCTGCGGTAATAGTGTGTGGAGGAGGGTAATGGAGGAGCCGTTCCACGGCCCAGGCCATTTTGTTTCTCCGAACCCAATTAGAGAGAGGCAGAGCAGGGCTGTTGGCAAGGCTTGCACACACTTCCTCTTTCCCAGGCTGCACAACAGTTTGGCCCCCAACATAGAGTATTAAGGTCTGTGGGGTAAAGGATTTGTGAATTAATGACGATTCAAAACTACAACACATTAAAGACATTTATGGGATCAACTGAGACAGCCTCTCTGTTCCCTGTACAATAAATATTGCATTTTTGGGAAGCAGCTCCATGAATAACTTCCACAACAAGAGATATTGTAGATACATATCCATGTTTTCATATTTTCATTTATTTATTATTAATAAGTATCAATGCTTGAGATCTGTGGGTTCATTCTTAAAATCCATCCTGTTTTACGTTTTTAACTTTAACTTTATTCTCCCTTGAAACTGATATGTCTTCCACAGCATATTCAAGCCTGTGTTCTGTCTAATACAGTATCTCGAGGGTTTAAACACAAGTGCCAGATTTGACATATTTGAAATAGGAGGTCCTTGGAACCTGTGTCCGTACTCTGTTCACAACTGCTGCTACAAACGTCGTCAGCACCCTCCGATTGGTCAGTGAGGAGGAGTGTTCATGCATAGCCCTATCTTCGGTCTGTGCACAAGGCTGCCCACCACTGTTGATCAACAAGTAGACATCCACTCATTACAGCTATGTAGCAGCTTGGGTTTCTTCGCTTCTGGGATCAAAATTGGTCACACTTCAAAAGGATGTGCTAGTAGGACGAGAGCTAATGAGTTGTTTGGGTAACTCCACAGAGCCACACCACCAAATGTGCTGTTCTCTTTGAAGTAGACTGATTGTTAACAGACCATCTTTTCCCACTGTATCCTGTCTGTTCCTGGAAGGATGGCGCTGTACAGTCTATCGTACCTGGAGTCCACTCTCTCTCTCGCAGAGTGGAGAGAGAAAATACAGATGAGACACCAACTGCTGGTGTAAATTCAAAATTTGATATGTTGCAATAGCTGACGAAAGCCAGTTGGTTCCTTGTGAAAACAAAAGGTTAGTTTCCATCATTTGTGTGATATAATTACCTTTTTGTGTGCTGTTATATTTCAATCTAATTTCCTGCTGTTCAAATACGGCCAGTTCAATGAACAAATTCAGATTTTTTTAATAGGCATTTGCAAGGCATTCAAATTAAGTGTTGGAGAAACACATTTTCTCTTTGTTTTACCTTTGTTGGTTACATTGGTGAGACCAATTATTTTGCCTGTTTTAGCTCCTGTACTTCAATTTCATAACCATCACTGCACATAATTAAACAAAAATGAGAGAAGTTGCAGTGCATCTTTTATATTTTCTAGGAAGGCAATGCACAGTTATTCAACACAGGTCCATCAAACATCAAAGCATCTTAAATTGAGATGTATTTCACAAATGTTCCAAAGAGAGTTCCTTTATCACCAATGCTGAAGCCAGGGCCTCCAGCAGTGCTAAAAGTACTGAAGTCACATTTTTAGACAATTCAAGTTGAGCATAGAAACATGTATTTGTTTAGCTAAGTTCACCCTATAAATATTGTTAACAGAAAAGGTGCCTAAGCAATGTATAAAAACAGCAAAACTTTTAATGGCTGATTTTATGGATCAATGATATTTTTGGATTTGATTTTCTCAAAATAGACATTTTGTGACTTCAGTACTTTTAGCACCAGGCTCTTCAATTGCATTCCCGTGTGCAAACTTTGGTTTATGTATTTAAAAGGCTGTAATAAGTGTATACACTGTATACATACACTCTACAGCTACATGGGAATTGCACTAGTGGTCTAATGCACCACAAGTTGCATTGCTCATTTAGTATTTTAGCAAATAACAACAACATGGGCTCATAAATAGCACCCAAATGAATAGCATACTGGCATCATAGTACTGGTAGCATGTGTCATTATGTGCTGCTGTGTTAACAAGACTACCTTAAATGCAATACCAACTGTAACACTCAAGTGATTCCAGCTAAGTTCGCTGGGTCACAGTGATGTCAATAGCATCTTGGCAGTTGGAATGTATCACTCCCTTACGATGATAAGCTTGCGTTCCAGTGCCTCCTCATTTGATGCCTTTTCCTGACCGCTGCTTCTTCTTGACCATTTTCAGGGTGATTTCACACCAGCAGAAACTACATTACCACAAAATACATCCTCCATTGAAGGAAATGACCCTGCATTATGAGGGAATGGTGTCCGCAATCCGTGCAAAATGCTACGCTTGTTTTCACACAAAAAAAGACAAATGAAATGGCGAGGTTTTATATCTGCACAATGTTCGTGTGCGAGCATCACCCCTTAAATGTGAGCATGCAAGCATGTCCCCTTAAAAAGTGGAAAACATGATCATTAAACACTCTTTAAAAACAAATCCTGCTTATTTAGGGTATTTTACAACATTTAAACATTTAAACATTTAGGGTATATTAAACTAGTTTATGGGTATACCCAAACTAGGGCTCCACGTACTCACTTGTTATGTATTCCATATATAGTGTATGAACTTGGCTAATATATACTGTATCTATTTCTTTAGTGGAAGATATTTCTTTAATCTTATAATATAGCATTGCCTTATAATTTTACCTCCATCTGACTATCGATTTCCACATTTCTCAGGGAAAGCTTTCCAGAAGGAGGTTAATGCTGTTCGTCCATAATTGAAAGAACAGTTGACAGACTGATATTGAGGCCAACTATTGTTTACCAAGGATGAATTTGTTCTCAAACAGCAGCAGCACCAAGACAATATAAAATATCAATGTCAATATTACATTTGATGCACTCTCCATCTTATCTTCTGGTAAAGGTATGTCTGCTCACATGAATGGGATTGTTTACCAGAAGCATGTCAGACTTTACTCAATTTCTGTGATATAGTCAATTTCTCAGGTTGTGGTTTTACCGCTCGTATCTTCTGAATTGTTCTATGTCTACTGCACTGTAGGGAACTTCCTGCTTACCCCTTAGACACACAAACTCATATTATGCCCCCACTCCCCACTTGTGGAAAAAAAAGATTTCAGATCTTGCAAGGTAAGTAAAACACGATGCTCCCTGTTTCCTCTCAGAAGTGAACACACTTATAAAATATTTTCAATTTTTCCATCTGTTCCTATTGGTTAAAGGGTCTCGCTCCTCTTCACCTGCCAATTATTTTTTGGCATGCTGTCAACGTGTTTCACGGACATTTTCTCCATCAAGAGAACAGCATCATCAACAGGAAATTTGCACTCATCCCAGGAAAATAAAAGATCAACCTCCCTCATCCTTGTCTTGCTTTGATGTGTGTGTGATTAGCTTTAGATTGTTCCAAGTCTTAGTTAAGTTGTTTTAGCAAATATCGTGATAGTCTTGGTCATGACTATGTGTACATTTTCATTCTTATTGAAATCATAGAAATTCATACCCACTTCCCATTTCTTGACAAAAAACATATTATGGCTAGATATTGGGCCAAGCTCCAACACTGTGATCCACCCATCTACACCTCAGCAGTGTGCTATTGCCAGTTGAACTTCCTCCACAAAACAATCAGCGGTGAATGATTAGCATCGGGAGTTAAACATAAAAATATACGTAAACATTTACCATTTATTACATTGAGTATTAGAAGGCTTCTGGGCCCGTAAGCAAGTGAATCATATAAGGCTTCTCTTCCAGCCCGCTTCACTCTTTCCTTTCCCCTCCCATCTGTTGTGATAATTCAATAGGAAATGAGTCTGCACAATGTCACCCAGCGCACAGTGGATCGGTAATTCATACTCTAGCATGAGGATTGTGACAGGACGCAATAAAGCTAATGGAAAATGGCAACCTGCGCTCTACATGAATATTCATTGAATGCCCTTCTATCATTATTTAAAGTGCATGTAAATTGAATTAACATCCAGCAACAACAAAAAAACCCAATTCCACACAACAGTGTCTCGGAATGACTGCTTTAAAAATAGATTTTTCCATTATTTTTTCCACGTGAACGTCAAGAAGGCATGAAAACGGCACACATGCTCAAAAAATATAAAGACAGTTCCATTCACTCTCTCTCTCTTCTGATACACACATACACACACACACACACACATATGCGCAAACACATACACACAGGTGGAGACAGAAATGTCTTTGTGTGCTGCGAGCAGATCATTGTTTCATTGTAAACGTATTGGTTAACTGGCACTCTTGCATTTCCTTTTGTCTGCCAATCAATATAAAGTGAGTATGCTGGTGTTCTAATAACAAAATCATTTACACTGCTATGAGAAATCACAAAGAAAACAGAAAATCCATAAACGTACAATATATATAAACAACGACTCATTTATTTTACACTAAAACTATCAATCATTAAAAAAGCACCCAAAACATAACCTTTATCGTAAAAACAGAATGCTTTCGCTTTTGCAGTTGGAAAGTATTGACCAGCTAATAGAACCTTTGAAGCATTATGATAGAGTTTGTTTTAGAGGAAAGTAGCCTACCAAGAAGCCACCGTTCAGTCTGCACCTGGCAAGATTCTGCTGTTAAAAGCTCTACATGACTGCCAGGGTGCTTATTAGGAGGCAGGAGAGGAGTTTCAGACATGCGGGCAATAAATTACCAGGCTCTACCACCGAGACATCGCAGAGCGTCTTCAATATCCGTGACACAGGGAGGAGGACTTGCGTGGCCACTGCAGACCGCTGTGTTTGTGTCCATTTTCATTAGACAGTCTCCCGTCTTAGAAAGTCACAGAGAGATGGAGCGGGACCTATTAAGGCTTAAGTAGCGAAGCTTTATTAGATTTAGACTATTTCATAAATTACTGTGTGTGACTCCGCCTGCTTTATTACAGACAGCATTACTTTTCAGAGGGTACGTATGTCTCAGACTATGTAATTAGGTGTGGTTGTGAAAACACACCTTTTGTTACTCTCCATACTGCTTATTATTCCACCACCTTTTGAGAACCTATCTCCTCCTACACCATTCACACCATCAACACCATTCATACCTCATATTATACCTTTATACACCCTCCAGGTTGCTATTATTTTTTACCTTTATACCATGTACACTTTTTCAGATAATTTTTATTGCCAAAAAATGTATGGGAGTCAATGGGCACATTTTGAAAACTGATGCAATAGAATGTGGATGCTGTAACATATTACACTGCTTATGACATCACAATGCATACCTCTACAACACTGTTATGACCTCACAATACTATCCCAGATGATTTGACATTACCTTTTTGTGCTTTCATCACAATTCTTTACTTCTTTGTATCACTTCCAGGTTCTTTAGATTACTTACCACAACATACATCACCATGTTTTAAACACTTTCACCTTCTTTAGATCCTTTTATACCACATTACCACTTTATACCATTTCCATCTTTTATTTACCATATTACCATCTTTCTATACCATTTCCAGCAATTGATACCACTGCACAGCAACCGCACCTACAATTTCTTATGAATTGTTAATCTAGTTTTCTCCTGCAGCTTGGTATCAGCATGCAAGCCCTAAACAAGGTAAATGTATAGAAAACTATGAAAATATAGTTTTAATATTGTATAAAAAACAAGATAATTTATTTTATGACATAATCAGGTGTAGGATAGCCTATATGATATTAACCCCTCTTCAACAAATGAGAAATGGTCTCTTACAAATTGTTAATTTGTTTGTGTCATCTCATATTTTCTTTATTACTGTGAATATTACACAATTTTTCTTAAAATATCCAAACAGATTGTTTGACTTTGATGTCTGTGAATTAAAGCTCCTCAAAGTAAATCTGATTCCTTGTTAAACTTCAGTAGGCCTAGCTCAAAGTTTGATTTAATATCTCCAATATGATATTCTCACATAAATCCCAAGAATGGTTGTATCTCATTTATAGCCTATTTTACTGGGAACAAAAGTAGGCTACATCACACAGAGCTGCAGAGGATTTACCTGAGTATAGTCAAACTGCTGGAGGCCCTGGCTTCCCTTTTGAGGTACAGGTGATGACTGACTCTAATACGCAGCCGTATACCCAACGTCGCATCACCACATCAGTTGCCGTGGTTACTGAACTGAGATTTGTGCTATGAGAAATATCGCAAAGGATTTCAGGTCTCAAATGGGCTTTTATTTTTTCTGCATGGTCTGTAATGCCAGTGATACATGGCCTACTGTCAGCCAATAGGAGAAGGCATACAGCGTAAACACAGCCATGAATGAACACGGTGGATGACTGGTAGGTCTCCCCTAAAGGCCACGCTGACTACTGAGACCCCGTTCCATATGCTCTTGCAACGTACTCGTCACATAGCAACGCTTCTGCCCAAGCGTTGCTCCTCTGACGCCAAAGGTAGCCTTTTGCGTCGTATATTGACGGTTGTGGCCACATAACTTTTCTTTGGTTGTGGCACTTCAATTTTATGTTTTTTTTTTTTCTTCATCCGGTAGAGAGTTACATGAACTCCTGTGGTCGGGCTCACTATCTTAACAGTTCGGGCATGAGCCCGAGTTACGTAAACTCCTGTCAGGTTATGTTTAGGGGTTGGGGTGGGGTACGGGAATCACGAAATCAACGCGCACACGGCGAAGACTGAGCGGGCATGCTCGCAGTCGGTTATCATGAGCAAAGCCTTCACCATAGTAGGATTCGTAAATTTGCGACCGAGTGCGTCAACAGGCTGACGCAAAAGGCCTCCTTCTGCGTCCAAAGGATGACACCGTCGGCTGCTGCCCAAGCGTCACTTTATGACGCCTTGGGAATGAGAACAGCCTGGCTCTTGACGTGTAGAAGACCGTCATTTCCAGTCCGCAGTCTTCGTTTATCTTTTGTCTGAAGCCTTTTGCACACCACCTGTCGAGCATCGAGGTGGACTGCTCGCTTAGTCCTGTCGCAGACTCGAACCATCGCAAAGACAAAATCCACCTCCTCCCCTTCAGAACCGCTATTCCCGGTCCATATAGCAGGAAGTAACGATAACAAGCTTTTCTTCAGCCTGCTTGATCACCATCTCAACGACATAAAGAGGAGATACCGCTCCTTTCGCGGAAAGAAAAGCGGCTGCTATACAGAAGACGGGTAATGTGATTATAGCGAGGAGCGCACACTGATACATTATTCATCCGGGTGGGCAGAAGGAGGCAGGTCTGTTCCCGGAGCCTTGTGGGGGTGTCTCACACGTATCTGTCCCTACCTCTGCCCAGCACAAAAAGGCAATTAACATCCATGTCAGAATCCATCTATTATCATCCAGACTAATATAAGATGACAAATTATACAGCGCACCGCACAATGCAGTGCCGATCCGCCCCGCCCGCCCACGTCCTGTCCGTCAGTGGCGACTGTATACGCCGGTATCGTGAGCGCTTGTTAAACAGGCCTCAGCTTTCTTTTCACTGCACTTTAATAACCAGGAATTAAGCCATGGAAACGCTCGAAGCAGGTCAGTGGAAGATTGTACACGTCAATGCACTAAAGGTAAAAAAGGGATCTTTTGAATTCTGTAATTAAAAAAACGCACCTTAGCCAACACAGTTTTATGTAAAAGCCTATGATGTCTGTGTTCACAAAGCACACTAAGCAGTTCCACGCAGCAATGATAATACTTATTTGCAGCGTGATTCTCACCCCCAGATCCGTTAGTGTCCTGAAAGGTTTATTGTACAGCCTTTCTGTTTATCTCAGAATTGGTGCTGGCCAGCTTTTGCACAGCGCAGTGGAAGTGTTTTTCTGTTTTTAATTAATGTACTTTTCTTACAGGAGGATGATTCCAAATAGATTATTTAAAAGTTCACTTTCTGGGGGCTTTATTTAAATTACAGAAATGTATATTACATTTGCAGAAGTTTCTCATGACATGACAACTTAACAATGGCTGGTATAGGGGCATTATGGGGATTGGTCTAAAGCACGAAACGCACTTAACTCCAAAACAGCTGGACCAGTGATGCTCCAGAAGTAGTGTATATTGTGAATAAATGCTATAAACGTAATATGGTCGTATGCAAAGCCTCTGGAAACATAGTGTCATTGCATGCTTTGCAGACAGGAAGGTCATAATAGAAGGTCCTTTTAATAATGTATTCTCAATTTGTACTACATATTTACAATACAAATTAGGCTTGATTCTGAAGGGGAAAATGGTTTGTATCCATTTATTTTTATAAATTAAAATGTAATTGTCTAAGTGTGTTATATCAAGGACTCTCAAATAATAGTGAAATAGTGTGATTTTATGCACCCCCCCCCCCCCCCCCCCCCCCCCTATTTTGCTTTGCCGACATCTTAATTACACACCAAGACTTGATTCTGTAAGCTTCTACTTGATAAATGGTAGCCTGGCACTCCAGAAATCAGGAGTAACGAGCACTAGGTAATTTCTCAAATGGAACCTTATTTATGTTTCAGGCTTCTTGGAAGCGGCCATTATGGTGATACTGTGTGTTTCACACTTGGGCCATTACAGCGTCTTCCCCTGTGTTGTGTTCCATTTAGTCTCATCCCACGGCTACAACGTATTTTTAGAATAAAAAAAACATGCTGTGCGAGTTGTGCATCAGGTTACAAACATATTATACAGTATGCTCAACAGCACTCATGTTAATGTAGTTCATGCAATAATCTGCAGATTATACTTCCATAAAAGAAAATCAGGTAAAATGATTTTCGGCATGTAGCCAAACCAACAGTAGTGATTTCCCAAAGAAATTGAAGGGGGCACATTTACTTATTTCATGATTTTATCCCAAACGCCGCAGCCATGCTAATTTAATTTTGGGAAAATGCAATAATAATAGTAATAATAATAATAATAATAATAATAATAATGTACTGTATAATCCATCAGGCACATGTGTAATGAAACAGCATGGGAAAACATGAAGCCATTTGATTCGCCATTGGTTCAAAGTATGTCATGGTTTTTAACCCTGTTTCCCTATGCGGTCGTTTTCCTTAGTGACCACGCGAGGGCGCTGCCCTTTTAGTAGATGCTTGCTCCGCCCTGCTGAGCTTCTGTTAGCGTCTACACCTGTGCGTGGTCACTGAGAGCTATTTAAGCCTTCCGTTTCCTTCTATCGGGGCTTCGACATTAATTGTTCATTGTTTGTTCATTGTTTTGTACTGTGGTGTTTTTGTTGGCTGTGAGTTACTCGTACCATTTGGGCTACTTGCCTATTTTAACGTCTCTTTGTTGAGGCAGGGCTTATTTCTTGCTGGCTTGGTAGTTACTTATCTCGTAGAAGTTTGGGACCGTAAATCTCTGCTCTATTTCGCCTTTTTGTGCTTTTTCTCCGTGTGTGGAGATTTGGGTGATTCTGTTCGGAACTGTAGTTCTGTTCGCCCTTCGGTGCATGTCGTCTCATAGGGAGATCGGGCGTTTCGCTTCTACTTAGTTCTTAGCTCGTAGAGTAGCTGTCCTTTGTTCCATTCTCGCCTGCTAAGGGTTCTTACAGAGAGTCCTGGCGTTTGCTTCTACTAATTTCCGTGTTACTGTGAGCCAGTGAGTAGCTTTGGTACGTTTATTCCCTGTTTTGTCTCCTTCTTGTGGACTACGTTCCACTTTGTTGTGAGTCAGGGTTTTTGTTTAAATTGAGAGGCTGTCGTGCTATTTTTGCATTGGTCTTTGTTGCAGCTGTCCTCCGTCCTTTTTACCTACGGGGCGATTTTGTTTGGAACTATTGTTCTGTTCGTTTTCCGGGTATGTTTCTCCTTGTGTGGAGTTTGGGCGAGGTTGTGGACATGTTTGTGTGTGACTGCGCGTAGCATGGGAACGTTAGCTCTCTGTTCCTTCGCTTCGTTACATATTCTTTTACTGAGAGGCTAGGACGGTTGTTTTATATTAAGCTTGCGTTAGTCTATATGGATAGTAAAGTTATGGGACGACGGTGCTCTGTCGGCTCACCTGTAAAATGTTTCTCTCTCCTGGGAGATCGGGTGTTTACCCCTTTGTTTTCTGCATTTGACTGCGAGCCTATTAATCTCGCCATGGGAACGTTAAATCTCTGTTCCTGTTCGCCTCGTTACATTTCCCCTTACTGAGAGGCAGGGCTTGTGCTTGTACTAGTCAGATAGCCGATAGTTTCGGTGCAGCTGTCCTTTCGTCTTTTGTGCTCTTTCTCCGTGTATGGAGATTTGGGCGATTCTGTTCGGAACTGTAGTTCTGTTCGCCCTTCGGTGCAATTTGTCTCTTAGGGAGATGTTTTGGACATGTTTGCGTTTGACTGCGAGCCTCTATCTAAGCCATGGAACGTTAATTATCTGTTCCTTCGCCTCGTTGCATTTCTCCTTACTGAGAGGCTTGGGCGTGGCTTTCTATGTTAAGCTTAGTCATTTTGCTGGTAAGGATATGGGACTGCGGTGCTCCGTCGGCTCGCCTGTAAAGTGTTTCTCCCCCCTGGGAGATCGGGCGTTTACCTCCTTTATGTTCTGCATGTGACTGCTAGCTTATGGAAGTAGCCACGGAACGTTATCTCTGTTCTTTCGCCTCCTCTTAGACTCTTATCATTTTTGCTATATTTGTTGACCGTTTTATTTATTTGTCTTTTCGCTACTCGCCCATTCTTATGTGTCTCGTTGTCGAGACAGGGCGCGTATTATTTCTGGCTATTCACACCCCTGTCCTTGCGCTCTACTTGGCGTGTGACAGTTAGCCGGTTAATAGCGTCTGTAGTGGTGTTTGTTGTTCGTTGTCTTGTCTCCTCCCTTAACTGCGGGGTATCCCGCCTTAGTGGCCCTAGGGCTTTAAGAATCCCCTTGCTGCGTTTGGCTCCTCCCACCTCACACGTGCTTTCCCACCTCAGTAACCCCTCAACCCCGTTACACAAATCATTCTCCCCCCATAAAAATAATGAACTGATACTTATGTGACATCATCAACAGGAAGGGACATCATAGAAGTCCTTTTTTATCTTTTCAAACAACATGTTGCAGAAATAGGCAAGTTACCACCTTCTTTTCAGTGATTTATGTTGTGATGTTGTGGTCGTCAAGCTCAACGACTCAACCCTGTTACATAAAATAAAGATAGAAAACTATTACTTGTGAAAATTATCTTTGTTATTTCAACAATATATACGATTTCTTAATCTCATACATGCCATGTGCTCTCCTGTTATTCAGCACATGTAGAGCAGCGGCCATCTTGAGCAAAAAATCACAACCCCGTCACACTCAACCCCGTTACTTGTTTGATCATAACGGGGTTGTGAGATTGTGACGGGGTTGTGTTTTTAACACTTTGGTTGTGAAGTTATCCAATTATTTAAATTAATTATTATATTTGATCAACATTCTTATACGACATGCATATGTTGAATGTAATAGCGTCTATGTTAAATCTGTGTGTGTGTGTGTGTATGTGTGTGCGCACGCGTGTGTGCGTGTGTGTCCACGCATGCGTGCGTGCATGTGTGTGCGTGCGCATGTGTGCAAGCATGTGTGTACGTGTGCATGCTTGCGTGTATGTGTGTGAGCACGTGTGCGTGTGTGTCTGCACGAATGCACGCGCACGTGTGTGTGTGTGTGTGCACGTGTGTGTGTGTGTGTGTGTGTGCGCGTTAGTGAAGTGTATCTTGTTATCCCTTTACGAATACAGCCATAATAAGCTTATTAGAATTATGTAATTGGAAAGGGTTTTCTATTCATGTCAGACAAAGTTTCTGCCTAGATTTTCACATCTCAGTCTTAAGTAAACTGCTGTCAAATTGGCACACGCACTTGGCACAAATTGGCACGCACGCACACACACACACACACACACACACACACACACACACACACACACACACACACACACACACACACACACACACACACACACACACACACACACACACACACAGCCTCAATTGCCTCACACTACATATCTTGATTACCCAATTTGACCCACTAACGTTATTCCCTGACAGCAGTGTGACAGTGACAGCCGGCCTTCCCCCTCGCTCCTGTCACACCCACCTACCCACCCACCAAAAGCATTTATATTGTTTGATATGTTCAGTCAGTTCACAAGGTTAAGTGCATGTAACAGGCACAAGTTGTGTTTTAGTAAACCTCTCCTGAGGCCTTGTAAATTTTGTTTGGCCAGAGGCTTTGCAATGTTTATAGAAAATCTCACAGTGAATTTGTGAGCAAAAAACAACTATTTATATGTTAAGCTGTATTTGTCTCTTCAACCCCGTTACCATCTACAACCCCGTCACACCTACATTTTTATCAATAATTTTTTTAAGTTTATGAAAAAGTAATTTAATGTTTGTTGAACTCTGTCTGAAATGTTTAGAGCAATCATAAGAATATTGATTTTAGTTCAAATTTTGAAGTTAAACCACATCCTTGATTAAGAAAATGATGAGGTCGCTGTCGCAAAAAGTTTCCATTTCAGGCTTTAGTATAGCAAAAGTGTGAGATTTTATGTCATTTTTATATGTGCAATTATTGAATTAGTGCGAGGAACATCTGATTAATAGGAAAATGTTGATTTCATTACAACTATATTTTATATTCATATTCAGACAGCTTCCATAGTGTACATAATGGGGTTGAAGACTAATAGTGCCCATATCATAAAATAATGACCAATAATAATAGGGATTTGATGCCTGAGGCGGGAAAATGTGTTTTTCTGGAAGTTAAATATGTCCTTAATGTTGTGGGGTGTTCAGAAAAGTAATACATTTTGGTAAAAAATAAGCTGTAGATATACAGATTATAACATTTTAAATTAGATTTAAATTATTTAGGGCTTACCTGAAATCAATTATATCTGCAATTTAGATTTTCATTCAATTCAAACCTGGTGAACTCAAAATTTAATGAGTAATTGCTTTTTTCATATAAATTGATCGGAAATAGTGGGTCACAAATTATCCTAGAGTATTATGATTCTCTGGAGTATTTCATTCTGCAATAATGAATATGAATATTCTTCATACAGATAACATATTTAACAATAGCTCATTAGATTCACATACAGTCTACAAATTTATTATGAATTCTCCTTGAATGCTTAATAGTGGGTGGTTGTCCCAACAATAGGCAGATTCAATTCAACTGATTACTTCAAAAATAGGATAATAAAAAGTACACTTAGAGACGCCCCACAGCACTTCTTTATCATGAGGTTTTTTATAACTACAGTATACATAATGGATTATGGCCAAGTGCAAGTCTCAATATGTTGTGTCCTGATTCTGCCTATTAATAAAATGTAAAATAAAAAATATTTTGACGTTAGAAAAAGGATAAAACATTTTTGAAATGACTGAGAATCAACAACGCCATTTTAAACAAATTAAGCATGTACAGCACAGTCCCTAGTAATGGCCACTGTTCAGGAAAAAGCATATTGTTTTACATGTGGTCTAAAGATCGAAGACTCTTAACATGAACCTACTTTTCAGATTTTTTGGTAATTAGTGGTGCAATTTCAAAAGTCCTTCAAGATTCAAGATTAATCTCATTAAGTATTACTTTGAGAACAGCCATCAACTAACAATTTTTTTTAGCAAGATTGTTGATCCAGGTCAAAACTCATATCGGAACTGTAATCCCAAGGCTATTCATTAATTAATTAATTTATTTATTTATTATTGTTGCAGTTTTTAAATCCTAAATATTCTCAATAATTTCAGTGACCCAATTTATTTCTACACGTGATATCCCTCTGTGGTCCGATTCAATCTAGGGCTCAATGTTAAAGAGCAATCTTTTTTAACTACATAATTTTTTCCCCAAATGAATCCACCTTGGTTTAAGGCACAGGTGTCAAACTCCAATCCTGGAGGGCCGCAGTGTCTGCTGGATTTCAAGGTGTTCTCAGCACTAATGGTTCATTGAATTCATTGATTGGATAAAGAATCCACACACCTTGTCCTCAAGGCCTTAATTGGAAGCTGGCTGAAAGGAAACCACGCTGTGGCCCCCTGGGAATTCAGTTTGACACCCCTGGCTTGAGGTGAAGATTAAAACTAGCAGTGCAGGAGTCATGTTCTTCAGATGCAGTGCAGGTTGCAATACTAGCATTGAAGAGTAAAGCCAGACGTAGCTGGCGGAGGACACGTTCTACTTGTAGGGGGTTATACATTACGCTCTTTTGCTCCTCAGTCTTTTTAAATGGAATGAACGAGACAAAGGAGATTTCCTGTTCTTGCAGTGAAAGGTGGTCCGAGATTCAGACCTGGGGAGCGACTTACCTCATGAGTCCCCAGGTTTAAAGGATAAGGAAAATGCCCTTCATCAGTCTAGAGAACCACCGGAATGTACAACAACCCTTATTATACGTTGTAAAAAGGGGGTGATCCCAAACGCGCTACAAGCCGGCTATATAAACAAGGAACTATAGGTGCTCAACAGAAGGACCAGTGAATAGAAAGAATACCAAACCCGGACTACTTCGCTAGGACTAACCCGAGATAAGGAGGACTGGAGCACACAGAGCTCAGAGCAAAACAAAATATTTTAATGCGACTGACGTTTCGACGTCAACGACGTCTTCTTCAGAGTGAAATGGAAAAAATTTTCCATTTCACTCTGAAGAAGACGTCGTTGACGTCGAAACGTCAGTCGCATTAAAATATTTTGTTTTGCTCTGAGCTCTGTGTGCTCCAGTCCTCCTTATCTCAGGTTAGTCCTAGCGAAGTAGTCCGGGGTTTGGTATTCTTCCTTATTATACGTTATTGGATAATGAAAAATGGAGAAAATCGGTGACTAAGCTGTAAGTTGAACCAAAAATGATCAGTGAACTGTCACCTGTACATCATTATTATTAATCCAGTGTGCATCTATTTATAAGCCTTGGTTAAAAATAAAAAAACATTTCAAGAAGTAAATCACCATCTTACTTGTATTTGAATATTTCCCTATGAAGACTAAATTAATTTCTTGTCCTGCTTTGAATCCAAATCAAATGGAGTTTTACTATTCTGTCATTATGTTTTTGCATTCCAGTAAAATGCTCTCTATGCATTTTTCTTACCCTGTGTCTTTTTCATTCATGTAATTAGTCTGCATGCAAAACATACAAAGACTATTGAAGTGTGTCAGCATCACTATTTTGTTTTTATTGCAAAACAGTTACATTAACTCGTCCAACAGCTTTTGAGCTACGTACACCAAGCTTCACTGTGTTACGCAACTACATGAAAAGAATTGCATTACATCAATTTGTTGATAGACATTGCACTATATAAGCTCTATCCCATGCTACCATTCCTAGGCAGAACTGGTTCTTGGCAGCCATAGTGTACATTTGCATTGAATCAGGGTTTAAAAGTTATGCTTTCCCACTTGCCTGTTGCAAATAAAACCAAGTTTCAGACAAGTAAAGCTGCAATTTAGTTCATTAAAATCTCCGTTTGGTGTAGTGCCGGCAAAAAAGATTCCTTATCAACATGCCTGACTGGGCAAGGGTTAAAAAGTCTCAAACATGCTTGTATCATGGTGCAACAGTCTTTTGCTCACAACTGAACTGAGAGGTTGTACTGAAGCAAGTTGTCGCCTATGTTGCGGTAGTTGAAAGGGTCCAACAGGCATGTTCTGTATTGTAGCTAGCCACTGTAATGTTGCATATGATTGTGCAGTATTGTTCATTATGTACAGTATAGCCTATTGCTACACCCAAAATTCCCGTTGTGTTACAATGCTACATGGATGCTGTGAAAAGTTTGTTTGTTTGAAGACAACATTTGAATACGGAACCCCTCAGAGTCATGCTTGGGACGTATATGTGTGAGGGAGTAATAGCAGTCATTGATACATATAGCCACTGTTGTATACACCATGCTATCCCTCTGTATCTCCCCATGTCATAAGGTATCTGTACCCACACTGATCGTCCAAGTGTTAAACAAGCACAGGATGATCAGATGCTGGAGAAAAAGGAAGTTATGAAACTTTTTTAGCGTCGTTTGCTGCAGATTTGTCTTGAATTATTTATAATGTTACAATTTTAAAAAGCAAATCCTGATGAAAAATTGATGCTTCTTGCAGAAATGTCTATTAACCTCTTTTAACTAAAGGGTAAGATAACAAAGCTTCCAACAGCCCAGATTATATATACGTATATATACTGTGCAAAAGTCTTAGGCACATGGAAAAAAAAAAAAGAAATTAAGTTTCTAAATATCAAACAATTAACTATAAAGGGCAGTAAACAGTAAAAAAAAAAAAAAAAAAAAAACCTAAATAAAATCAATATTTGGTGTGACCACCCTTTGCCTTTAGAACTGCATCAATTCTCTTAGGTACACGTCTGTGCACTTTTATAAGATAAGCAGCGGGTAGGTTGTTCCAAGCATCTTGGAGAACATGCCACAGTTCTTCTGCAGACTTTGGCTGTCTCGATTGCTTCCATCTGTCCAGGTAATCCTAGACAGCCTCGATGATGTTGAGATCAGGGCTCTGTGGAGGCCATACCATCTATTGCAGAACTACTTGTTCTTAATTTCGCTGAAGATAGTTCAATTAATTTTTTTTGGAAAATTCATGTTTGGAAATCGAAAATTTGCTATTTTCTACTGACACACTAATGCAGAAGACAAGAAAAAAAATCATATAAAGAATCTACAGTGCCTAAGACTTTTGCACAGTACTGTATATATATATATATATATATATATATATATATATATATATATATATATATATATATATATATATATATATATATATATATATATTATATATATGAACATTTTTTCTGCTGGGTCTCAGGAGGACAGAGAGGATATATGGACATTGTGATGAATGGTGACTTCCAAAAATGTACGACAGAAAGGGAAGTTGTTGATTGTAGCTAATCTTGTGGTATCAGCCAGACCTAGACGTGTGATTAATTTCAAGGCAACAATAACAAACAAAGGGAAGTAACAGCAGCCCTTGGACTGTTGGCAGAAATGGGTCCCTGTGTGCCGATCCCAGGATCGGTGCGTGGTAAGACGGGGAGCTGAGCTGCAGGGGTTCTCTGTCCTTGGTCCTGAAGGCCTTGCAGCTTCCTCGGGTGTCGCTGTCCGTGGTTCTGATGGTTTTTCCTGTGCTTTTGGGTGAGGTTTGTCCCAGCACAGCTGTACCTGCTCTTCCCAGCACCACAGATCTGTCTCATTTGTGTGTGTATTCACTGAACACATACAAGACACAAAACAAAATGCAAACTGCAATCTTCAGTGTACACAATTCAAGGGCTGTCTATCCTTTCGAGGTATAGCTTGTGACAGATCATGGTTTATCTTTTTTCTTGTTATTTCTTAATGATAGAATTTTATTTTGTATGCACATATTTTTTTAATTTTTATATACAATCCATTTATGCATAAATAAATTACTCAATAAATAATTGCCCAATGTATACAGCTGGATATATACTGAAGCAATTCAGGTTAAGTACCTTACTCAAGGGTACAACGGTGGTGCCCCACTTCCATAGCCTGAGATTAATTGGGAATGACATCATGAACTCACTGTCGACCAGCATGAAGCTGGTATGTGTACATCCAAAGCTACTTTTTATAGACCTTAGTTTTTAAAATGTAAACTTTCTGTAACATGACAACATTTACCTATTCCCTGCTATGTAATTATCATGGAAAATAAAAGGTTGCTTTGACTGCAGTGGGTCAACGATATTTTGTTCATTTCACTGTATATTATGCATAATATTGGACTCGGCCAGAAGGCCACTTGAAAGCTATATAAGGCCAAAGGGAAAACAAGTTCCATGTACAGTAAATTTTTATCTATTATATTATCACCAGAGCATTCTTAGCTTCCTTCCTTTGATATAATGATGCAATATTTCATTTAGCAAAGATAGCTAATCTTGTGGTAAATGTGATTAATTTCAAGGCAACAATAACAAATAAGGAAAGCAATAGCATCACTTGGACTGTTGGTAGAAATTGGGTCCTTGTAGTGCTTTTAACTACATTGTTCTGTTTACCCCATTCCTCACCCTTTACAAGTCTCTGCAGTCTCCATATACTGTAGTAATACCCAGCAGCAATACAGCATGTTCAATTTCGAGCGGGTGTTTGTTGCGTGTGTGATGTTTTTTCAGGGCCTGTCCTCTGTTTCAGCCAGCTGGACAATACAATCCCTCCTCCTACCTCTTACCCCGGTAAGTTAAGAGCGGTAATTAACCTTGCAGTCACCTCATATTCTCTCTCTGGCTGCCATTTTGTCTTGTTACTTAACCACTGTGTCACCATCACTCACCATTGAAAAGCTCCCTTTTTATACAGTTTTCTGAGGTAGCCATAGTGGCAAACAACAGCGGTCATACATGAAATGACAACCACCATTTGTGAATTGCTTTGTTTATTTGCACGATGATTCCCATGGGAATAGTGCATTTCACAATAGATGGTGATAGCTCTGCTGGCACAGTCATCTTATCAAACAAAAGCAAACTGAAGAATATAAAGCACAATGAATATTTGAAATACAAAATAAATTGTCAATAAAATGCAATTAAACAAACCATTTCATACGACTTTTACTGATAGTGAATCTTTTATGTAAAAAGACACATAGGCACACAGGTAAGCACACACACGTACATGCACACAGACTCTCTCTCTCTCTCTCCTCTCTCTCTCTCTCTCTCTCTCTCACACACACACACACACACACACACGCGCACACACACAATGAAAAGATAAATTGTTAAATTACTTTGTATGCGGGAGAGCTGATAGTTGTACCTATAAGCCTATGATTAAAATGTTGTTGTTCTAACTCCAACAGGTGTCATTTATTTCAATCGTAAATGATATATTTTTAGGAGCATTACTTTGAATCTACCAGACGACAAAGGCACCGAGCCCATAATAGCCTATTTTGCATTGTGAGAGACATGCGCACGTATGCACAATTATAAAAATTATATTGCAAACCTAGCTACCCGCATATATTGGAAGAGAGTGATCACTTTTTGATTATTTATTATTTATTATGTTTGAGTACGTAGAAAGGTCTGCACCAGAATGTGATATTAATCAGAACAAAAGCAGTAATTGATGGATGAAAGGATGCTTTCTCCGTGAGGCTCTGCAAAGCTATTTGGAAGGTTGACTTCATTGATGGAGTTAATGCTATAGTTGATGTGTGGTCATGTGTGGCGGGGTTTTTAGCGAGTCCCCGCTGCACAGAGAATGAGGACGCAGCTATTCAGGCTGTGCACAGTAATGGATGATGGGAATGAAACCCCCAAGGCCCTTTGTCAACTGGTTATGGCAGCTGTAGAGAGAGAGAGAGAGGAGAGAGAGAGGAGAGAGAGAGAGAGAGAGGGGGGGGGAGGGAGAGAGAGAGAGGGAGAGAGAGAGGGGGGGAGAGAGAGAGAGAGAGAGATGAGAGAGAGGAGAGAGAGAGAGAGAGAGAGTGAGAGAGAGAGAGGAGAGAGAGAGAGAGAGAGACCGGGGTCTCTCCCCTTTGACTGCATGAGTGTTCTCATGAGTCCTGCTCCAGACTTATATTTAACGGGCAACAGAACTGACCACAACAGAACCAAGCAATGTTTTCACAGCCACAAATCTGAGAAGGCTTTGTGAAACCATTTTGATTTTTACTCATTGCACACAAGTTACTCGTGTTTGCCTTCTTTAATACCTTGGTAAAGGAACAGGCTTTATGTGACATCTTAAAAGATTAAGATTTTAAGACTTTAAGAAAAAAACTGTATCCTGAAGTAGTTGGCTGGAACCCTGCATGCAGCCTTTGGCTTAGACCTGAGGTGGACCTTTGCGTTTTTGCTTCCTAGAGGGGTTATATAGATTTCTTTGGCTTGTGTCCTTGCATCAGAGTCCAATCATTATCGCAGAGATCATCTAATTGGTGAAGAGGGTGGGAGTTAATTCAATTAGATGCTGTATGCAATGATCCAGAAGCTATCGAAATATGAGGTGGGGGATGCCAGATGCCCCAGAGTTTGACATAAAAAAATCTTCAGTGCTTATATTATTTTGTAACTAGGGTAATTAGTGGCAGAGAGGGATGCCAGTGAGAACACTCTCGCAACAGTGTGTGCACCCATTCAGTTATTCCAATGAAACAGCTGCCGTTGACTGTAATTGCATCGGAGGGTTTTCTTTGAATTTTTGTTTTTAAATTTAGATTGAAAAAGGGGGAGCTTCCAGGCTTCCTTTCCTCCCGTCCCCGCATTTATGCAGAACAAATCATTCATGGGAATGTATAATGGCCGTTGGCCACCCAGGCGGAATGGATCGCATTTGGAGTTTGTGTCAAGCCCCCCTTCCCGCCGAAATCTCCTGGGACTCATTTCAGCCTAAAAAACGTCGTAAAACTCAGCATTTAATTTTCAAGAGGGTGGTTGAAATACAGCAGGTGGCGGGGCTATCTCAGGGCAGTCCCCGGGGTGTATCATGTCACGATCGATCTTCAGAGAATAACGCCCCGAAAAAAGCCCGGATTTAATTTTCATATTTCCGTTTGCTTTTCCCGTCTATGAATAGAGTTGATGATAGTCTATCACTTGGCTCTCCTGCCCACCATTGTGCGTATTTCAGCCCCATGGCTAAGTCTAGCCTAACTTTCGGCTGTAGAATCACTGCATCCCAATAGAACGGATGTGTGAAGAATAGCCTAGGCTACTTGCTGCCAAGTGGTAAATGTATGGCTTAGCCTACACTTGGCAGCACTTTACGTAACGTAATCGTATTACATTAGCATATCCACAACCAGAACGATATCGAAATACTTTTAATTAGCCTACAAATGCGTTTCTAAATTTAGCAAACGTGTTCAACTGAAGACCGTCTCTTTTGTAAAGAAAAATACTTTGTCGTTACAAGTAGCTTAAGCCTACTAGGTTTAGTTCTATATTGGGTGCAGTGATTCTACAGCCGAAAGTTCGGCTAGAGTTGGCCATGGTGCTGAAATACGCACAATGGTGGGCAGGAGAGCCAAGCGGTAGACTATCATCTACTCTATTCATAGACGGGAAAAGCAAACGAAAATATAAAAATGTAGTCCGACCAGCGGCTTTATAAGGATATTTATCCAAATGTTCGAGTAGCTACATAACCACTGTGAATGCATAGACTAAGGCTAGGCCTACATCTTATAGGTAGCCTAACCTGAAAACTAAAGTCATATCATCTCAACACAATAGCCTACTGCGTCATTGTATCTTTAAAAGTAACGTAGGCTACACGTTTTGTTTTAGGCTGGTACTCATTCATGTACTAGCCTACTAACTTTATAAAACAATCATTTAAGTAGCCTATAGCTATTCGCTGCATTCTTATACTGCACCATAATCAGTATATGCTACATCTGTCGCCCTCCTCCGCATTTGACACCAAGATTACCAACTAGATTGTTCCATAGACGGGGATTGCCCACTACACTCCCTAGGATACAATTATTGATTGTATTTTCCCTGTACTCTCGCTCGCTTCGTGTCGTGCAGCGCCCCCCCCCCCCCCCCCCCCCCCCCCCCCCCCCTCTCTCTCCTCTCTCTCTCTCTCTCTCTCTCTCTCTCTCTCTCTCTCTTTCTCTCTCGCCCGCTCGCTCCCCTCTTTCTTGAAGTACTGCAGAGGCACTGGTGCAACATAAAAAGAAAAGAAAAGATAAAAGAAACCTCATCGACAGTTTCTACCTCAGGTCCTTTTCATACAACACTACTGTGGAATACCAGCAA
>CM056392.1:22885187-23206254 GCA_029718625.1 Synaphobranchus kaupii | reverse complement strand
CACTGCACCCAATAGAACGGATGTGTGAAGAATAGCCTAGGCTACTTGCTGCCAAGTGTAAATGTATGGCTTAGCCTACACTTGGCAGCACTTTACGTAACGTAATCGTATTACATTAGCATATCCACAACCAGAACGATATCGAAATACTTTTAATTAGCCTACAAATGCGTTTCAAAATTTAGCAAACGTGTTCAACTGAAGACCGTCTCTTTTGTAAAGAAAAATACTTTGTCGTTACAAGTAGCTTAAGCCTACTAGGTTTAGTTCTATTGGGTGCAGTGATTCTACAGCCGAAAGTTCGGCTAGAGTTGGCCATGGTGCTGAAATACGCACAATGGTGGGCAGGAGAGCCAAGCGGTAGACTATCATCTACTCTATTCATAGACGGGAAAAGCAAACGAAAATATAAAAATGTAGTCCGACCAGCGGCTTTATAAGGATATTATCCAAATGTTCGATAGCTACATAACCACGTGAATGCATAGACTAAGGCTAGCCTACATCTTATAGGTAGCCTAACCTGAAAACTAAAGTCATATCATCTCAACACAATAGCCTACTGCGTCATTGTATCTTTAAAAGTAACGTAGGCTACACGTTTTGTTTTAGGCTGTACTCATTCATGTACTAGCCTACTAACTTTATAAACAATCATTTAAGTAGCCTATAGCTATTCGCTGCATTCTTATAACTGCACCATAATCAGTATATGCTACATCTGTCGCCCTCCTCCGCATTTGATACCAAGATTACCAACTAGATTGTTCCATTAGACGGGATTGCCCACTACACTCCCTAGGATACAATTATTGATTGTATTTTCCCTGTACTCTCGCTCGCTTCGTGTCGTGCAGCGCCCCCCCCCCCCCCCCCCCCCTCTCTCTCTCTCTCTCAATCTCTCTCTCTCTCTCTCTTTCTCTCTCGCCCGCTCGCTCCCCTCTTTCTTGAAGTACTGCAGAGGCACTGGTGCAACATAAAAAAGAAAAGAAAAGATAAAAGAAACCTCATCGACAGTTTCTACCTCAGGTCCTTTTCATACAACACTACTGTGGAATACCAGCAAATTTCCATCCACGGCACAGAGATAGTTTCTTGCTATGGGTGTTCACTGCTAACGTTACGGACTCCATCCCAACCGGTTGAGTGGGAGGGTAGGCTACGCTATCTCTGTTTATTAGTTTAGTGGCAGTGGAAGCGCCTTCCCTTTTCTCTGTAATTGTGCATTTGTTGAAAACAGTGCAGTGGTTCAGTGTTAAGATGTGTATTTCTCGTTGTTTGTGTTTTCTGAAGCACCTTAATAATTCGGTGTGTAGATCTCAAATAGCTAAATATCATGTTCTAGTCGGTTGATACACCTGCATTAGCTATATGCCACAGTTTTACTCTATTTGGCGTTAGTGTTTTTTGTAATAGTTTGCTTTGTGTTGTAGGCTACGTCACCGCTGAGTATACATTTACACATACATTAAAAGTGAAATGAAACTTGTGTAAATCCCTCTGGAGTTTGTTAACGCTTTAGTATTTCTGGGGAACGTATTTCAGTTTAACAACAACAATTAAAAAAACATAATTATACAGTACAAGCTCTATCCAACGTCACATTTTGTGTCAAATGCCACCACTTCCTTTTGGTTTTTATATGCAAAAACACAGGAAAGTTGCGTTTAAGTCTTTCAAACCATGCCAGTCGGCGGGAATCGCTGTCGTATCATCGGGCTGTCGACCGTACATTTCGCTTAAAACAGTCTGCATCCTGTGCACCCTCAGTATGGTACAATTAATCGCGGTTAGTCTAGTTTAACAACAATTTAGCGTCAGCGTGGTTGCGGTTTAAAATTGTAGGCTACTTGGACCATCGGCCTCAGGCACATAAAGCATTCTGCATTACGCATAGAGATCCATCTACTTAAGTGGCTCGATGCTGCGGGTACTGAGTCATCCGTGGATTGCAGCTCAGGAGAGGAGAGAGGACTGATTCCAAAGCACAATGTCAGGGCATCAGAAATCTCATTAAAGACGGCAGCTTGCGTCAAACTGCATTCGGTGATTGATTCCGTTCTTGGGGTCCTCCAAACGACGTTATGACTGCTGGCTTTTGGAGGGTACCAGTAAAGGGTGAATCCGTGCGTGAAACGACCTACAGTATGCGTGACTGGAGAGAGGTAGTTAATGCGACGAATATGAAACTATCTTGATTAGGCCTACATTTCAGAAGTCTCTCCATTGTTACAGTGGCTACCTTCGACGTAGCCTATCTTAGAAACACTACGATTTGAAGTTGCTACGCTTCTTGGGCATCTAACTTAATCAAGATATATGTAATTTTCGTATGGAAGGACAGCAGCTGTAAAGTAACAAGACTTCTCTCGTTTTTTTCCCCTGTCTGAATTGTGTGTATAGACCTATTGTTTCAACATTTTGACTGGAAAGAATATTGGCAGTCTACATAGAGAAATGTAGCTACCTCACTGTTTAACTTATTCCTTCCTTGGTTTTGAAACAAACTATCGGCCTATGTGCATTGACACTTTCAATGCATTGCCTAATATGAACTACAAAATGACACAATGCACTTCATAATGCATTCATAAGCGCTATATGAACACTGATGAATGTTTCTACTGGCATAAACTTAACATAAACATGCCATCATCCATGTAATACATCATTAGTCTTATCAGTTAGCAGCAATGTAATCAGATCAATTGTCTGTCAGTGCTGTTTAAATACGTATTACTTATCTTTTCAATGGTGTGTTCTTGCAACATAAAATACATCAAGTTGGTATGTGTCGTACTATTTCCAGAGTAAATATGTATATTTATGTATGTACCTTTGTCAGAAAAGACACATTGTTTAAATTTGAAAAACGATATTTAGGCTATCTTTTTGAACAGGATATATTTCACAGACAGGGAGCTCCTACACATATGGAATCTGTATGTCTGTACTACCCAGTATCATGCCCAAGTGTGCTATAGACCTGTGGGCCAAACATAAAAATTTGTCAGTTTTTTAATTAATTTATTATTTGTGAAATTGTCGCACTTTCATGTATGTGTAAGATATCACCCAGATTTCCCAGCTTTAATAACTGATTAGTGTTGAAGTTGCACTTTGCTGCACTTTATCACAAAGGTATAATTAGTGATACTAGTTTTCGGAAAAGGTGATATTCGTTGTTAAAAAAACCCAATTTAAGCCATCTTAGCTTCCAACTCCCTTGCAAGCTTATCTTGACAACTGGATATTGAATAGAATTTTTTTTTATGTGTGAAATGTAAGGTACATATTTAAAGAAGGTGTATATTTTACAATAAAGAAATAAGTATATTCTCAAACTGATACTCTTTTCTGTTTTGCCCAAGCGGTCTATATAACATGCACCTGTGTTGTATCTGTACCATAGGTATCTGTGATATTTTTCAGTTCCACCAAAAAATAATTGTGTTGTAGCAAAAATATAGATAATGTATACATCTTTTCAGTTTGAAACCTTTACGCAGGTTATCTAAACTGTAGTTAATGCAGTATAATTTAAGCTTCTAATAAAGCAACAAGATGCTTTCCAAGTTAATTAAATATTGGCTGCATCCTGAGAATTGATCAAATTAGCCATTTTTTGTCAATTAATTAGTGAACACTGTAAATGTGTGCAAAAAGAGTCCAACAGAATGTGATAATTGTGTGTGTGTATTTTTCGGTTTGCGTACATGTGTATAGGGGTCGTGTGCATCCGTGTGACTGTGTGTATTCAAAGAGTGTCTCATTCACCCTTGCTTTGTTTCTTTTATGCAAAGTGGCTGGCATGTGTGGCCATCTATAGACAAAACATCCATAGACGGAGCTGTATATGACAGAGACAAGAAACAGTGCTGATCCCACACTAATTTGAATCTGGTATTATACCAGCAAAAGAAACTTGATCTGGAAGCCTCGCTCTCCAGTATGCCAGTGCACTCAGGGTACGCTGCTCTCACGGAAGTGCATACTGGCATGCGTGTAGATGCGTGCAGGCCGCCGTGATGAAATCCGTTTGTGTGTCCAGGAGGAGACCCCTGCTGCCTACGCATGTGCTTTCATTTGGCCCGTCACTTTTTTCATCATTAAATTTCCCACAGACGACGGAAACAAGCAACACTGCTTAAACAAGCTGCGGTGGTAGTAGTAGTAGTTACCCTACCTGTCTCTTTTCTTAATGAGAGACATACTGGCTCATTTAACTACGCTATAAGCAAATATACAGTATCATTGGCAAAGCTGGTTTGTCAAATGTTTGCCTAGCCTGCATTAAATGTGAACTGTTGATGTCACATTTAAACATTAGGCTAGCTTTAAAAAACTAGAAAAAACTAAAAAACTAAACACACTAACCAGTTACATTGACTTTTCTGTTGATTCTTACATGCCTACTGTAAATGGAAATATTTAAGCCACAAAAATAAAACATTTTTGAGAGGATATTTTTTAACAAAGGCAAATTCAAGAACGCCACCACTGAAATTAAAACAGAAAGGACAGTTGTCAACATCTGAAGCTGAACCGCGACCTTCGCACCAGCCAGGGAGCACACTTAATGTGTGTCTCAGCAGCCGGTCTGCAGTGACACAGCACTGCAGTTTGCCCACTTCTGAGGCCTGAAGGTCAGGTGTAATGGTGAAGCGCTTGGGGGGGACTGCCCAGTGACGTTTCCTCTCAGTGCGGTCCGTGCAGACGTACCCGATCCTAACCGAGCTGTTGTTCCGCCTGTTTCCTCATGCCACGAGAAGCAGCGCAGAATTCGGCTGCAGTGTACCACTAATTTATTTATTTCTGTGTCCTTTGCGAATATTTAATTTCCAGCGCAGAATCTCGTATATGATTAATGAACGTGCCCGAATGGCGGCAGTGTTCCGTGACAAGATGACTGTTTGAGAATAATCTATTTTTACACTCCATTATGTTGATGCATTTTTGCATGTTTTTCTCTTTGGTTGTATCAGAGCATGGTTGCGCATTTGTTTACACCGTACCTCAGAGGGTCTGTTTTTAGTTAGAAAGGGAAAATAATTCTTGCAAATTGATAAGGTGAAAATGTGTCATTGCTTCAAAGCAATACTGTTTGGTTAAGTCCGACAGGTTGCCGCTCCTGTCGTTGATATATTTATATTTATGTGTACTATGTCTGCTCTTTGTGCTTTTTTTGGGAGTGTGCATACATGCTAGAGTTCCTGGCATGCTTGAATTCACTACCGTAAGCATATTAATTGTAATGACAAATCTGAGACAGTTCCTTTCTGGAAGGGTTCTTCTGAATCAGAGAATGGCAGGAAGGGGCATGATAAGAGCGAACCTATCACAGCGCTGAAGGATGTCACAACAACGCACTGCTTTCATCCTCAATGACCCGCTGGCCCGTATGTTGTGTTCTGCCAGTTACCCGCCGGGCCCTCTCTCCCCCTCCCAGTGGCGCCATTGCTGGTGATGAATCTCTGAAAGTCACGCTCTCTCTACTGCACAATGACGCAATGGCACAAACTGTGACGGTGTATAAACGTTACATATAAACATGATTTGCATTTTTTATTTGAAGATTGGTTGATATTTCACCCATTGATCCTGTAGTTATGCCAGAACATTAACTATTAATAATATTAAAATGAATATATAGATAAGATGAATGACCTAATCTAACACCCAACCTAAATCTAAACCCAATAGACACTCGGGGTGAGTTGGACCAGAGAGTGAAGGAAAAGCAGCCAAGTGCTCAGCATATGTGGGAATTCCTTCAACACTGTTGGAGAAGCATCCCAGGTGGTTACCTCATGAAGTTGGTTGAGAGAATGCCAAGGGTGCAAAGCTGGTATCAAGGCAAAGGGTGGCTACTTTGAATAATCTAAAATATAAGATACATTTTGATTTGTTTAGCACTTTTGTGATCACAGCATAATTACATTTATGTTAATTCATAGTTTGTATGTTTTTACTATTATTCTAAACTAAAAAAAGTGTAAAAATATAGAAAACCCCTTCCATGAGTAGGTGTGTCCAAACTTTTGACTGGTAGTCATCCATAGTCTGATTGATGGTGTATAGACGAACATCATCATCACATACTTTATAAAGTGTATCTTCATATCCTACCTGATGTAAAAGAATGTGTAAAATTAAAATGGGGGCAAGGAGACTGAACTTTCCCTGATGTAGTATCTCGTTGAAATTAAGCAAAGCTTAAAAGAAACACCATGCATCAACCTGCCAGAGGCTATCTCTGGCATGTGTCCTAGATTTTGGCTATCTTGAGTACTGACCCTGCCTGACCGGCATAAATGAACATGAAGTCTTATCAGGGCTGGGTACGGAGGAGTCATCTTGGGCAGCAGTTGAGCAGAAACAAGACTCCAGACCAGGGCATGAAATTAGTGAAATTAACTTTTTCACCCACTGGCCAGAGTGGCTTGTGGGTCCTAAAAATCACCAGCCATTTTCAACATGTTACCAGCCACATGACCTTTTACAATATAACTCAACCTGGTTGGTTACCGGGTATGCAGGGGTAGAGGCCTGCCTCATTAAAACCCCTGAGCAACCCCCCCCCCCCCACCCTCCACCCGCCATCTACACCTGACAGGTAGACATCAGCGACATCCTCATGCAGGCCTGCCCATAATGAGGCTCATCACTGTTGACAGAGGGAATACGCTCTCTGCTCCACTTGCCTGCTGACAGACACTCGTTGGACCTCTGTGCACTTGGGCGAAGTGATCCATTGTTCCAGAGCCGTCTGTGCATATCGTGATACTGATTCAATTTCCCCCTCAACCTACACTCACGAGATACGCCTGGCCCGGACACATGGGCAAGCGGCAATGCAAAGCTTTCATAGCTTTCCTCAGTGTAGCTCTTCGAAAGGCACCTGCAGTGTCGCCTTCAAGCGGCACGTATACGCCAAGTGCCTTATGCGTGCAATTGAAATATTTTTGCGATACTTATGATATTTGAATTCTTAATGTTAGTTTCAAAATTAAATCTCATAATATGGCAATATGGATATAAATATGGTAGTTGTGGAAATTAAGCTACAGCAGATATTGTGGTGTCCTTATTGGATTTTTAAGAATATATTTACAAGGTGTCCTGCAATGGAAATAAAGTAGATATTACATTCGGCAATTGCATACATGATTGTAAAACTAGTCATAGAAAATAAATAAATGTATAGCCTGGCGCTTCTTTCATTATTTCCCACCAAAAATCTCTGCTACAGTTAATGTTCTTTGAATCCAGGTCACACTCTACAGAATGCTTACACAGTTTGCATACAAAGACTTCTGTTTTTCATTAAAGAAATTTTGCCTTCCAGTTCAATCTCCCATGAAGCATGCAGAAGTCTCTGTTGAGGGGGTCAGTGCGGGTGGAAGGCTGATAGCTGACATTCTGACAACATTGGAGACGCACAGGCCAAGGTGTCAGAGCAGCGAGTCACAGAAAGGAGACACATGAGCAGCTGACAACAGAGAGGATTTAGATGTTGGCAACGTACAGTTGGCAGCTCAGTGGCTGTGATGGCTCTGTCGGTCAGCCTGGTCTCATAGCATGACTGCAGCACACTGACACTCACAGCCAAAGCTCTGATTATCTGATTACATAATTACTGATTGCATAACTATCAATAATTAAATAATAAGAGTTGTATGGCCTAAGACTCAGAGGGGTGGATAATCGGCAGTCCAGACACCTGTTACCATTCTGTCCTGGACTATCAGATGATAATGCAGCAAAAGCCACGGGGACAACCAGTAACTTCTCTTGGCCCTGGATGAACGTAGTTTACAAAAAAAAAAACAGATTGGCTGAGATTACTAGTGATTTACATTGGGTGACCTTCAATTGGTTCTCCCTTGATTAGATAAGTAGGTGGGAGTTCCTGACTGTGCAAAGTACTGATTAGTGTTCTGACACAAGAGTGGAACTAGAACAATGGAAATTCCCCTTCTTAATGACAATCACTGTTGGTGTAGCATGCTAAATTATTATAGCATTAGGAGAAACCATAATAAAGAAAAATCTCACCACATGAATATGGCAAAAAGTGCCATTCACCCAGACCAAAACAAATATCTTAGCTAATGCTAGCTAGACATACGGTGGGTGTTTTTTTATGACAATAATTGCTAGCTAGCATTTCAAAGACCGGATTAAATGTTGGGCTACTTAGCTGTCTAGCTAACATTAGCTTGCAGTATTGATAGACCGACTTTTCCATTGGCTGCTTGTGTCAAACAGCCTTGCTGACCAGTGGTGCAATGTTCACAGTGCTGCTATGTCCATGTTTTTTAAAAATACACTGTGGGCACTATTATGTATCTACCTGTGAAAAACACATCACATGTTTGAAATGTACAGTAGGTGCTGGAAAAGTCCCTTGCCCATGTTGATTACATGTCTGCATATTCATTTGTCTCAGTGGACATTTGTAGGGTTAGCTAGTTATCGGAATCAAAACATGCTGCTTGGTGGAAATAGTTATTCTGGGAAAGTGTGATAATTGCCTTAGATTAAATTAAGTTATTAAGTCCCTAGCAGGACCACATCTATGTTTGTATAAGTGCATGTAGGTTAATGATAAAGTTTTTTATGTCTTATAAAGAGCATTATCAAAATAATTTCTAACAAGTCCATTAGTCTATAGATGTGAAATAATCTCTCTTTGTGCGGTGACAGATTATGATATAAAAGTAAATACTTATATCTTTTGATATATGAATGAATGAATCTCTTACTGTTCACTTTGTTGCATTGGTATGCATACTGCACGTCTAGGTAAGCATACCATACTGAAGCTGAAGGGTGACTGCCTCATGTATTAGCTGTCTTATCATTATAATCAGTATTGGATCAAGGGAAGCAGGACTGCCTCAGTAATAATGGAGTAGTCAAGAATATACCACAGAGACTTCCCTTAAAATGAACACTCTGGGTATGACACTGTTCTTTTCTAACTTGGATTATTTTAGTGTTGTACCCATCACAGCTCCAGCTGCAGAGGCTCAGTAGTTACTGTAAAGATTAGGATGTGAGTATTTTCATTGATGCACTTTTATATTTAAATATTTTGTTCATTTTCATCTGTGTTTTATTTATTGTAAGTATCCCACGCACAAGTCATCCTGGATAATCTTGTTCTCTCAAGTGAATCTTCACATCGGCTTCGCCAATCATTTTATGCACATCATAAACTTGAGCAATGAAATTAATAGTTATACTTGACAAATCTTTATGAAGTGGGAAACGTAAATTTTGTTTTCAGCTGGCAGTTTCAATTTCCCTTTGAAATGCAAAAATGTGGCTTGAAAGTAACCTGTGACCACAAGTTTGGAAAATCAGGAGTTTTTTTTATGAAAATGAGATGTTAAACGATCATCATACTCACAGACAGAACTATCCTGAGAAATATTTTGCTTCGACCAAAATAAAATAAAAAAGGTGCGACATTTCACACTTCGGATCGCACTTTGTTATAAAGGTATACTCTATTTTACATATGGGATTCCCACTTTTTGGACTGACAGCTCATTAATGGTGATCAGGTCTTTCCTTTGAGGCTCCCTGACTGCCGCTGGGTCTTTTCTGTTACAATATTGAACACAGTTTGCCTATCCGGTCCCAGAAGGCTAGCATCAGAATCTGTTTCTCTGGGACTGGAGATTGAGTATAAGAAGACTGCAGGGTAAGAATATGTTTGGTAGGCTTTTACCTTGGCAATATAAATGCTGGTTTTGGCATTCTCAAATGTGTTAAATACCACATACGTGTAGGCTACATGTTATAACTACAGTCTATCTCCGCCCGCCCTGAAACTATTATAATCTCGACATTATCTTTGGCTAGATAAGTATTACTATGACCTCAAAATGTTACCAGTTGTACGGTAAGGAGGAATGTACGTATGGCCCTCAGCATGTGCTAGGGCTCGCATGCACAGTTTGAAGCGTGCACTATGTAGGGGCCTCTGAGAAGGTGGGGTCCGTTTCAAATGAAATGGGTGAAACCTATAGTTAAGACCACCTCTGTGCATTAACAACAGGCTAATCATCCCCTTATTTATTAAGCCGTGTGATTGCACCTGTATTTGCAAAATGGGTTAATACTTTTATGCTTGAGAAATAGACCATATTGTGTATTGAAAGTGTTCAACCGTCCTGGTTGAAGTTCATGGTCCATTGAACTGCCTTACTTTAAACCAGATTCTAAGCTGACCAAGGTATTTTTAAGGAGTGTAAGAGATAATAACTCTTTAGTTATATTCTGTACAGCAGCTGTTATATTGCCATGCCCATTTAGATCAGCTAGATCCATCATGGAGCGATAATTACAGCCAACAATTATAATTATTGCAGTGTTCCATTTAGAGTGCCATTGTGTGTATGCTATTGCATATCCAGTGCACTGTAAAGACTCCTTTAACACACACCATATGTGTACTATTCAAATGACATAATAATTGGGTCAGTGCTCCAGTGACATACCAGTTATTTCTCTATTACTCCAGTGTCATAGACACACACATTATTGATAAATGAACAACAAAAGGTCATTCCTGCCTTCAGGAAAAAATATGACCTGTTTGTGACTCTACCTTAATTGAAATGAGCCATGACAACTGTGAATGTTAAACGCACTAATGAGATGCACTTCGATTGACCACTTCAACCTTATGGTGTTTCCACCTTGTTATTTGGCATAGCAATGAAGGAATTCAGATACATTAGGCTACAGGGTGCGTTTTAAGAAACATCCACTACAATTGCCGTTTATGAAAATGCCATTTTGAGCAGGGTCGAAGACCCCTGATTTAAACTACTGCTTTCAGAAGCATGCGAAGCGGACAATGGTCCTTTTTGGCATCCCTCCATTAGGGCATCGAATGATACCTTTCAGCTCTGCTTCAGTCAAACAGCTGTGTCTTACCATTTCCAAACATGAGCCTGCAAAATCATGAGGAAGGATAGCTTTATGGCAAATACTATTTGTGATTTAAAGGTGCAGTAGGCAAGATCTTTTCGATATAATTTTGGCAAAATTACTAAATTGGCTCATTACATTCCAGCAGCTATCAATAAATCAAGTGTTCTGAGAAAAAGTCCGGTTTCTGTGAGTGTCCTGGGCTCTGTACTAGGCTGTCAAAAAATCTCAAGCCGGTCTTACAAAAACCAACCAATCAGGGCTAGCTATGTAGCTACCAATCAGGGCAACTATCTATAAGCAAAAGATCCTCCCGGTAGAATAAACCCCTCCCCGTCTGCCTGTCTCCACTCGTGCACTGGAGCATAATTTGGTGGGAGGGAGAAGAGCAAAAGGGGGAAGTATTTTTGCCTTGTATATTTTCAAACTTGCCCTCTGCAGCTTTAGTGGATGTGTGAGTATAATCTGTATAAGCTCATATCATATCTGTGTCATACTCCATATGCTAAGAATTTAACTTTGGTCCATAAAATAGACTTTGACTCACTCACAAAAGCATACAGTTCAGCTGCCTCGTGTGAGATTGTGGGTGGCATAGTGTTATTGTATATTTTTAAATCAGGTGATAAAGTTGCAAATTCCAGGCCCAGTTTCATTCTAGAAAGAGTGTTTATTGTAGACATTCACTCAGACATAGAATGAAAGAGCTTTCACTCTACATTCCTCTGAACTAACCCAATTAATTCATTCAGTTATGTTCCATTACAAAGCAGAAATGTGAGGAATTTGGTGAAGCCAACATCTGGTCAACCGTGGAATTGGTTTTGTGAGGCATTACGGTTGCCAGCATATGTGAAGTCCACTGACTGAAGACTGTCAATCCCCGGGATCTCATTTCATATCCTTTGTCCCGCTCAAGAAAAATGTAGCCACACCTTCTTTGTAGTGTCTGGCTAAATGCATCCCCCCAGTGAGTCAAGAAGAGTAGCAGTGACCTTACGGTGACAGCATCGAGAGTTTAGCTATTTCTTTAGCGCTATGCCTCTGTCATACAGTAAGGAGCTGAAACCTGTTAGATGCACATCACTGTGCCAATGGAGCGTAAACAGCACCACATCTCAAAGCACAATGTCCCATCCAGTGCCATCTATCAGTAACACCCAGGGTACCATGTGTTTGCTAGGCAAAGATACAGCTGCTTCCCTGCAACACCAGTCTTTTTCTGGCCTCTATTTACAGTTACTCTTACAAAGGCCCCAGGGCCTGCAGCCGGCACTGTAAAATCTGACATCTATGGGTCAATAATTTACTACTGTCTCTGCCTTAGGCCCAGCGGGATGAGAGGCCATTTCAATGCCCTAGATAAGCTTTATTCAACATAATGTTTATTCAAACAAATTGATTATGGACAAGGCTCACGGTAGTCTTCTCTTCATCATTGTGCAAACTTCTGTATTTCTGCAGAATGCTTTGGAGAGTTAGAGAAGGCAGATTCAATCTGAGTGCCTTTTGTGTGAATTTTAACTTGAATAGAGCATTGCAATAGCTACCCATGCACATGAAACCAAACGATGAAACTATTACTTTCAGGTAACATAAGGTTGTACAAATGCTGCCGTACGCACAGGGCCTCATTCAAAGCATGGGCGTTCAGTTTGAGGCATTTCTAAGATTTGACCCTTTCATTGTATTCCTCCACAGTCTGGTGACCGCCATTACTCGTGCAGCGACAGTTGCATGTTGATCCCTTCTGCTACGGGTCCTCCTGGAATCCTTCTGTAGCTCCTGTCGCCATTGAGAGTCCCTGGGGGAAGATGGACGATGCGTACAGAGAGAGGACTTCGCTGGCTAAGGGGGCGAAGGAGCTCGCCAAGGAGGCCAAGCGGCACGCGGCGAAGAAGGTCAACAAGGTGGTGGACCGCGCCTCGGACGAGTATTCCCAGCGGTCCTACAGCCGCTTCCAGGACGACGAGGACGACGAGGACGACAACGACTACCGCGGGCGGGACGGCGACTACGCGGGCGGCGCCAACGAGGAGGAGGGCTCCAGCGACGCCACGGAGGGCCACGACGACGAGGACGAGATCTACGAGGGGGAGTACCAGGGCATCCCGGCGGGGGGCCGGGCGAAGGAGAACCAGGTGGCCGTGGGGAAGCCCGTGTCGGACGGGCTGAAGGACCGGCAGGAGCTGGAGACGGAGAGGCAGGCGGACGAGGAGGAGCTGGCGCAGCAGTACGAGCTCATCATCCAGGAGTGCGGGCACGGGCGCTTCCAGTGGCAGCTCTTCTTCGTCCTGGGCCTGGCGCTCATGTCGGACGGCGTCGAGGTCTTCGTGGTCGGCTTCGTGCTGCCCAGCGCCGAGACGGACATGTGCGTTCCCAACTCCAGGGCCGGCTGGTTAGGTAAGGACGGCGGTTTACGTTAGGCGGCTTAATGTGTGCGCGACCGCACGTTTCAGATGGGATCTGGCTGCATTCGCAACATTTGGTTGACAACAAGCGCAGTCATAAACGCCGGCTAGCTATTTTCACGTCCCATTTCCCAAAAATATAATTACACATACTTTTAAATATTCAAAGCTGAACATTATAATGCTGAAATACAGCTTTTATAATCGCAAGCGTTAAGTCACAATGTGCGTGTGCATAGTAGTTACACACTCCTGCTGAGATTGTTTAAAAATTAAATGATACTGTTGCCATAGTTATGGTTCTGGATCGGCTGCCAGTAGGTCATGAATGGTTCCGATAAACACATCCCTGCAGTGAATAGCTTCAGTACTCAAACTGCACAAATTGGCAATATATTAAATATAAGTAGCATCTGTCATCATGCATGAGGATGTCTACCAAGCAAATGCACACACTTTGCAGGTGTAGTGGATTGGGAGATAATTTTAACCGTAAGTATTTATTAAGATGTGATAATTTTATCCATTATCCAGTTGCTACATAACTGAATGCTCGTGGACTTGAAGTGATATGACATCTTTTTATTTCTTCACATGAACGTAAGATATGAGGTGAATCGCAGTGAAAGGATTCTCTGTCATGGTTCTCATATAAACTTGGAGTCTTATCTTTGGATTTTTAAGATGTTCAAAAGCTTTTCTGGTGACATTTTCAGATGCAATCTCATTTAGCCCGGTACAGGTCGTGTGGGTTGTCATGGCACCAGGTTTTCAGAGGTTGGAGTAGGCGGTATGTGTGCGTCTGTGTGTGTGGGACTTTTTTTCCCTCACGACAGGGTGCATGCACATGTGTGTGTGTGTGTGTGGGTGCAACACAGACCCAGCTCCCTGCTGTTTTAACAAGGTTACACATCTAAATTCACGGCAAAACATCGAATGCTGCCTGTGTGCTTTTGATGCCAGTTTGCTTGTTTTGTTGTTATTGTGACACAGAAAGGACAGAGAGATTTCATTCCAGGATTCCTGCAATTAAACCAAGTACACTGCAAAGTTGTGAAATTGCGTCTGAAATAACAAGCTCCTTGGAGCGAAACATTGATTGCACGACTCCATTAAGGGCGATACTTCAGAAGGTCGCCCATGCCCTTATGGGAAGCACTACTCATTTTCTGCCTGTTGATGGGGATCTCTGTTGAGCAGCTGGCAAAGCAAGACACACAAACACTCCACATGTCCAACAGGCTCAGTAGGTGGAGATTAAAGTAATTGGCACGTGTCTTTTATTTGTACTTTCCACACTGAAAGTACTTAAAATACTGGACAAGTGTTCTTTTTGTATCCATCTGTGATAAAGGTTGTGGCCATTTTACCATAACCTTGGTGTTTATATTTGTATACTGTACCTTTAATATGTTTGTTATAAAAGCAATGATTGTGCTGTATATTAACCACAGCTACAGCAGGGTGCCATATGAGTTGAAGGCAAAATTACGCTGGGATTGTCTGGGGTGGTGAGCTGCAGTGCACATGCTCCCCTCCTTTGTACTCTTCAGCCGCTGCAAAGAACGCACAACTTCCCTTTCTCCCATGCCTCTTTCCCACCCTCCTCCTCCTTTCTCCCGGGTTTTTAAGAGTACCCGGTCATACGTGGTGGACTGCGCCCCTCCGAGAGCCTCCGTCTTAGTGCTAGGAATAATCGGCAGGAAAAGACGGACCGTGAGGGATTTCTTGGGCCCAGGCGCACTCGGGCGAAACGCACACCGCGCTCCGTCCTCCGTCAGCCGGCTCGGAAGCAGAGGGCGGAGCGTTTGGCGCGGCGCGCCGCGTAGCGCTGTAGCGCGAGGCAGAGGGCTCGACGCGCCGGCCGCTCCCCGAGTTTCAGTTACACTCCAGCGAACTCTTTGTGCATTCAGGGATTCCCTCTCCAGCGAAATGAGACGGCCGTCATACTCGTCATACAGCCGCAGAAAGGGTTTCTTTCCGTACAAATACAATAAGGAATCAATAAGGAACATACATAAGCTGGTGCTGGCACTGGTGCTTATGCTGAAAGTGTGAAAGCTGGGCAGTGCTGTATTGTGAGCTGTATTCAAACAATGCAAGTCTGCCCTCTGATGTCACAAGCAGTGGAGATTTGCAAAAAGATGTTGAGACGGAAAACAAACATGCGCAAAGGAGGAGAAGTTCAATAAGCAGCAGAGGTGGAAATCCAGGGGACATAAAGTAAAAGTCCTACCATGTGTTTCTTCCACCCATGGACTCAGCCACTGATTTCACTAATTAGTTCTACCTCCTCGCTGAAGAATTATGTTAATTAGCAAATCCAGGTGATTGGAGCAAAATACTGGGGAGAACTTTTACTTTATGTCCCCTGGATTTCCACCTCTGTCTGATAAGCAGAGAATGCAATAATTGCCACAGAATTTGGGTATTTTACCCATGGAAGCTACTTTTGTCCACTTCCCAAAACGTGTGCAAGCTCAGTGTACTGTAATATTCTTTAAGAGGCTTTAGATATATTTTAGCTCATCTTTTTTTAAATTTTTTTTATAATCTGGCGCCCAATACGAGGCTGTCTATATTCAATTCCCACCCCAATTTGGTATGTCCGATTGTCTCCCCAAACCGCGTTCATGAAACAACCCCACTGCACTGGACATACGGGACTAAGACACCGCGGTCCAGTGTGCTGATGTGGCCCGAGGTCTGGTATGAAATCCTGATCACGCCAGCGCCATTTAAGGTGTCGCTGCACTAGTATAGGATAAGTAAGGGATTGCGTTTTGTGAATGGGAGGGAACGGGAGGGTTATTGCCTCGGTGGACGAGAGCAGCTCCCGCCGGTCGTACCGGCTCCTTCAGCCTGCCTGAGCCAGCCTCGGGTACAATGATTAATGCATCTCCGTTGGCGGAGTGAAAACCTTAGCAGCTGGCAGCGCATGCTTTAGAGGAAAATGTGTGCTTTTAGGCCCTCTCCCAAACTGACATTGCGCAGATGAGACAGACTATATAGGACCTTCCAAATTGGGAGAGCAGAGAAAGACAGGGTTATTTATTTCTCAAGACACTTTGGTGAAATCGAGTGAACTGATGCTTAATTACTTAAATGGCTGTCCTGGCACTGTGCATTTTCACAGAGGCTCTTATCAGTAAACTGATTTATTATCAGTGCTAGGGTTGTTTTGCAAGTATTAAATGGTTTTAGCAAATATCAGTTGTAATATCAGCTTAATATTTCAGATTCACTAGTACTGCACTATACGCTTACATTTCTAACATAGTATGTGGACATCTGCCACATTAATAAATAGGAGGAGTACAAGGCATCCAGACTCAGAGGATCAAACAGTGCCAAAGATCGATTCCATTCAATTCAATATTATTTGTATAGCGACAGAGAACTGTCACAAAGACGCTGTATGGAGAAACAGAAGGAAAATTTGGCAAAAATCAGGCCTGAGCCCTCAAGCAGTAAACGCGGTAAAAACTACACGGTGGGAAGAAAAACACTCAAACAGTGGCGAGAGAAAATCCCCGACGGGAAGAAATCTGGGAAGGAACCTGGCTAGAGAGGGGGAGCTGTTCCAGAAATGCTTTTAATCGAGACACTGCACCTTTGTTTTTTTTTATAATCTCTATCTTCCTTATACAAAAATATTGCTCCTTTAAAGCTACATTTCCTTGTTTATATTTAGCCGAGTTTTCAGAAGTTGTATTAGCTTCCGAAAACCCCAACAATGGACAGTAATCCTTCCTTCCTCACACCTATCCTATTCCACTTTTATCCTGCCTGACAGCCTGCTTCTCAATGCTCAACAGTTGATGAAACAACCTGTCTGTGGGTCTCTTTGCAGCATAGCATTGTTCTTTAAAATGGTGAGCTGAGGGCGGCTCGAAGTCAGAGCATCGGAAGGGATTACTGCATATGTTATGGGCCACTGGCGAGCGTTGTCGTCTGATTGTATGGACTGACCTTTGGCAACAGTTTGCAGCAGACAAATGGAAGAGAGCATCTTCCCCAAGATTTGCTGTGTGGCAAAGCCTTATCTGAGCAAAATGATACCCCTGCCGCCATAATACTAGTGTTCTGATACTGTACGTACAACCAGCACTCAATAATGTGCACTTCAGAGCAGGGTGAAGGGAAGGCTCCTGTTATCCTGTCTGTCCCTGAACAGCTGATAACAGCAGGAAAAAGCAGGAAAAAGCTATAAAGACTGCGACTGAACACAAACATGGGATCACATAGGCATTATATATATATATATATATATATTATATATATATATTAAAAAAAACATGAATCCTCACACTTTGTCACCCTTATCGTGTAACAGCTGTCCACAACCAGCTGCAGCCTGCAGCAGCACCAAAATGTCCACTGTACCTTATATGAAATGATGAACATTACATTACCATTATGCTACCATTTACCTCGTAAAGTGCTTCATGCGTACTACTTCATACCTTGCACAATTAATGAGCAGAAAAAAATCTGTTGGTTCTTCTTGCTTTTTATTCATACATAAATGCACACAGCATATGCATGCATATTTGGAATCGACAACAATCTTTGCAGTCTGCTATGAATAATATATGGACACGCAATTTTAGAAATTCCTTGTTATATGATATCACACAGCAAAATTGACAACAATAGGCTACACGTCGGTGCTGTTGACGAATAGGTAATGGTGCTGTGAGGGCGGAGTGTGGAACGGACCGCAGTAGAGCCTTCATCAGTATTGTTGCGCTGAGGCTTCTGCTCGGTCTCTGGGACAGCAGCTACACATACAATACACCTCTCAGCTGCAACAATGCGCCAAGTACAATACACCTCTCAGCTGCAACAATGCGCCAAGTACAATACACCTCTCAGCTGCAACAATGCGCCAAGTACAATACACCTCTCAGCTGCAACAATGCGCCAAGCCCTGCTGAGGCAGGCAGGGAGAGGCAGAAAGACGAGGAGATAAAAGGGTAAAACAAAGCGTGTGTGAAAGAGACGGGGAGGTGGAAACTCGGGTGTGAAACACACCAGTTGCTGCTGAGAAGTGTGACTACTATAGAGAAGGGATATGGGAAGATTCTCCACAAATAAGATAGACCTTATAGACCGCCGCCGTACTTCCACGGAGAATATAGGTCAGCACAAAGTAAAGGATTCAACGATAGTTTGACTTCAAAAATGATGGTATAAACACTCAAAATAACCCTGATAGACTGTCGTTGTATTTTATTTGCTTTGGGTGCACTGTGGAGTGTTTAAGTGCGTTTGGTAATGGATGCTACCGGTTACCATAGAGTTGCGCTAACATTAGCAACGTGTGTATGTCCAAAAGAAGGGACAGCATGGAATTAGCTGAAAATGGTTTCCATCAATCAACTACATCATGGGTAAGTTGTAATTGAGACATTATGTCCAAAATTCAGAACTATCCTTTTAATGTCTGGGAAACGGGCCCTATATGAACTAACTGCACAGATACAAAATGAGGCAAGCCTAAAGACAGCTGAATGGAGCAACTGAAAACTAAAGTAGAAATTGAAAAAAATATTTTTGTCCAATCTGTAACTCCTCAAATTCTCATTGGCTGTTGCATTATGGGAAGGGCTAACTGTGCAGCGCCACAAACCAGCCTCAGTGCGGTAGGGGAGAATGGTGTGTGTTGTCACACTGAATGCTGTCACATCTAATGAAGTATCTCCAGGCCATAGGTCCTCAGAGAGGGGAGATTTACTGAGGAACTTAACAGTTTACTGCAGGGTAAGCTGTGATCTCATTGAAAGCCTTTTTTTCCTGTTTTCATGTGCCTTTTAAGTCAACTATTGAACATAAAAGCAGGACATTGTGTTGTGTTGCCTCTTTTAGATATTGCATGAGAGTGCTTGTACTTCACGTTTGGTTTTTTTCTTTCCGTTATAGAGCACAGAATTTAAACATCAATCACGTACACACATGTTGAATACCCGTACACATATAGGTATCATAGGGCCTTTAGGTTTGTTTTTTGAGTATTATTTTGTTTTTGAGCAGCCAAGACAACCACGGCTTTTATGAAATAGCCAATCTAGCTCAAATTATCATATTTTTTAGAGATCCTTAATCCTTTTTGTATCTTCCTATGATTGAAAATGCTTATTCATGTTTGGAGAATCAACCAAAACTTTGTACTCTAGGGGCTTGATTTACCAAGACCTTTAGCGTGGGCAAAACCTTTCAGCACACGCAAAACTAATAATATGACCAATGATTGGTCATGGTATTTGTTTTGCACCAATCATTGGTTGTGTTATTAGTTTTGTGTGTGTTAAAAGGTTTTGCATACGCTAAAGGTCTTAGTACATCATGCCCTAGGTATGAAAAATCATAACAGCCAAATGTTATTGTTGCATTGATTAATTTTACGTACTAGCAATAATAAAGGTGTAGGTTATGCTTTTTTCATAGATAAAATTCCAACATTCCCCCATAATTGCTGTTAATATAGCACAGCAAAACCCACAAATGGCTGAAGGGTGCCAGTATGCATTATAAAACCAGCCGTGGGCCTTTCAGTGTGCAAGTATGCTTAATAAGCAATGTCTGAGCTGTGCAACGTGATTTCTCGTGCGTCCCTGATGTACAAAAACCCAGCTGGGGATAATGGCATCACATCAAACAGACCTACAGCAGTACTGCAACTACGCAGAAAAAAAAACGCCCGCTGTCTGCACAGCATGTCTCGCAGGAAACAAACACAAACACGGTGACAGGGTGGCAGTTTGCCCCCGTAAGAGGCTGGAGGCTGTTTCGGTGTATAATCACTGAGCATAGTCCTCTATTCTGGTGGGAGATGCGCTTGGTGTAGGACTGCAGGACTTCACAAGAGTGAAAGGTAGGTTCAAATTAAAAATGGGTCTCCTCGCCCCGGGTTTCCTGGATGTTCCACCTGACAAGAGAAGGCTCAGAGGAGAGGAGGTGAACCCTTTCTATCGTGACTGGCACAAAGTAGCAAGAGCTCGCAGCGACTCTCGCGGCAACATCCAATAATGGCCGTTATCAGCTGTCTGTATCCCAATCTCCCCTCTCTGGGACTCAGTGACTGATACAGCACACATGGCCCCGAGTCAGCAAAGCGTGGATAAAGCACGGCGAGAGCCGCAGTACTGCGGAGATTACAGGCCCATCGCAACGCCGCACAGCGCCAGGGAATGCTAATGAGATTTACCTAGAGCCGTCCGCTTCAAAGCCCATTACCAGTTATTTCCCTTTAATGGCGCTCGTTTCTTTAAAGCTGTCTGCTTGCTATTGTTTGCGCGAGGTTTTCGCGAAACAGGGCCTCGGCGGCATCGTTAACGCTGAACCCCTCGAACGATTCGGCGAAAAGGAGAAAAAGAACGGCCGGAAACGCCCGCCGGCGCCAGCGCCTTTCTGCTGAGAAGGTTTATTTGCGCTGGGTCCCGCAAAGCCTGACATAATATTTAACAAATTTAATTACATGCCAACTCCGCGGACGACGTGGAGGAGCGGACTATTAAATTTCCGCCGCAGTAATAGCTCCCCTCTACACAGGAGGTGACGGAGCGGTTTACAGCAGGGGAAGGTGTACAGTAGAGTGAATAAAACACAGGCTGCTTCATGGGCACCTGATGTAATTTCCCCCTTCTCAGGAAATGCATCAAAGCATGAAATCGGAAAAAGGCTCGGCGAAGCAAGCTGAGCACAGCCACTGCTCTCTAGGGACCACTCAACAGATCTGACAGCTCAGGGGGAGGGCCTCCCCTGCCTTTACCCCCCTCACTCTGTCTCTCTATATATTTGTTATTTGTATATATTTGTATTTCCCAGTCTCTCCATCTCCTCCTCCCCCACTTCTTTTCTTTATCTCTCTCCCTACTTTTCCTGCCCTCCCACTCCCCCAAACTTTCTCTCTGAATTTAGATATAGGCAGAAATCGCTGGCCTTGTAGTCGTGGAGTGTCTGCCCTGACCTCAGAAGACTGGCGCTTCAGTGCCCGCCTGTGTCATGACACGGATAATTAGCGGAAAGCCCTTCTGTCTCTCAGTCAGCTTTGAAAGAGACGCGTCGGGGCTAAAGGCCTCGCGATAAAACGGCGCCCTGTCCGGAGAGGCTGCTGCTGCACAACAGCTGTTATAAGCTCTCTGACCCTGCGAGACGCCGGTCGCAGAGATGAACAAAAATGTTAGCTCAGGGTGGGCTGGTAAGCTCTGCTCCTGACACTTGCGGTGACCTTTTCAAGTTGTGTGTAGTTCTGTGCGAGCACTTAAGCCCGCGAATCGTCACCTTCTTTACGCAAATTATACTCGAGCATAACGCTGTTTCACTGCACGCCAGAAGTCTAAATGCTGGAAGCATCATCTAAAAGCGAGAATCTGGCATGCATACATCCACTAGCCACCATTAGAATCCAGCTCAGTCTTGTCTGGTAGACAAGATGGTCGGCAGCTGCCCAGTGTGATGCACTAGTGATGTATTCCTACCGACTGCCAGCCCAGCTCAGTGGCTGCTCAGTGGTGCTCAGTACTGTTGGCCCGCCAGTCCTTTCTGGAGCCAGTCCTCTTACTGCAGGTCATCGATCTGCCCCTTGGGTCCTGACAAAAAAACGAACAAAAAAACAATCAGCTTCTCACCTCCACTGGTCACAGCCGCACACACCAACTGCTTGCTTTTCCCCCTTCCCCCTTTTTTAGCAAGGGTCATAATGCATTATCATGCTCATCAGTTTATATAATGAGCTGCACAGCATTCAGAATTAATTATGACTTATGATCTATTATAATAAGCCATATAAGCAGTATAAGAGAACCTTGATTAAATTAAGTGATGAAACGCCTAAAAGATGTAATATATTACAAGTTGATTATAAATAATAATAATAACAATCACTTTTCACCACGTGTGATTATGACTAGGCTTAGGCTATATTGCATTATGACTTCAATATAACTTATTACGAATGTAATGCATTATACGCATGGGCTTTAGAGAAGGAATGATATTACTGCATTATTTGATCCACTTGATATAGTTCACTGGAGTGGAGACTTATGAACACATAAGGATATTTCCTTTATGACGATTGTGCCTCATGAGGAGAATAGTGTCAAGTGTTAAAGAGACTGAAAGCTGTGTGAAAACAAGCTAAATGTGCTGGTCTGTAGCAATTGTTACAATGAGTGATCTTGCACTGCTGGAGTTGGCGCACGGCGTCCTTTGGAGAGAACGCATCTTTAGGGATCACACAGATTTGTTGGCTGAGAGTGGTTAGTAGTTTTCGACTACCTAGACAAATTGTGTTGCGTTTTTGCGACATTTTCAAGCTTAATCTAAGAAGGTCGACAAACGGTGCCATTCCCTTACATGTAAAGGTATTTTCTGTACTTGGCTTCTCTCACCCCCAGTTCACACAGCGAGCGATTCGGTCGCTGACTTGCCAGAAGTCCATTCATTTTCTATGAAGTTGAGCGACAGTCAGCAACCTGAGCAACTGAGTGACAAAAATCAGCTGATAAGTGTTTTCCGCAGTTGAATTTTTCACATCCATCGCCCGTAACAGCCAATCAGTGTTCCATGCATCCTAGTTCTCCAACCGATATGATACCATTTAGTGAATAATTGCCCCGCTTCACTCATTGCAGCAATGGAAGATCAATTCATAATTACGGTCCAAGCCTACCCTGTCCTGTTCAACCCCAACAAAACATATTTTATAGTTTTATACACTACTAGAGATCTATCTATCTATCTATCTATCTATCTATCTATCTATCTATCTATCTATCTATCTATCTATCTATCTATCTATCTATCTATCTATCTATCTATCTATCTATCTATCTATCTATCTATCTATCTATCGTTAGTGAGAGAGATAGAGATCGCTAGTTGGTACTTTGGAGTACTGCAGGGGGTAAAATTTCTGAATGTGCTTTTTTAATATTGGTTATTAACAATTCTAAAACAATCACACGTTAATAAAATCACTTAAATCTGGATACTAACGTACCAGTTTTATAAATCTTTTCTATGCCATATTTTGAATACAACCTTTTATTTCAAAAAGCAATGAGTGTAAAACTGAAAACCAGGAGAAAGGAAGAGAGCCCCTGAAAAAGAAAGCTTTGACAGAAACACCAAAACTTTGTCAGTATTTATGGCTTGTGTTGGTGAAGGGGGAACTCAGTTGAAAAAATATCTTAGAGGGGGTACATGTAAAAAAAAAGTTTGAGAACCACTGCCCTACAGGATTCAAAGCCAGGTGGAGGTAAAGCGGGGTTTTGATGAAATTGCCAACCTGCCCAATGTTATCGGTGCCATGGACTGCACACACGTGCATCAAGGCTCCATTCAAGGGCCATCACTCCATCAATGTGCAGCTCATATGTCATACGAAATGTGTGTTGCTCAACGTTGTGGCCCGGTGGCCTGGTGGGACCCACAACAGCTTCATTCTGCGGGGCAGTTCAGTTGGCACTCGTTTGGAGAACGGTGCTGTGAGAGACGGCTGGCTTATTGTTAAGAATATATTTGCCAAATTGCTCATCCTTGGCCACCTCCTGTAGCTGTGGTGCTTTTGTGCACAGCTATGTGTTTATTCACCTCCAAATTCATGTTGATACTTTTTATTTTTTTATTTTTTTATTTTTTACTACTTTAACAGTTCATGTGACGGTGGATCCTGCATTGACAGCACACATTATCTTCAGCTGGGCCTTTTTACTTTATCAGTTCCTATCACACTGGTATTGACAATACTAAATTATCTTTTTCCTTTACTGATAATCTGATAATAAAACTTTCATTTCATTGTCAGACTAATTCTTCCTTTAGATTTTTCTGGGCCATTTTGAATTCCTAGCACCTGTAAATGGAATTTGCAACTGGATTGCATGGGTGTGGATTTATGGTAATTGAAAAATAAGGTGCGCTGCCATTTATGATGAATCGGAATGTATCAACATATGCACGTGGATACGAACAAATCTGCCTTTCCGCACGGTTTCATGAATCCGGCGTAAATTTTTTGTACGAACTTGCTTTGTACGTAAATGTATGCACATATTTAGGAACGTTTCATGAATGAGGCTCGCTGTTTGTGCGTGTGTGTGTGTGTGTGTGTGTGTGTGTGTGTGTGTGTGTGTGTGCACTCGTGCGCGTGTGTGTGTGTGTGTGTGTGTTTGTGCTTGCGCACGCGCGCGTGTGTGTGTGTGTGTGTGTGTGTGGGTGTCTGACAGCACCTCACAGGGTGATCACACCGAGTACACAATCATGTGGGCTGGCATTTCTGCTGATGAATCCCCCATTTGCTGCAATGGGCCGTGGCCTCCTCTGTAATCAAACTGTAAGCTCACGCTGTGCTCACCGCTCCTCCACTGCAATTACCAAAGGCCATCATCACATCCCTCACCCTGATGGAACGCCCAGGGCCTGCTCTTTCACGTGCTGTCGAGGCGGGACATCGTGCCAGCCTTGACACCTTTGACCTCTGACAGCTATGACACCTTTGACAGCCATGACTGCCCAGAAACATTGTCCCAAGCCTTCATACACTGCGTGCAAAATATTTTTTTTCCTACCGTGTATAAACACGGCTGTACATTTTCTATTAATTTTAACCCTTCGGTTTTGTGTGCACATATTTTATTTGTGTGCAAAAATATTTATTAGCATGTTTTTTTTTTACATATTCATGCAATAAAGCCAACCCATAGATTCTAGCTTTTATTGAACTTCAGCTTTGGGAAAGCATGTGATTTAGAATAGTTTTTTATCTCTGATTTAACTGTTTTAGTAGGCATTGTTTAAGTTATATGAGGGTTTTTTAGTTGTCCAAATTAATTCTGGTAAAAAAAAAAAAAACATACCTCCCGTCTTTTGCAATGATGTCAGAACTTGAGTGAAGAAAGGCTTTGAAATGACTGGACAACAGAGGCTTTTCTACAATGACAGTTCTCCTTCTTGGAGTGAGTGAGTGATTGGGGATTAACAGAGAACTATTGTTCACTCCACTCATAAGTCACATGTGGAAGACAGAAAATAATTAACAATTGGCTTCCTTGCAAGCAATATACTCTAAATCCCAGATCAAAATGAACTCCTTTGCTTCCTCATTTACATTGCATTATGTATTGCCTTAGCTCATATTCTTCTTCAAGACCACTTGTATTAAATGTTGGCACGTATATGGCTGGAGTTTTATTGGAACAATCTGTGTTAGGTATTTTGCTCAAGGCTACAGAGTGCACAGCAGTCTCTGACCAGGGATTCAAGTTCTTATAGAGTCCGGTTTATTGTACAGCAGTCTGGGTGGAACAAAGCATTGACAGCTAAGCTAAATCAGCACAATAGAGGGAGACGTTGATGCTGCAGAAGCTAGAAATCTTTTAATTGAAACATCCAGGACCCAAGACCCCAGCAACCCCACCACCAGCTTTGAGTGAATGAACTCTTTGTGTGAGCATTTTTCTTAGCTTGCTGTATAGATAGCAGAGATTTCCTTTGCATTTCTGCGTTTTTTAAATTCAGATTTAACGTTGTAGTCTTAACATACCCGATGCAAATCGCAACCAATGCTTATTATTCTCAATAATATAGCTAGACAGGAAAGGATCATTTAATCTGAACTAGAATGCAATGTATTTCTTATTTTTATTCTATTGCCTTTAAAGAAATTGTTCACTTTCAGTCTGTCAGTACTGTACGGTGAGTGTCATACCCCAGTGGAAAAAACAGAAAAGCATATATGCAATTTGTAAATGGCATAGATAGGTACAGCACATACCGCAAACCAGCACCATGTTTCAGATTAAATTCTTCCTAACATTTTGACTTGAATTTGACCACTGGTCAGTTACAGCAGTTTGCTGATTGGATTGTTCCAGAGAAGCAGTCCAGTCCAGCGGATGGGCTCAGTCATAAAGCAGACTGGCAGAAGTGTACAACAGAGCCATTCCAGCTTTATGATATAAGAACTCCTGTCTGATTCAGTGTAACCTGACTCACATAAACGCATACAGTACACACACAACTGTGTGTCATTTTCACATATGTAAAAACATAATAAAAGCATGGTGACCACATACTGTACATTTGAATAAACAGGACAGCCATTGTATAATGAATGCAATCACATCATAGATATTATTGTTACACCATCATAAATATTAATGTTATACACTGTGTCAAAGTTACTGCATTTTAAACTGTAGACTATTTGTATAGGTGCACTGTGCATTCAAATCACAGATTAAAATAAAATAGCAAACAAAAGTTGATATTTACTTCTTCGCAAACACTTTGAGCTACACAAAAGCAGGGACAAGAAAGGAGATATGATAATGCTTACAACAGTAAATAAAAATCATAATTGGTTTGCTAATTGTCTTATAAATAGGCATCTAATCGCACACAATTGCATTTTTAATCAAATAATGAAAGGTGTCCACTAAAGGTTGGGTTGCACACTCTCTCGAGCTGCTCTCTGAATGTAACCCTTCGCAGATAATATTTTTGAACAATCCCAGCATGAGGCATGCCTCAGCACATAATCTGCCAGCTTTTAGTACTGAAGAGGGAGTTCCCTTTCTCCCAAATGGGAAATGGGATTTAATTTCCTCTTGGATTAGATACACTTGTGCTGTAAAACTCATGCCTGGCACAACGCAGCCAATTTGGTCACAAAATTTCAAATATAATTACTCAGAGCGTGAAATGTCATTATTAGCGAACATGCTGCACTGCAGCTCCACTGCAGGCTTTGTGAATGGGAGTTTTCTCTCTGGGAGCAGAGCATTATGGGAAGTCCCAGGGAGTTTCATTACTGGGAGAATTAGTCAGCTGTTTCAGACTATTGTCTTGCTCTCTTTGCCTGAGCCGAAAAGCGGAACAGCTTAGAAGAATGTGTCAGAAATCAGAGTTAATTACCAAGGCACTTTCTGTCTTCTTGGCTCCGCCTCCTCCACATGTTTTCTGAAATAATCCTTCAATCATTTAGGAAATGTGGTAATGCAGTGTGACAGCATACAATACAATAATGGATTTCATAGAGAGCAAGAATGTTATCTCACGCTAGCTTACAGTATGTCTGTCTGTCTGTCTATTGTGTGATGCAAATATTGTTTGTTATCGCTGAATATGAAATGGAAGAAATGGACTGATATAGACGTGTACGGGAATTGTCCTCAGTTGCTCTGGAATATCAGAATCAGACGCTCTCTGTGACTTTGCTAGATTTGATCGGACAAGACAGGCTAAATGTGTTTGGCTATTCGTTAGTTGTCCGGCTGTCTTTATGAATACAGTTCCTGATGACGTTGTCAAGTCTTCCATTACACACCGCAGCCCACAGAGAATATTCATGAACCCGGTTTGACCTCAATCGAATAAATTAGAAATCCAATCCGTTTAAATATCTTGCAACCCTTTCTATTGAGGAAACAACACCAGACTAGAGTCAAAAAATACATTTTATTATCCTTTATTTTTACAGGTAGTCTCATTGAGATCTTTTACAAGAGAGACCTGCGAACAAAAATAAAAACATGTATAAAACTTAAAAACAAGTACAATTCAGCCACGTTAACATTCCGCATTCAAACATCATACAGGGATATATCAAAGGAAACAAGGACATACAACATTAAGAAAATCCATGTATAAAACTTTTAAATTTTCTAAAGGAATAAGAGATTCTAGTTTAAAAGTTTTTTGCAATTCATCCCAATTATGAGGGGCATAATATTGAAACCCTGTTTTGCCCAGCTCAGTATTTATATGTGGTGTATCTAAGGCTAAGAAGTCCTGAGACCTGGTACCATAGTTATTGGATTTAAACGTAATTAATGATGAGAGATAAAGGGGAAGTTTCTTCAGTAAAGCCTTATAAATAAATACAATGGAATGTAGTTCCCTCCTCATTGATAAAGAGGACCATCCTACTTTTCCATACAAAACACAATGATGCGTGAGAAATGTATCCCCAGTGATAAAACGCAATGCACTGTGATAAACTGCATCAAGGGGCTTTAAAGTGGAAGGGGCAGCGTGCATATACAGAATGTCTCCATAATCAAATACAGATAAGACAGTTGATTGTACAATTGTTTTCCTATTAGCAAAAGAAAAGCATGCTTTATTTCTGTACAAGAAACCAATTTTACCTTTTAGCTTTTGAGACAGATGTTCCACGTGAGTCTTAAAGGAAAATCTACCATCAAGCCAAATTTCTAAATATTTATAAGATTCTACAGTTTCAATTTGAGCACCATGAAGTGTATGAATGCCAATATTAGATGCATTTCCCATTAGATTTCTTGAAAATAAAATACATTTTGTTTTATCAGAATTTAAAACCAGCTTGTGATTAATAAGAGCTAACTGAAAAGAATCAAAGGCAGAATGTAAATTAGTAATTGCCTGGTTAAGCGTGGAGCCAGTGGAATACAAGATTGTATCATCCGCATAAAAATGAACATTACATTGTGGTGTTGGGAATACCATGTTATTTATATAAAGTGTGAATAGAAGTGGACCAAGAATAGACCCTTGTGGGACACCTTTACTAATTTCAAGAGAGCTAGATTTAAAACCATCCGCAACAATAGACTGGACAATATCCAATGGAGGATAACTTATTCAATAAAATATTATGGTCAACGGTGTCAAAAGCCTTTGATAGGTCAATAAAGAGTGCAGCGCACTGCAGTTTGTTATCCATAGAGTTGACAATATAATTTATCACAAGAGTTGCTGCTGTTAATGTGCTATGACCTGGCCTAAAACCCGATTGCTGTGGTTGTAAAATGTTATTAATCTCCAAAAAGGCCCATAGCTGAGAGTTAGCTAATGATTCTAGGACTTTGGCCAGACAGGAAAGTTTTGAAATTGGACGATAGTTATTTAAGTCACTGGTATCACCCCCTTTATATAGAGGAATAACCTGAGCTGCCTTCCATAGGTTTGGGATTCTACCTGAAATAAAAGTTTAATTAAAAATGTAAGCAAGTGGTGAGGCAATTAAATGAGCACTGAGACACAACAGGCAAGGATCTAGATTGTCCTCTCCCATTGACTTATTTTTATTTATGCTAGCCAGTGCTTTGTAAACTTCACTATAACTTACAGGTCTAAAAGAGAATTTGCTTGGACAAAAATAATTACGTAAAGTTCCTAATACTGGGCTAAGGGTATAGCTTTCTGGAACAATTTCGCCAGACAGCCTATCAAACAGATGGCCAGAGGAGATAAAATGATGATTAAAAACTTCAGCCATATATGTTTTATCTATAACTAAATCATTTTCACTAGAAATGCGAGAAGGAAGAGTAGTGGTAGGATTATTTTTTAAAGATTTTACAGTTTTCCAAAAGCTATATGCATCTCCATTACAGTTTAAAAGAGAGGTCAAGTAATAATTGGACTTTGCTTTTCTTATTATGCTAATGCACTTGTTCCTTAATTGCCTAAAGCTAAGCCAATCAGCTGGAGTGCCAGTCGTTCTAAATGAAGTGCTGGTCACTGCCTACACCAAGCCTTTGTGAACACAAGTAATTCAACTGCTGTAATTGAATGCAAAAAGTAATAATACATCACCAACATACACTGTATACAAACATACTGTATATATTAATATTTAGTGGAGTATATTCTTAGCTATTCTTTAGCATTATTTGATTAATATAAACATTATTCTTTCAATAATAAAGCAAGCCTCAAGCCACCAGCTATGTAGGCAGAACACATTTGGTTTGGTTTAATTGTCTTTGCATTATTGCATATTGTGGGAAAGATACCATAAGCATTTAACCTTTTGGATAACTCCTGTCAAGGATACATTTTTTTTAATTTTAACTATATTGAATGGCTAATCTTCGAAACACTACAGATCAGTGTTCTGCATGCAACTAAACCTACAAAATAAAGAAATGTATTTTTTTAACAAATCACATTTGTTTGTAAACGAAACGTCATATACCGTACATATATTAATCATCGCAGCCCTAGTACAGTGCATGCAGAAAACCCGACCATACTCTCCACAGTTAACCTTGATGTATACCTGGAATCGGAGGAGCAGGCGGAGTAGTTCAGCTGCAGAGTATGAGCGTGTGCATAATGTGCGCCCACTCCTGCAGCTGTCAGGAGTAATGAATTACAGGCCGAACCAGTAGCAGCCTCATCACGTCTGTACCCCTCGATAAGGAAACAAACTTCGGGATATCTCTCCAATCGAGATGTGTGGAAAATAAAGCACTGCCGTCCCGGCTCTGGGGATTGGGGGCGGGGGGGATAGGGTTTGGTCGCCAAATGATCCGCTTTCGTCTGCCGTGAATCTGCATTTTTATTAGCATATCTTTATGTAGGTGAGTGGATGTATGACGCAGTTTGCTTGGAGTCGTCAGCCCCCCCCCCCCACGCATACAGAGTGATCACCACGGCATCCTCTAAACAAATCCATGGTTCCTGCAGGCACAACGTTCAGTGCTTACACTATTTTTTTTTCTATACGACGGGGTGGCAGAATGTTCTATTTGATAGCCAGCTATTTAAAAAAATAAAATAATAATAATTTATCATTTAAATTACGGCTATTTCAGCATCAGGGATGAATGGAAGAAACTGATATAGGGACAACCGCTGTGTTGACTACTCTGCAGTCCTAATGTATCACCGCACACTGGATATCATCAGTAAGGCACTACATAATGTATCGCCAGTAGCGAAATGGCCGTCGCTGCAGGACGTGCTTGTATGAATCTATAAAAACAGTCGCGTTCTCAGTTACAACCCGCACGTTTTAACCCACATCTCAAAAAAGAAACGAAAAAAAAAGTGAACAAAAAAAACTTTATATATTCTTCTAAAAAAATATTATTAACATGTTTCAATCAAATATAGACCTGTGTAATCCATAGGACCTTTTGATATATTAGGATGTGTTGAATTTTTGTTGGTTCCGTAAAAGAAAACAATGCCTACTTTTACGTTTCAATCATATATGGATTTGTTGCAATTCACTCACATACTGAACAGTTCCTGAAATTGGCATGTTGGGCATGCATGTACCAGATACAGTCACCTGATGATATAGAACCGTAGCCACTTAATTATGTGAGAGCCACTATCATACAAAGGATTATGTTGAATTGGGAACAGCTATAGGGTTTTGCATTGGATGGAACTAGCCGTTCTAGTTCTATTTCAGGAAATTATCTGAATTAGCCAACACATATCTTTCCTCTCTGTCTCATACACAGTGTAGCTGGACACGCCGTTCAAGGGCACAGTGAAACTCAGATATGTTGAACGCGGGAAGCTCACACAGTGGCTTTTTGTAAATGGAGATGGAGATAAGGCAGGGGTTGAAAAATGCTAAGTTGCTATCGGCCAAAGAGATGTACTTAATTGAATTTATGGACGCTGTCTGAGATGGCTTCTTCAGCATGGAACGTAACAGGTTCCTCTGATTAAATCTGTGACCTTCTGGACTACGGTCAAACTGGGGACGCCCATTCCATTTAAGAGGATGGGATATTTATGTCAAACATCTTACCTAATTCAGTAAACACAGAGAGGCATTACCAGTTCCATGGGGGTGGGGGGTGGAGGGGGTTGCGTGATCAAACCCAGGCAAATGAAAGCATTTTTTAAAAATATCAAGATGTAGCTTATGAATTACATGGCATCCTTTGGCTGATTATATTTATTTCATTTTTGTCATATCATTCTGCTGCCTTGCAATCGTACAGTAGTTCCGCAAAACAACAATTATTTTGAAATTTGTAACAAAGGAAAATGAGCCCAACGGTGACCTCACTTGGATGAGCGCGATTAGAACAGAATGTTCGCAAGGTTACATGAGCTGTCCGTTGTGAATATTTCACAGCTTGAGTTTATTGTTCCAGACCATATGTGTCGATTTGCCACTGACAGTTTACTTTCAGTGTTGTGCATTAAGGGGCCCGCCGCCTACTGTGAGATATTGTATCGTAATAGGGTCATGTCAGTGACCAGCTCTCCGTTGACCCCGTAGAGATTTGCCAGTGTGTGTTGGCAGCTTCATGACTCCGCCTCACTGCGCTTTCTGTCCGCCTGTTTTTTTTTTTCCTCCACAGGCAGCATCGTGTACCTGGGAATGATGGTGGGGGCGTTCTTCTGGGGGGGTCTCTCCGACAAGGTGGGCCGTCGGCAGACCCTCCTCGTCTGCATGTCCGTCAATGGGTTCTTCGCCTTCCTCTCCTCCTTCGTGCAGGGCTACAGTGTCTTCCTTGTCTGCCGCATGGTCGCAGGGTTTGGGTGAGTACCTCGCAAACGCAGCTCTTCTCTAGCTCTTATTGGCGGTTCCAGTTTCTATCGCCAAAACGCCGTTCTAAAAGTGAATGAAACCCAGGTAAGGCAGTTAATCGGACATACAAAATATTTAGAAATCTCATGTGAAATTTGAGCTACAAGCTCATTACAACAAAACAAGTTTGTTTCTGGCTCAGATTAGATATAAATGTTAATCATTCAGGGCATTTAACATTATTTTTTTGTTTCAGAGATCAGATGTGCCCTTGAAAACAGTAAAATGCTTTGTTCATTTTGCTTTAGCTTTGTATTTATTGTGGTTCAGTAAGAAGGCTTCATATTAAAATAAAACATTTCTGCAATCTTCCTCTGTCCCAAAGAGAATTGTACTTCCAATTAGATTTTAGAACAGTGAAATGTATGCATGCATGTATGAAATCAAAGCGGGTGCAAAATATCTCTGGCTGTTATGTGCCTTACACATTCAGAGCACAATTTAACATTTTATATTTTGTTCACTTTGTATTAACAGTGCTTACTCAGTTCATTACTGTACTGTTCCCTGGTGTCCTTCCTGACCCTGTGATAACAGTAAACTATTTTCCAACTGAGGTCTGCCCTTAATACAACTAGACTCAGAGCAGAACCCTACAAAGCTTTCTGGAACATTCTATTTCACTGGCTTTCTTTTGGTATTGACTTTGGCCCAAATGCACATTGCTGTCTGTCCTGCTAATTTAGGGCTGTAATGTCAAGGAACGCAACATATGGAATTTTAGTTGTGTGGCCCCAGTCCATATCTTCAGTGGGAAATAAATGGTGGAGCTGAGCAAATGTGTCACAGTATTTCATGAGTAATTAAATCTGTGTTTGTCCTTACTTTTTTGTAACATGTATTATGTTGCTCCAGCAGTAGGCTACCTGCCAGCTGTAGGCCTGACTTATGTTTCTAGCTTTGGTACAAAGTGCAGAGAGTGCTTTAATGTTTGTGATAATTTTTCTTCAGCAAACTGCAAACATCAAAGACAAATTTAAATTATTAAATTAGCCTTCAATGCTGGACGTACAAATCATAATTTGAAATAGCATATCAGTATTCTGATTTTGCCTGTACTGTAGCTGAGCCAGATGAGTTGTTCTAGCTAGCACTAGCTGTATTACATAGCTTGGTAACTTATCTGGCTAGCAGTAATCAAAACATCTGACTTGTTAACCAGCTAACTTTCTTAGCTAGGTATAGTAGATACAGCGCGAGCTAAAAAGATCAGTCACCATTACATGGCGTCTTTAAGTTAGCACATTATCATACTAAAGCACAAAACCCAAAACTGGTAGGGATCGGTTGTAGTTGCTTGTTTTTATTGCTTTTTTAAAATTTTATTTCTATAAACCTGGTCTCCAGGACCAGGGTTGCCTGGTCTAGATATATGCATGAAATGGTCAGACGGTTCGCTGCAGTGTCCTTGTTTTGACAAATCAGAATTTATGTTTGGGCATGTTAATATGTAATTTGTTTTAGAAGTCAGAAGGATTTACTGTGTGCTGTACACAACTGCAGTCAAACCTACTACCACTTTTGGAATATGGTAGTTGTTGGTTGTAATGTTTCCTGTGACAGCAGATTTGCTTTTTTGTCATTACGGTATTATATCTCTCTGCCGTAAGGTTTTGCTGAAATGAAATCACTGTTGGTTTCCTATGTTTATACTGAAGGACAGCGCACTAGCAGTCACAACCCTGATGCCTCATAATTTCCTAGAATGAGGAAATCCTGGAATCCATTGTTCATCATAGTGCAAATATTGTTTACCAAAAGCAAAACTTAAATATCTTGCCCTGAATGCTTCATGTCTATTAATCTCTGTAATTGTGGATTGGCGTGCAATTCATGGATGGGCCACAACATATATTTAAATTGTATTATATATACTACTACTTTTAAACAAGTGATGAAAGACATGGACGTCAACTACTACAGTGTCCCGTCTGTGTACTGGAGGTCACCAAAACCTGTAAAGTGTTTAATCTCTTGGACAGACAGTCACAATGAAGACCCAAAGGTTGCTTAAATGTGCTGTCTGAAATTATTGCCGTATAGGAGAGCTCACTCACTCAAACCTATTTTATTTTTAAACACAAAAATCTTTTATTTTTGCAACAACAGTGACACAGAAGCATTTAAAAAACTAGAATAAAAAACAACAGAGTAACATAAGCGGAAAAAAAAAAAAGAAGCAGGCTGGTACTTGGCTACATACATCATGCCTGACAGAGGTCTTCTTCAGGGAAGCAGTTTACAATCAGCTCTCCTATCTAGACCTAGAATCAAGGTTCTGCAGAAATCACATACCAAAGATATGGAACCTACGTACATGTATGCTGGAGCTTTCATCATGTTAGCTTTCAAATGCCTCTCTTTCGCTAGGTAATTGTTTTCTCTTGACAGATAATACATTAGACCACCTGGATCAATACGTTGAGCGCTGTTTGTTTCTTATTACTGCCTGAATCTCTTTCAGTATCTGAGTAAAACTGGAAGTACATTTTAAAGTCTTTAATTACGTGAGTTTGTAGTGGCTATCACCCGTGCGATAAAGTATTACGTACATTGATTGTCTCGGTTGAAACCTATACTAATAAAAGATAACAAAGCCATAAATTGTATTGTATGAAGAGTAAGCACCTTATCTTTTGCTGGCCTATATTATTGAAGGCTGCATGAGAGCAATTGTAATTATTTCTTTTTGCACATTATATTTGTCAACCAAATATTTACACTGGGGTTTAGACAGAATACTAACTAACAGAAGACTGTCCCACTTGTTGGCAGAAGTGCTGAGGTATGTTTAGCATCACCAATAAAATAACCAACAATGAAGAGTTCAACTACTACTACTACTACTACTACTACTGCATGTATAGAATAATCAATAGTCTGTTATGTTTGACATTAAGACACTGAATTCAAAGTGAAACGTCTCCAGGAAATGCAATATTTTCTTATAAGGAAATCTCATCTACTAATCGGATACTCCCCTCCCCTTCCAGGAAGAGCATGAACAAATTAGTTGTGAGAGCTGAAGAGTAATTGATAATACTTGCCCAACTGCCAGAGGGAAGTTTCTTGTCTCCTGTTTCCTTGGCACGCTCTCGAACAGTTACCGTACAAGCCAGACTATTTCTCTACTTTCTTCTTTTTCTCTTTTTGGCTCACACTACTCTACTACTTTGTCTCGGCTTTGTTCGCTCTGTGGAGTCCTTCAAATGGGTCACCTCCTTGATTTGAAGGACCCATTATGCAGTAGGTCAAACTTTTTGAAGTAGAACATTAAGACAGATAAGAGGTCTCAACTGAAGGTCTGAAGTAGATCTCTACTATAAATCAGGGTTCTTATGATCATTTATTATATTTACTAAAATGTATAAATGAAAAACAGGTTTTAATTATTTAATTACAGACTTCTGAAAGTATCGGTTAATTTTGTATCTATTGCTATCCTGACAATTTAAGATATCTATATTCTCCACTAATGATAGACATTTGAATAACCAGTTATAATAGGGAGATGTATCATAGCAGCTGTACATTTCTGTCTGATACACTGATACATAAATCAAAGGCTTACATCATCTTTTGTGCATGTCAGTGTTTTAGGGCCCTGAGACTCCTAAAGTTTATTCAAAACACCATGTAACCAAAACCTGTCCAATGTAATAAAACCAAGTTGCCTTTTTATGACAGTGTCAATAAAGTATAATACGATGATGATATATAATCTCAATATAAAGCATGACAACATTTGGTACAGTGTCACCCAATTTAACACATTTGTTAAGTTTCCTTGCCAGCCCCCTTGTTTGATTGGCACACCCTGCTGACTCTCTCTCTCTTTCTCTCTCTCTTTCTCTCTTTCTCTCTCTCTCTCTCTCTCTCTCTCTCTCTCTCTCTCTCTCTGGTCTCCTGCAGGATTGGAGGAGCGGTGCCCATCGTGTTCTCCTTCTTCTCGGAGGTGCTGGCACGGGAGAAGAGGGGCGAACACCTGAGTTGGCTGTGCATGTTTTGGATGATAGGGGGCATCTACGCCTCCGCAATGGCCTGGGCCATCATCCCCCACTACGGTGAGCGCCAAGAGACAGCATCCCGTCAGTGTTATGCACGCTATGCGAGAACTTTGCGTTTGCTTGGATGCGCCCCGACACTCTTTTTCGGTTTATTGGGGTGCTGGGAGTGTGAGCCTTCACGAACCTCGCAATCAGTGGAGCTGCAAATCACTGACCTCAGTGAGCCAATCAGAAGACTTCTGCTCTCAATAACAAAGCACTGTTATTGGCTAAAATCGTTGAGTTAGCGATGGCCCACTTTTAGGGTTCGTAAAGCTTTGCTTCCGCTGAATTTCATTGAAAAATCACATTTCCCATAAAGCACTCCGCTATATTGAGTTGACAATAAAACTAGATGGATTGAGAGTGGAGCAGAATATCCCCCAAGAATATCCAGACTCCCTTCTCCTTGTGTGCTGCAACTTCAATATCCGGAGCGCGCATGGCTGTGGAAACGGTAAAATTAAAGCGGTTTAGGCTGAAATAGCTTAATGGACTGACTGAAATAGAAAGAGTGGAACAAACACACTGTGTGTCCAGTTTTTTGGAAGACGGAACGTACCGTTAACAGGCATTTGGCTGCCTCACGTGTAGCCATCTTTACTGCAGCAAGCGAATGGGGCAGGCATACATTCAAATGAAAAGCAGGGCATCCCTGGGAAAGGAAGACTTAATAAGAAAGGATGGCCGGTACTGCATAGCTACACATTGCATATTGGACCGTATGCGACTCTTAACGAAGCATCGCGGAGCCGGAGCGGGGACGTAACGCTGTTCTGCCCCGCCGCGGCGTCGCCCGACTGAGAGGCTGTAGACGGCGGGTGATTAATGACGCCCGCTCAGGGAATATTTCAGGGATGACAGCGCGTTGCTTAGAGCGGCCCCGATGAGCCTGAGCGATGTCACTTCCTCGCTCGCCTCGAGAGAAATGCGCTTATCAATAAAGCTGATTAAATAAGCAAACAAAATAAATAAAACGCAACTGAATAAAACCGCGTAAAATATTAACACCCCCCGTGATTATTCATATTAATACTACTACTGCTAATAAGGGCAAATATGTCACAGGTTGTTGGCTTGTCGGCCACCTCACGTGTTCGTATTCCCCTTGATCAAGGCTAATTAGTATTGCTCCAGAGAGATCTGTAATTCATGAATGGCCTGTGGTTGTTCGTATATGCCATGGTGTTCACTGTCTCGCCCGTCCCGCTAGCCACAGCAGAGAGATCGGGGTGATCCTCCGAGCAGCCCCTGTGTGTCCCGACGGGTGCCACAACACACACACTGCATAATTAACGCTCTCCTCTCGGGAGGGACCCACGGGCTTCCACGTGCCCCCGGAATTCGCAGGCTTTACAAAGGGAGCCATCTGTGACTCCGCTTTGAAGTGATGCTAGAATCACTCAGGAGAGAGCGTACAGCAGGCTCTGTGTGTGTGCTGGCAGAGTTCCCATGCCAACATGCAAACTTTGTGATTGCTGTGTTAATAATAGCGAATATGAATATCGGATTTTTCAATTTTTTATTGAAAAGCTCTTTCAGCTGTCGTGGTGTTTTTGCTCAGCGGTGGAGATCCATTTTTTAAATGGAGCTATAGTTCAAAGCAGCTGATGTTTTATAACTGGTGTTCTACTATGTTTTATAATTTAGGGTGTCAAATTAAATTTAGCAATACAATAGGGAAAATATATAAGGAAAATGCATCCAAATTATATCTCTATACTGGTACATTGCATGAATACTTGATTAGATTTGTACAGAAAACAACTTTAGTACAATGCCTAATGGATATTTTCATTGTTTTAAGTACTGTATACTTTGTATTTACTTAGCTGAATTGTCAAGGAGGCAATGGGAGCAGGGTCGGCGTCAGGGGCGGGCCTTGGGGTGCAAGGCCCGCCCACCAGACTGCTGGTGCCCCCCCTGACAGAACTGTCTAATGATTGGCTACATTCTAGTCCTTTATCCATGTGGGGGAAAATAATTATTTTCAATAAACCAGTAGACTAATTCAGATGTATTATGTGTATAATGTTTTTAATTTATTTTAATTTTTTATATAATTTTTAATTTGATATTCTAAAACTGTGTATACAAAATACAACCACCTACAGTACTACTATAATTGAATTGCCTCAGAGCCTATCATCTTTGAGGTTTCAATAATTGACTCCTCCCTCGCTGTTTGCGAAAAGGGCGGGCTAATCACGCAGGTTGGCAAACTTTCAGTTCAACTTTGAACAAAAAATATAACTACAGTAGGCCTATTTCTAGTAAATGATTGGACGGTCACGATTAACTCTATTTACTTTGGCCCTCCAGAGGCAATATCCACCTGGTTTATACTAGGTTTATTTAAATGTCAATATCTCACAATATATTCCCTGCACATCCATGGTTTAAAGTTCGAATTGAAGAAGCTGTATCAATCAGAAATTTGCAACAGAATACATTTATTTCAGAATAGTTACAGTATATATAATAACAATAACATACGTCACCTAATGTATTTAAATACGTTTTTTTTAAAACGCGTGTATTTAATCAACAACAACAACTTAGCCTATTTCAACCCTAAGTGCGAAGGGTGGTCACTGTGGAAATATCGACTGTACGGGACTTTGGCGAAATGCAACAAGAAACTCTTCGGGGTTAATCAGAAAACAGCTGTAGCTGAATATACGTACTAGTAAGTACTTGGTTTCCTAAACATATTTAATACGAGAGATTTTGGAGAAAAAAATGAGGTGTGTCTTCTAAACCTAAAGTGCATCAGGTAGCTATATAGTACAGTAAGCAAGGAAAAAACGACGAATGCTCATTTGTACAACGTTTTTAAAAAATATTATTGTTTCTATATGTGAACATGATTTTCTTGTATAAACGGTGCATTTTATGCATTTTACAGTCTGGTTGTGGCGAGAGGACGGTCGTAAGTGCTTTGGGCTGTTAATAGCACCCTCCTCATTTATTGTACTGCAGTGCAACTGGAGAAGCTGAGGTTTTCGCAAGTGGCCGGCTACCTTTTTAAAAAATACTGCATCAAAATTTACGGGGTTTTCTTAAAGCTGTAGTTTATAATTTCAGACACACATGAATACTGTAGGCTAATTGAGACAGATACATCTCAACCACTAGGGCAACGTTTAGAGTTAAATTTAGTGAGCAAATAAAAGTTTGTCGATGTACTGCAGAGGTTTCAAACTTGTCGCATCCTCTTCTAATGGTGAGTCCAGCTGTTGATTGGTTTTCTGCTGTTTTATGCGCCAGCCTTGGTATAGTTTTGCTTATTTAAGTTACGGTCTAAAAACTTGATTATTTGCGACCATGGACAGTTTTATGTAGATATTGGAATTTTAGAAATGTGACAAATCTCACTCATTTGAGTCACTCAGACACTCAGTGTGAATCTAAAATAATGGAGACTTATGTATATGGTAATAGCTAGACTACAGATCGCTCGTGTTCGGTGTATTCAGTATGATTCTATTCTATTCTATTAGACCGGGGGTATTGTTTTCGCTCCTGTATCTTGCGGTGTATCTTTTGTGTAACTGTCGAAACGGCTCACTTTATTTCAAATTGGTGAACGCTCGACTTCACAGCGCAAGGTCAAGCCCCAAGCATACTGTACTACATACGGCGCGGTCGCTACATCTCTCCGAGTGTTATTCTGGTTCTATTCTATTATATTTTTGCTCTATTCTATTCTGTATTCGTGTAACAGTGCTATGCTTCCCCTCTGCAAAATGTACTGTATGTATAATGAGTTTGTAAGTTTGGTCCCCCCCCCCCGTGAAAACCAAATGCCCACCAGTTTGATTCGTTCTGGCGCCGACCCTGAATGGGAGAGGTTTAATTCTGCAATAGATAATAAAGGAAAGGTTTTTAGTATAGTTCAATAGCATTATGTCTATATTTTATTCAAGTGTTTCTATAAATTAAGTTTCTATAAAAGTTGCTATATAACTATATTAAATTTGTATTACATTCCCCAATCTAATGCAATATGTATTACAGCTTACTTCAAACTGAATAATCAGATACAACTCAGTTCTGTTATTACATTAAAAAAAACAGTATCTACTGTATCTGAACAGTAATTTTTCCACATTGTATAAAAAAAGCATGAACCAAATAGTTCACTACTTGTATGCTACCTTACCATTTATTTTGGTGTAGTCAATGCATTATTATTAAATGAATAGTGGTGTTGACACAAAGCAGAGGATGGAGTGAGTAGGTCTTACCATTGATGCTATTGAACGTTCACCACTGCACGGATGCTGTTAGTGCATGGACTGGACATTGGGCTCCTTGGCAGCCTTTACCATGGATGGACATTCTGCAGCTCAAATAAGGACGGCACCATTGGCTGTGTAAAGTATCAGATTTGCACATTTAGTTTGCCTGTTGGCCAAGGTTCCACATATTGCCATTTATTTTCTAAAACAGGGACAATTGAACATATGGCTTCCTTGACAATGTGCAAGTCATCGGCACAAAGGTCAGACCTCGACACGGTGTGCGTTGTGAAGGCGCCACAGCTGTGTAACTGCATCGTAGCTGAGACACCCCTCAAGGTCGTGGATGGGCGTTTTGGAGCTCGGCGCAGTGACGTCGTCCTCGCCTGCATGCGGCGCCAAGCACGGTCGTTAGTATTAACGGCCGGGGGAACGGGCTCGTAAAATAAAATGTGACCGATGTGTCAGTAGCAGCATAGACGCCTTTGAAGAAGGAACGTAATATTTAAGGCCTCGCGAGCGTTGTAGACCATTTCCTAAAGATCACATCGTGCTCATAAGCTTTTCAAGAAGCATGTATCTGGGTACCCAGAGCCCAACCGCCCGCGTTATTTCTAGCAAGGCTTTTGTAGCTAAGGCGCGTGCGATTCAGAGTGCTTCGCCGGGGAAACATCGATCACCGGGCTCCTGTGACGGCGAAGTCTCTCCGTTACTGCATGTGTGTAGAGGGAGGGATTTAATTACTGCAGGCTGCCATTGATTTTGCAGGAAAGAGTAGGGGGGATTGGGGGGGGGGGGGGGCGGCATCGTGAGCCATAAAACATTCTCCCTCCTTCTCCGTCGCCACGGCTTTTCTCTCTCTGCCTTCAAGAGCTCCGGCTCATAATTGAGGTCAATTGATTAGCTGTTCTCATCTGGAGACTTTTTCTCTTCCTTTTTTTGCCGCGCGCGGGCCCCCGGGGCGAGCGACGTCGGTTCTGCCGCAATGCTTTCGCCGACGCCGCCGCCCGAACCGGGGGAAAGGGAGCCGGAGGACCGCGCGTCCTCTCCTCTTCCGTTCGCGCCCGCTGAGCGGCGTCGGCCCGGTTCGCTGGGCGTCCCACCAGCAGGTCTGAGTAAGTGGTCTGTGGCCAAGGACTTTGCAGCCGAGCCCTGCGCGGGGGACATTAATCTCAGGGGGGCCTCGCCGACTCAGTCAGCCGTACGCCCCGGTCAATTATATACATAATCCCCGTAATGAGATTTTCAATGGCATGGACTAAACGTTCGAGCTCCCGGGCTCTCGGTTACATCGCGACAGAAAAGACAATTATGGGAGCACATCTTAGTGTCGCTGTGAGGAATGACACCCTTCAGTTCCTTCCCCCCCCCCCCCGGCGACGCCCATGGGGACCTCAGTGAGAGGGTCACATCCACCCTACACTGTACAGAGAGATATAGAAAGAGGGGGAGAGCGGGCGTTCATTGTAATGACGTCAGCGACTGAATTATAGAACATCACATGTATATGTTTGTGTAGGTCACATTCTGTCTGAGTTCGAGTGAAGTTGATTGTATTTTTATCACAAACACACATTTTCTCTCTCTCTCCCTCTCACACACACATACACACACACGCACACTTATTTACTAGTAAAATTCTAATGATATTCAATAATTCTTTTTTAAATATTCCACATTTCACCTTTACTGATAATGGCTGCCTCCTGGCATTGTGTGTCGTATTGAGTATTTGAATCACACTAGATTAATTCATTCCCAGGCTCTAATCCCCTCTTTAGTGCATAATAGCATTATTCTGTGAAATGATGCACAGACGAACAGATTCAGTGTTACTGCGGCGGAGCAAGCTTGTAGGAGGTCAGGTTGTAATGCAGTTTCAATACTGGTGCTGGTTTAGATGAGATTAAATCATTGTTCGTCTTTCTTACATGAACAGTAGTGAAATTCGTAGAAACGCACAAAGTGCTTTGGTATAATTCCTATAATTCCATCCTAATTCGACTAGACTAGAAGAAACTCTGAGTTTGCATATGATTGCACTTTTCACTGTATAATGTGATGTGTATTTATACGTTGTCGTGTTTGGTACTGGATGATAAGGTGCAAAACAGGTTTTCCTTGATGAGGTTGGGAGGGTCATGTTTCCATAGTTGATGAGGTTGGGAGGGTCATGTTTCCATAGGAAATTAATTGCCATTCATTTTCAATGGCATTGAAACATTCAATGTTTCAATGGCAATTTTAGCATACTTAATTGCTAATAATGAATACACTATTATTATCATTAAGATTTTGAATAGAAGACATTTGCACATAAATAATAATATGGTATGCGTTCTGTATTGGTAGTATAAAGACTGTAGGACTAGATGGTGTTTACAAAATGGGGAAGAAAGAGAAAAATAAGAATAAAAGGTCCTGAAACATGCAGACTAATTAACAACTGCAAGTGAGCATTGGCAGTGTTTAATGGGGTTAGAGTATGCCTAGAGTACACCTTCTCCCATAGCAGAACACCATTTGCATTGGGATTTGCATTGACATGGTTACAGAGCAGTGCTTCTAACATTGCTCTGTCAGTATATTCAGTTCCAGCACTGCCACTGTACAACTGAGCAAGGGACAGTACATTACCCGAATTTGCTTCACTATATTATAGCAGTGTGAACAAGTTTGAGTTCTAGCCGCTTGACATTAACATTAAGGTGTTCACCTACTGCTCTGTAGCACAAGGTACAAACACTTTGCTTAGACAATGTTATTAGGACTTAAAAAACAAAACTGCGGCTAAGCAAAGAAAATAGTAACACATTTGAGGAAGTGCTTTTCCTTAATAAGGACTAAAAGCAAGGTTGTCTTAAATGAGCCTTATGATAGATGGTTTGTGGTGTTATGGTGGCTTAAAGCTCTGCAAATATAGATAAAATACAGATTTAATAGGAATTAGCTCCTCTGTTCCTTGGTTTTCCTCTATGCTGCCATAGCTTGCTGACACATCCTGCACTGCAGACAGCAGAGTGTGTGATTCATGTGGTCATCTCTTCTGCCCTGCCCAGTGGACTGAGAAGGTGATATTGAGCAGGATATCTCTCTTTCTCTCTCTCTCTCTCTCTCTCTCTCTCTCTCTCTCTCTCTCTCTCTCTCTCTCTCTCTCTCTCTCTCTCTCTCTCTCTCTCTCTCTCTCTCTTTCTCTCTCTCTCTCGCTCTCCTGTAACCATAACCTCTACCAAAGTGATCCCAAACAATGCAGTGTTGCATGAGGTACAATCCCCACTGCAAGAGCACAACCCTGGAAGATTGAGTGGGGCTGGCTATGCCTCAGGGGGGGGAAGAGGGTTGCAGTTTAAGTGCAGTTCCTCTCCAAAAGTCTTTTGGAAAAAAAAAAAAAAAAAAACATTTTTACAAAAGCAGCTACGTTATTGGTTTAATTTGAAAAGTATCTGAATTAAGTACTAGATTTTTAAAATATAAAAATAAATAAAATATATGGATTAATTATTTGAATAATTTGAAATACTTCAAATACAAGTATTTGGTTTCTCAAGATAGTATTGTAAAATGTTTAAAATATAAATCAATTGTTTGGGCCAATTTATTTGCAATTACTTAAAATGCATCAAAACAGTATTTGAAATAGAAACGATTGAACTACTATCTGTATTTGATACAGGTCTGTCACTGGTACACTGCTCTAGCAGTAGCAGTAGTGGAGAAGTACTGTCACTTACTCCCAATTCCATCAGGTCTTCACACTTGAATGAGAGAAGCCTCTGCAATGATCACACACTTCACCTAACCTCACATAGTAAAGGCAGACGCTTTAGATAGCGGGCATCCTCCCTCTCTGTCTGAGCTTAAGTCTGTAAATGATCTCAACAGCAAGGCAGGAAAACTGCATTGAGTGAATCAAGCTGCACTGCTCGCTGTCGTGGATTTTTCCCTTTCAACCCACACAGTGAGCAAGTCTGTCCAAACAGAACCACAACAAAACCATGTAATAGAATAAGAAAAATAATTTCAGTTTATTTGGAGATAAACTCAGAATGAGAGAGAGTCTTACCAGAATCTCTCTAACTTGAAAACAGAATACAGAGGACATTTATACACAATCTATTATTCCTTTACTGATTTGCCACAAGGGGCGGTTTCTAAACATACAGAGACAAGGGTATTCATTTCTTGGTGTTTAGTCTTTCGATAACTTCTAACCTTCAAACCAAGTAACGAAAACATCCATCTCACAGACTGCCTGTCTCTGCAGATTGTGAAGGAGAGGCACAGAGGGAGTGAAAAACACAGCAGGGCCTGCTTAAAAGCCTACTCAGTGTTCACAGAGAATACATTGTTTAATTACTTAACTCAATATAATTGATCTACTATATTAAATGCTTAATGATAATCATGTGATTGTCTCTATGTTAATACACACACATTGTAAAAAAGAAAATTCCTTCACACTCGCAGAGGGAAGTAGCATCGCTATTCAATAGGGACGCTCCGCTACAATACCCCGAGGATGTGCTTCTGACCTGGACGTCCAATAATAGCATTAGCTCGGGCCGCAACGTTTCATTTGAACATGTGCAGAAGCCCCCTCGTCTATGCATTTACTGTGTGTGTGTGTGTGTGTGTGTGCGTGTGTTTGTTTGTGTGTCTGCGCATGCGCGTGTGTCTGTATGTGTCTTGACTTTGTGTGTATGTACCCTTTGTTCATTTACAGTGAACTTTGGGGAAAAACCGATTGTCTACCCATCTTTCCATAGAAATCTCAATATTGTTACATATTTTGTCAAAGGGGGAAAACCTCTCAGAAACCCAGCTGACAGCCTCATGCGGAATAGAAGGCGATTAATGACGACTCGTTATTAAGCTTACTATTCCACTCTCTGTTGCCTCCTCACTTTGATAAACCCAGTTGGAAGCTCGCCAGGCACAAGCCCGTATTTAAATGGCACTAATGTGCAATTGGTGGCAAGGTAGTATTGGTGTCGAGCGCTGTATTGCGGGTAACATTTTGATTATCCGTTGTCTGTGCAGCCGTTTCTGAGACAGCGCTTTGACATCTCGAGAAACAAGGGCAGCAGTCCCATTACAGCTCGCAATGAACTCGTAACTTTGAACTCATGACTTTGGAAAGTGACTTTGAACGCGTTCCTCTCGTGTCCATTCTGGTCATCAGCTCTGACGTACGTAGATATCGCATTAGCGTGAAGCAATAGTCTGAAAGAGACATTTTTAAGATGAATCATGGCAGGTGAGCTGGAAGCACCTAATACAAAAACAGCAAATTCACATGAACTTTTTCTCTTTGCAATGCACAGTGCGCATTCAACCCCCGCTCCTGTTTTACATAAAATTGTCAAAAACTGATGCTGTCTGAAATGGCTTTTCATCCCTTTTGACAGCATTATCTAAAACTTTTATGTCTTCTGATGAGGTTTATCAGTTAGCAGTTTAGTCAGTAAGTGACACTAAGGCGGAGCAAGATGCAAATCCGGGGCTTGTTTCACGAAAGTTTCGATGTGCGAGCCGCAATCGGCGAGTGAAAATCCTCGCAAATCGCTTTCGCGAAACGAGCCCCTGGATCTTTTTTTTTTTTAAGTTTACCCAATTCATATAAACGTTATTTACCATGTATTGAAAATTAATGTAAACATTTGTCCATAGTTTTATTTATGCCAACAGGATGCTAAATATGTAACAGTCCCTCAGCTCTGCTGCTCTGGAAATAATTTGTTTACGGAACGTCGCTCTAGGCACTGACCGGATGTTCACATATGGTGGGGTGCGGGTAAATGTGCCCCCAAATGTGCCCCGGGCTCTCCACCTGTTGGGTAAAGGTGATTGCAAGGGTCTGCGGTCGCCTGTCCTATTGACATTTAGATCTATAACCAACATTTCCTAGTCAGCTCCAATGAATACCTTCCAGTACTCCAAAAGGACAGCTTTGTTTGACCAGTGTGTGTCGGAATACCGAGGAGGTTTGGGTTCATTGTCATGATGGTGTTGTGTTGGTACAGGCTGGAGCTTCAGCATGGGCTCGGCCTACCAGTTCCACAGCTGGAGGGTGTTCGTGGTGGTATGCGCTCTAACCGTGCGTCTGTGCCGTCGTGGCCCTCACCTTCATGCCGGAGAGCCCCAGGTTCTTCCTCGAGGTAAACGAAAACAGTGTCTCTGTTGTTCTGCACCAACGCATCATTTTAAACGTGTGTTCAGCAGCAATGCTAATGGCCTGATTAATTATGGAATGATTATACTGTAAACTACTCGGCGTGAGAGTTGTACTAAATAATACATGGGAAAGATGTCGCACTTCCAGTTACAGTAAGTGTCTAGTCAGCTTACTATTATATAATAATAACAATAATAATCTTAGGGCTGCTGTGTGGCTCATTCAATTAAGGCACCATGCTGGGGTGCAAGGATGAGAACCCGCGGTCTTGGATAGAATCCAGACCGCGCTAGTGTCAACCGGCTGGTAGCTCCAAAGGATGATGTGCAATTGCCGATTGCGTAGCCCAGGGTGTGGGAGGGTTCAGTCGGTTAGGGGTCTGCGTTGCGTCGCACTCCAGCAGCCTGCGCTGGTCAATCGGGCGCCTGTGGACTGCATGGCAAAGCCGCATATGAAAGGTCTTCCCGTGGCTCCACTTTATGTCGGCTTGGCTGTAGTCTGCGGAGAGAAAAGAACCGCGGGTGTCTCTCCCGAATCGGCAGTGGGGTTCATGCATGAACACGGCTGCGCTTGCAGATAATTGGACAATACATATTAGGTTGGGAATTGGAAATGTTCAGCCCCACAAATTCATATTAAAAAAAAACATTTATAAAACTTAATAAATAAATAAAGAAACATTTTATGGAAAACTAAAAAATTAAACGACAGAAAAACAAGTAACTGAAACATGACTAGTTATTACAGTGGAATACTTTGAAGTAGGTTTTCGCAGAAAATCCAGGGGGGAGAACCGCATGCTGTAGTCGTGACACCACGGCAGTCTCCGAGGAGGAAGACGTGACATTTTTACCGAAACCTCCTCCATCAGACACTAATCCCCTTAAATCCCATCGTTCCTTTTCCCGCTCAGGTAGGGAAGCACGACGAGGCCTGGATGGTGCTCAAGCGAATCCATGACACCAACATGCGGGCACGCGGGGAGCCGGAGAAAGTCTTCACCGTGAGTCTCCCGCCATCAGATCTGCTCTGTTCTCTGCTTTATCATGGAGCTAACTCCCGGGCACAGCACACGTTTAAAAATGCACTCGGAACGCTGCTTTATTAATCACTTTTTAAAGTGTATTCTCACAGATGTAAGCAAGTGAAAGCGCCCCTAAGGAAAGTCTTAGCATAACTAGGAGAGTGAGTGTGGGTTGTTTTGCGAGAAAATCCAAAGCTGTACAGACAATAATTACATCATGATGCATGAAACCGTCTCCCCTAGACACGTTTCCTAATATCACGTGTATTGTATTGATAACCTTTTTGGAGCTCAGACTCTGTGATATGTTCTTCGGGATATCTATCTCAGACTAGCTAATGATCCGTATCTGTTATTTCGGAAGCCTTTAGTTCTCATTAGTCGTTCATTGAATACTGTGGCATGTGTTTCTCACAGAGGGCAAAGGTTCCCATGTGAATCAATGTCAAAATTGCAGGTTGTAGTTTGATGAGTCCTGTGGTGTTCTGGCAGCGATGATATAGCTCAGTGCATGATTCAATGTCTGCATCTTCTGCTCACAGATGGCCTTACAGATGCTCTGTAAATAAAATTATTTCCCCCAGATAAATATAAGGGGAAGGAATACATGGATTGGTTTTTATCATTTAGAGCATACAGGTAGAGTACAACCAGAGAACAACCAGTGCTTGTAGTATGGATTTAAACTCCGTCTCACCTGGTGTCCCCCACAGGTGAACAGGATTAAAATCCCGAAGCAGATCGACGAGCTGGTGGAGATGCAGTCAGGGTCAACGAATCCTGCGTCCAAGGCCTTATTCAGGGTGAAGACTCAGCTCCACGGGGTGGGTCTCTGTAAAAACACCCACAGAAATGGTGCTCTCCTCATGTGAACATTAAATAGGTTTAAATGCACTCCAGCATTCTTTTTTCTGTGTTAAAGTATCATTACTTTCTTGCCTTTCCTTGATATAGTATTGAATAGCGGATCGATATCACTGGATTGAATTCAGGCCTCATGCAAGTGGCCGCCTTTACTTTAAATTATACTATATAATTACTATATTATAATACAATAAATGTAATTTGAATTGTTTGTCAGTTATTCCAGTATTATTCATGTCTGGTTTGTGTGTTTCTGTGTTTGAGAAGCTTTATTGATATAATTGAGCTTATATTTGTATACATGCAGCAAAATGTTCCTTTGATGAGGTTATCTAAATGTGGGAGACAACAAATGGCTAGTATATTTTGGCCGTTAGAGCATGACTTTTACAAAAATCTGACCTAGAGGTGTTAAAGGTTTGTGAATGGTTCAAGAATGTGTAGAATGGGTTCTCAATAACTTACCTGGTTAAATAAATAAGTAAATGAATGGTTATGATCATTGATACCCTGCACATTAACCAGGTTTTTTTTTGTCTCTTTGCAGATCTGGTTAACGTTCATGAGATGTTTCAACTATCCAGTGAAAGATAACACCATCAAGCTTGCCATTGTATGGTTTACATTGTCTTTTGGGTAAGAACAACTAACAATATGGACATCATGTATGTTCTTTATGATGATAATTTATACAATATGTAAACTCTAAAGGTATTTGCATATGAACATTCGTGGCTATGCAGAAAAACGTGTTAATTAATTTAGCAATATCATAAATTACATTAGAATATCCAGATTAATTAGAAAATTTGTGACATCACTTCCTTTTAATTATTATACTGAATGTTAGGATGTGATGGAATTTTAATTCCAAGACATGTAATCAGTTGATTTCATTACTATGTCCCAGTTAAAGTGAAATAACTGAATTAACCAAATTGGAGGATCGATGGGGTTGATGGGAAATTAAGGCATTCAAATCTGATTTAAAGATTTTAAAGATTTCTAAAGAATTCAGCCTGTGGTGAAATGGAATTACAGAACTCAATGTCTGGGGATACTCTGTGGTAATAAAACAACACATTTGTGGCAAGTATCTCTCTGTGTTAGCGTCAGCATAGCCTGTTTGCTGGAAGTGAGTTACCACAACAGTGGACAGGCCTGGACAGCCCTGTTTATCTTTCATAAGCCATGTTAACATGGGACACAGCTGTGCACAAGGTAGGCTACATCGAACATACTCATCTCATCTCATGCCTGCTAAGAAAACATCACATAACATTTAAAAAACAAACTATATGTGCTGATTCCCCAATTTCCACAAGAAGAGGAATTCCACTGTTCTGCATACCCGATAAACCTATTTATGATCTCATGAAATAATTAGTGTTGCATGAAAATGTAATTAATATCCTTATTTATGCATATGCCGAATTGCATTTTCCCGTTCCACAACCTGACAGCCTTCAGGCTTTTTTTCTTCCTTTTTGCTGAGTGTCACTTTTTTCTCTTCCTGTCCTGCGCTCTCACGTCCTGATTATGACATACGTTGAATTGCATAATGGCTTTTTGTAGTTTACGCTTTAGTAAAAAGAAAAAGCGGATAAGAAGGGCCTGAAACTTCACAAGATGAAAAGTAAAACTCAAAGGTCTAGAAATGAGTGACAGACCGCATTCGGCGCATGAGGGGTTCATGTTAAAAGTGCTAACAAAATGCTAATCTGTTTGGACAGAATATGCAGCAGGGAAAGGTGTTGTGAACCCAAGTCAAACATTGTGCAGCATTTAGCATTCTCAGATAAAAGCATGCAGGTGCAGAGATTACAGAAGCCGAATAGAAACGTTTCTAGTCTCGTCCTCGCTCCTTTTAGTAGACGTACCTGAAAGCATCCCATAATTTCGGCAAATGAGAGGCAGCTGGGACCAGTAATATGATATGCAGCTTGACTATCTGGAGTAGGGCCAGGACTGTCTCAGGTTTGTGCCTAACAATATTGGCCCAGCAGAATTGTATTATGTTGATATTACTTGTAGTATTCTCGATGTCATTCTTCAAGGTTACAAAGATAATTTCTTTAACAATGCAGTACGTGCAAAGTCAGTTGTAGTAGTGAGCCAGGATTCTCCTCCTCTGAAAGGATGTGTAGGACAGTGGGACAGTGGTAAAATCTGTCGCTAAGTTTGTAGAGCAACCCAAAGAGTTTTGATGTGTAACTCTTGCTGTCAGGGACCCCAGTCCCTGTCATCACTCAGATATTAAGTTTATGAACATTTTCTTTATGCCCTCATCAGCTTTGCATGGCTTATTTCCAGCAGGCGCCCTCAATGCACTCTTCATCAGAGTAACGGCATGGCGTCTTAAGCCTGATTTATACTTCGTCGCACGACCCTTTCGACAAGCGCTGAGGGACAAAAATGACGTATTCCCAACTGAAAAAAGTGTCGTTCGACACTTTTTCTCAGTGTCGCGCACCTCTAGAATGTTGTTATGTCACGGAGAACGTAATACTTTGTCGCGCAGTCTGATTGGACATAGACATACATTTTGGACAGCCACATGGAATGCCTAAATTCATTGTCATGTATTTAAAATGCACGTTTAACTTCATCCAGCATCTCACGCATTTCTTTAACAAGAACATGTTCGCCCTGGTTTTCCCCCGCTTGCTTTATGGGACGGACAGACCAGCTTCTTTTTTCCGTTCACGTTGTTTTTTTTTAGCAAAAGTAGTTGAAACGGTCAGAAGTTGTCTTCTCGTTACCATAGAGACAACTGAACCCTCATCCCAGACCTTCGCCCAAAGTATAAATGCCAAACGTCGTACGACGCCTTCATTTTGGTCGCTCGACACTTGTCGAAACGGGCGTGCGACGAAGTATAAATAAGGCTTAAGATCTGTCCTTCATCCATGTAAATCCCTCCTGAGCCGCAAGAAACAGCAGCGAGAGAGATAACCTTTGAGAGTGAGCGTACGAACGGGGCCCTTCTCTTGTCGACCACCGGGCGTCCGTCTCGTCAGGTTCGCCGTGCGCTCGCGCAGAGCCGGCACTGCCCGGCATGACCTCCGCGTGTATTTCAGCGCTGACCACGGCGCTGACCCATTTCCGCGAATCACTGAACCTGGAAGGAGTTACACGCGAGCCCTGCGGCCCCCCCCCCCCCCCCCCCCCGAACACGCCCACCCCGGAGAGGCAGAACGCAGTCAATTAAACCACAAGCAGATGTCTAATTTGTGTATCCAGTGTAGTTCCCTGGAATTAATTACGTTCTGGTGTCGGCCACCTGCGTTGCCGTCCCAAGATGGCTGGACTGTTGTGATTAAACGAAACCTGAATCAAGACTTTGGTCTCTGTTCCTTGTCCAATGCCAGCCTTTGCACTTCTACCACACGCTCCAGCGCACCACAAAAGCCATCTCTTAGCGGGCAGCGTGCCGTTTGTTAGCGTAGTGAAGACATTACGGCTTGAATATGCTTCAGCTGGCTTCACATTTTAATCATCCTTAGTCAAGTAAAACCATGACATTTCAAGCATCACTTTAAATGTTTGCTGATTCTGTGCTCTGTGTGTTCTATGTCTGACTGGCTCAATGCACGGAATTATGATCTGCAAAGTAAAGCCAAATCCATACAGCACGGGAGAGAGCAAGTGTAGCATATGCTATAAGCTACTAAAACATATAATTGATGCATATGCAAAAAATATGTGCTCAGATCACAGATCAATTGTCTGTTTAAATTTGCTACAGCCATAAAAAAATAAAAAGGCAAGCACTCACTAGTTTGGATAATGCTGGAATTTATTTTAATAATTGCATTAGAAAACAATAGCCCTTCGCATTCCATGCATTATTTATCCATATACCATGTTAACAGATTTACAATGTGATGTGCAAAATATACTATGCTAAAATCACGCATTAAAAGTGGTGGTGACTGATGAATTTATACATGAGATATTTAAAATACAAACATTAATATACAAATCAAATATACAAATATGATGGGGTTTTTTTAAATACATTTTTGTTAATGTATTGTATCATGTATATGAAATGTTTACAACCTGCACAGTATGTTATATGGTACGTGACATGTCAGAGCAGTTATGTCACTGTAGTAATTGACCAGATTGATCAGATGTACTGGCATGCAGTTATATGCTTACTTTAAGCCTTAGTTCAGAGTTTTCCCATGATCCACCTGTCCCCTTGACTATATTAAAAACCCGGGGAGCGGCTCCTCTTTCCACCTGCCTGAAATCTGGAGATGCTATCCACCGTAGCGCATCCTGTTTATCCTGCTGTCTGTTGCTATGAGGACGTCTGCATGGCCTGTATCTATGTGTTTTCATCTCAGGATCAAAAGGGCTCTGGCAATGAGACTGATCTCATTGTGCATGCCAGCGAGCTGCGTTGGCTTTTTAAACGTATTAACTTTAACTCGCAAAAGGCAAAGAACCATTAAAGTATATAATTACGGATAGTGGACAAGCAAGATTAAAAGCTATGGAGTAGACGTATTTATGTTATAAAGTACAATAACACAAAAAAGGTAATGGAATTTTGAATGAACACAAGCTTTAATCTCATTTTAGCGGCATCGTGTGCATTACTTTGCCTTGAACGCTTTTGATTATGGTGCCCCTTAACGTCATTAACGTGAAGCCATGCCTGATATCGAGTTTGCCTTATCTCTCCACATAACGACAGCGCGTGGCCACTACTCATTAAGTCAGCGTTGAGTAATGACTACTCTCAAGAACAGTCATTTTTTGAAAAAGAGCACCAACTGCTTACTGGTTTATTGGTGCAGGAAATTATAATAATGACTTTGATTATTTCCATGGTTTATATTATATTTGACCTCAAAATGTAAGATTTTGGGAAATAGCATGATAATGTTGTGTAGAGAGAGAGAGAGAGAGAGATTCAAGGACCAGATTTCCTGTCTCTGTTCAGACGGTTCTTCCCGTGGTTTTTCATGCAAATGCCTGAGGGTCAGAAACTCTTTAAGTGTGATTGTGTAACGTGCTGCGGGTGTCTGGGGGGCTGGGTACGTGCAAGACAAGGGTGGGCAGCGCCCGTCCCACCCGCCTGCCCACCCTTGTCTTCGCCAAATGGTTCTGGATCATTTCTGGATCTGCCTGATCATTTGTTGTATCTTTCATCTTTCAGTTGCAGGAATCGCGCAGTTATAGTGTGAATTGTTGCACGGTTAAATTTGGCTTCCTCTGTTCCATACTGAGGTGAATTAATTTGTTTCCAGATGGTAGAGAAAAATCTCCAGAAAGGAGAAAAAAATCTTCCTTTCCACCTCTACATTGACAGCCACACCTAATCTCTGCCGGTCAACAGTATGAGTCAACAGTTTAAGTTGCCTGGGTTGTTTTGGCATGAGGTGGAGCGAGAGCATTTAAAGGTGCCATATCTTAATTGTACTGTTAGCTGACAACTAGACCAAATCATGATTAAAACTGGCATCACTTAGGGATTTTCTAATCGGTTATTTAACTTAATGTTACTTTTCATAGTTATTTCTGTTTTTCTACAAAGTAGGCCACTTTGGATAAAGGCATGAGCAACTACACAGAAAAGAAGAATAACTTGCAATCATTTTTCATTACAGTGTCACATCTCATACTATATCATTAGTGTATTATATTTTACTATGTATATTGTTTTAACGCCGCACAACTTAATACAGTGCATTGGAAATGTGTGTCCAAATATTAGGTGCATGTTTATGCCTTATATCAGGAAATAGCATACACAGTCACTGTCTTTACAGACTAGGCTCACGGTTATGAATCACAGTAAAACATGCTGCCTCACACTTGACAACGACATCACTTCCCCTTCCTGTTTTGTCGTCGCGTGGCCGCAGGTACTACGGCCTCTCCGTTTGGTTCCCTGACGTGATCAAGCACCTGCAGGAAGACGACTATGCCTCCAGGGTCAAGCTGCACAACAGTGAGCGCATCGAGGACTTCACTTTCAACTTCACCCTGGAGAACCAGATCCACACCAATGGAGTGTTCATCAATGACAGGTGGGAGGAGAGTAATAGATACCCTCTCTGTTATCTCCGTCCAGCCCAGGACCAAAAAAAAGTTTATCTCCCTCAACCTCTCTTCAGTTTTAGCCTTTTTGGTCTAAAAAATTATGGTTTATATTCAGAATTTAAGCTATACCCCTGCTTGGATATATACTGTACATGTATTCAATAATTATTATAGCATATAAGGATACATACAGAAGATATTGGTGACCATCATGTTTGGGGAACAACGTATGCATGTTAAATATATTGCGGACATGAGATCTCATTGAAAAATGCAACGAGTAGCCCCGTTTGAAAAATCTTATCAGGTATATGTGGTATTGGTAGGTATTTTTGTAAATCAACTGGAGCATTGTTTAGTCAACAAAGAACACAAAGAATATTTCTTATCCCTAACCTCAGGAATGTTGACAAAGACAGTAGATTCTACTTGGTAAATATACAGTAAGTCCCCTGCAGCAATCTGCATCAACTGCAATGACAAGAGAACTTTCCATTTGTATCTATGATACACAAACAGATTGACGGGGAAAGCAGATGTAGACAAAGGCATTTTCTCTAGACATGAGTGCTTACACATTATGGGAATAAGAGAGTGCTGTTTGCTGTCTGCCATGACCTTTTTACAAACTCTTCTGCTTCCTGGACCTGCTTCTATCTAATCTAACACTGTACAGATTCGTCAACATGAAGTTCAAGTCGGTCACCTTCATAGACTCCACCTTCCAGAACTGCTACTTTGATGATGTCACGTCGGTGGGTTGCTTTTTCAGGAACTGCACGTTCGTCGAAGTCTTTTTCTACAACACTGGTAAGTCAGTGGAGCTCCGTGGAGCATACCCCTCCCTCCAGATATCTCATTACGCTTTAATGGCTCTGTTTTCCCTTGGTGTGTTCAATGTAGTGTACTTATTTGATATTCTCGAATTGAGTTCACGCTCTACCCCCTGCAATGATCCAAACTATTTTCTTTGGGGCCCACCGTTTGGAACGAAAGGGGAGTGCTGGCAGATGGTGTGTAAATCTCCGTGGGGCATTTGTTGCAGTTGATTTGAAGGCATGTATTCTCTCCAAACGGCTCTCTAAAAAATTAAGTGTAGTTCACAATTCTTGTCTCACTCCGGAAGTGGCCCGTGTCTGATGAAAGCTTGAAAATGAGAAAGTTGGGCTTAAAACAAAAGCACAGTATTCAACATCTGGTATTTGGGTAATGTGTAAGTAGTCTCAGCCTCAGCCGCTTTGACGCACTCCGTACGCAGCGTCTGATGCATAGGGTTGCATAAGCTGGTCGGACTGTGGGAAACTGACAGTCAGCAACTAATTGGCTAGCAGCACTGTCAATCACAGGAGTGTGTGCGTATTTCCGGTACGACGCGGTGCATTGGCTTTTATCAGTCTGCCGCGAAACAAGTTGTCCTAACTAATCGGTAGCTAGAGAATGCTGCGAATCCATCAAGAACAATGAACGCTTCGGACCAAGACTAAAAGCTTAACGCTGTATTGAAGAAAGTTTTTGAAGTTCACAACATTTCTTCGGTGTGATGGACTGTTTTACTGGAGATCGCAGTGCCATTTGTGTAAATCGCATTTGTTTCACGCGGGTATGTTCTTCTTGTAGTGCTGTTTCTGAATCGACCGTAGACGGTCTGTGGTTGGTTATATTGCATGTCAATCAAATGCGCTATCTTGTCAAAGTGGGCGGCTTTTTACCGCGTTAGGCGAGTCTATGGACCAGACTTTGTGTTCATCACAAAGTCTGGCCTTTGCGAAACTAATGTGTAAGTAACAAGACAATAGCCTGGCATAGAGTGAAAAAGAGCTTTACATTTTAAGTGAGTATTTAAATTTGAACTTCATTAATAAGGAACTTCACCAGATAAAGTGGCATAGCTTACGGCAGGAGAGACCTGAGCGGTAAAGGGGGGACATAATTCCGCCTCTAATTCCGCTCCCAAACTAATTAACAACAGCTGGAGGACCAGAGGCTGCATGAAGAGTTCCTCCTTTGATTGTGGAGAAGCGGCAACTACTTTGAGTTTGAATCCATAATTCTCTCTGCTTCTCTTAATCGAGTGCGTAAAAACGAAGTTACGCACGTACACGGACTGTATTGAGAGCGCTCATTTATCTCCTCTGCTTGAACGACTAAAAAAAGTGCCCAAACACGCCGAGTCAGTCTGCTGAGCACTGTACTCATCCAGGAGACAGACAGCTGAAGTACTAAGATCGATGGCCTCAAAGCCAGCCCTGGACCTCACTTCCATACGAGAACTAGACAGAGTGGGGAATTTGTTCAGTGCGTCCGAGTGGCAGATGTACGGCGATTGCGTACGGAGATTGCGTACGGAGAAAGCGGCGTGCAGGAGGGAGGCTTGCGTGTTGCTGACGGTAGAGCAAATGTAGGCACCTCTGCCTGGGTCTCTTGGGGTTAGAGGGGCACTCGGGGTTTTTTATGCTGACGCAGGCAAGGGCTCTGAGTTTCCAGCGCCTCCCCCAAGAGCAGAAGAAGAAAAGCAGGAAGTGAGCCGCAGGTGCGTGAGGCTAGCAGGGCCTCGTGGGAAACGGCCGCCTCCAGGCCCGCGTTTCTACAGAGGAAGGGAAGGGACCAGCTTTATCCGAGATGCGTTCGCTCGTTTCCCCCTTCGCTTCACTGGGACTTACCTCCCCAAGGCCTGCACTTTACCCGGTCCTGCCCAACAGGGCCGTCTGGGAGACGTGCGACGCCCTGTGTGAAGGCAACAGCGCGAGGCCTTTATCATGATGCCCTACATAGTGACACGCACCCGCTTTTTTTTTTTTCTCAGGCGCGATACATTGTAAGAAAATTTGGACAATAGAAGAAGAAAAGAACGTCTTTTTTTGTCATTAAAAAAAGAATATAGACATTATAGCCAAGGAGAGGAGTAAAGGTTCACGCTTGAACGGTGGCGCTCTGTCAGACAGACAAAGATGTGCTGTGAAACAGGCACGCGGGATGTGACCTGCCGCGCCAAGCAGTGTGCGCGTGAGAGCGGACCGCCGCACAAAACAGGAGAAATGTTTTCCCAAAACAAAAAGCAGTTACAGCGCAGCAGTGCAGTGCAAAATTGATAGCCTCTGCCACAAATTGGATGGACGGACAGAAAAAAAGCTGCCTCTAACCGCTAGCTGTTGCTCCAGAGATTGGGAGAAAAGCTTTTTAAAATGAGGTAATGGATTATTTAAAAGAATAACAGCTGTGTCTCTCGTTTTGCTTTCCTAACCCAATCCCCTCTCTGTCTTTCGTTTGGGCAACAGATATCGACGACTCCAAACTGATAGACACGCAGGTGATAAACAGCAGTTTCCACCACAACAAGACGGGGTGTCAGATGACATTCGACGATGACTACAGTGCCTACTGGGTGTACTTTGTCAACTTCCTGGGGACACTGGCTGTCTTGCCCGGGAATATAGTGTCTGCGCTGCTCATGGATAAAATAGGGCGTCTACCAATGTTAGGTAAGGCAGCCACTGTTAGGTATTACAGACAGCACAGATACATTCTGAATGTCCGGTATATTGACCTGGATACAATCAGCATTAACTTTCCAGGTCAAGGCAAAGGATTGTTTTTTTTTCTCTTAATGAGCACAAACATTTTATTTTTTATTGAATTTTACTGAATCCAGGCCACTGTATCTGTGTCCAGGAAAAGCAGCTAAGGATACCCCTCTCTGAGGGATGTAGTTTAATTGATGTGTTGTGTGAAAAGGCACTGTTTGAATTTTTTCCTTCTCTGACAAACAAAATTGCACATTTGACATAGAAGCAAAGTTTAGAACACCTCTTAAAAAAACTGGAGTGATGAAACAAGCCACTGCAGTCATTTAACAAGCTTTCAGTTTCGAGTTCTGGGGAAAATATTTTCTTCATTCGTGCCAGGCCTTTAAGTTTCTTCTACTACACTAACACTCATTGCCAGCATAAGTGGCTGTCTCAGTGGTGCTTTGGTAAGAGGCTACGTGAGGTAACTGTTTAGTGTCGCTAACAAAAACATGTGGAATGATACCCATAGTGCTACCCTAGCACAGGCTCCCTAGCGTTACGGAGGTAGTGAGTGTCTGTGTGTGTGTGTGTGTGTGTGTGTGTGTGTGCATGTGTGTGTGCACATGTCTGCATGTGTGAGTAAAGGCATGCGTGTGAGTTTGCGTGTGTGTGCTTGCGTGTGTGTGTGTGTGTGTGTGTGTGTGTCTGTGTGTGCATGTGCGTGTGTGTGAGTGTGTGTGTGTGTGTGTGTGTGTGTGTGTGTGTTTGTGTGTGTGTGCGCATGCAGGCATATGAGGTTTGTGTGTGAGAGCAGTGTGTGTTAGTGAGATGTGTGTAAGTGGTGTCTCTTCACGCTGTCCCCAGGCGGCTCCATGGTGCTGTCAGGGATAAGCTGTTTCTTCCTGTGGTTTGGGACCAGTGAGTCCATGATGATCGGCATGCTCTGCCTGTACAACGGCCTGAGCATCTCTGCCTGGAACTCCCTGGACGTGGTCACCGTGGAGCTCTACCCCACAGACAGGAGGTAGGACTGTGCTCCACTCAACACACTGAGCACAGTTACTATACGTGTGTATAGCGTTCCATGCTCCTTGGTTTCACACAAGAAATATTTTAACTTCTTTGGAGAGTTGTAGGTTAAGGCTCCTGATTGTCCCTGTGGAAAATCACTGCTTTATTGCGCAAGGTGCCTCAGTTTCCTACAGATCCATGTAATTTGCCATTAATAAAATTGTGTGCTGAAGTAACTTAATGTAATCACAACAATAATTTAATTTGCAATTTTAGTCGAAAGCAGACTTAAAAAACGAAGGGCATTATACTGTATCTGTCGAGGCAGTATTGTAACGAGAAATCCTTCTCCACACAGAGGAGCTTAGCTGTTCTTGTACCGCTCATCATTTATGTTAAAATAATGCAGGGCCCAGTGCTCTTACTTCACATCTCACTGTTCAGTCCCCCCCCTCCCTCTCCTCCTTCTCTATCTCTCTCTCTCTCTCTCTCTCTCTCTCTCTCCAGGGGGACTGGGTTTGGATTCTGTAACTCGATGTGCAAGCTGGCGGCAGTTCTAGGGAACCTGATTTTCGGATCTCTAGTGGGCATCACAAAAGCCATCCCCATCCTGCTAGCCTCCACGGTCCTGGTGTGCGGGGGGCTGGTGGGGCTGCGGCTACCGGACACCAGGTCCAACGTCCTCATGTAACTCCTCCCGGGACACAGGGTGCAAAAGGCTCAGACCTGACTCCATTTACACGCGTGGCAATTTACTTTATCATTTGGACCTCAAAGCCATCCAGCCTAGCTATATGTCAATGAGTGAAGCGGGCCAAGACAAAGTGGCAGTGTAATGTTGAGTCATAAACACTTGACTGGTGCTGTGTCATGCCCCGTAGTTTGTCAGATATGAGTCAGTGATGGTAAAATGACTGATTCTAAACAGTTTTTTACTGGAAAACAAGCTAGTTCATGAGATTATTAGCATAAGAGAAGACCAGCTGGGGGGGAGAGTTTAAAATGAATGCTAATAAGACAGCTCGCTTCTGTAATGAGTTGACCGAGACAGCTCATGGCTCAATCTGACTGCAGGATGTTTGATATATGATCAAATATGATCACTGTGCTACTGGAATTATTGCTATAGACAGAACGATGATAATTTCGACAGAACGATAATGACCATTCACAGTGTCAATTGCATCATAACATGATGCTTTTTTTTTTTTTTTTTTTTTGTTTGTTGTGAAAGGAAATAAATTATTTGTTGCAAAGTGTTGTCCCTTTTACCCTTTTTACATATGTCACAGTATTTGGTGAAGTTTGTTCACCAGTGTTTAAATTGTGCATTTCTAAGCCTTCTGCACCCAGTCCTGTTCTCAGAATATAAAGGCCATAGAAAAAATATGAATAGTAATAATTATTGTTGTGCAAGTGACTTTATTGGCAATCACATTTCTAAAAAAAAAAAAAAAAAGAATCAGTTTACATTTTCTGGTTTTCAACCAAAAGTTAACAGAAATCAGAATACATGTTACAAGTAGTATATTATAGTTCTATCTTCTTTCAGGCAAATGTAATATATCGTAGCTCAACATTAAGTGCTTTTGAGTTGAGGTGTGTTACTTTTGATTTGCTATTCATGTGTGAGGAATTCACAGCATACAATTGCCTTTCAGAGTTGCTTGTAACACTGACTGCTTTTCAGTGTGCATCCTTTAAAAGTGCTTACTGGCCTTTTTGAGTGTTGTGCCTCTCCTGATCTTCTGTCCAGCATATTGTGACACACCAGCTTAGGCTGTCTAGGTGTTTTCCGTTTACTCTTTCTCAGTCCACGCTACAGTACATGCAACGTTGGTGAAGTAAGTGTGTGGTGTGCAGACAGCTTGGTTTGAAAGCCGAAGTGAATGACGGCTGTCACAGTGTGCGCCATTTTAAATTCTGCAGGACCGATCTAAACAGATGAACGTATGTCCTGCAGGTTCCCAGAGTCACACCATGCAATATGTATGATTCAAGTTGGTTTAATGATGGCTCTTGGTAGAATTTTTTCAAGCAATACCATTGTAAAAAACAGATAGTTTGTAAGTGATATAAACCATTGTTTTTAGATAAATATAGGTACATATAGTACTTTAAACTGCAGTAGCTAGTACATCTAGTTTTTATCAATACTGCTTTTTTTGGCTTTCATTTTGAAACGGTTCAATGCACTGCTTCCATGCCTTCTCTGCTCATTAACCCAAGAGAGTGCATTTTAATCTCACAAAATGGTCAGTGCATATCAGAATCCATTTGAATTCTCTCAGTCAGTAGGGTATATGTGCTGTTGCCTTCTGATTACAAAATAATTTCACCATCGTTCCCATTTGAAGGTTTTTACCTATGTCACAGTATTACCTCTATGTAGCTGGTCTATAGATCACTTTAATTGTGTCTGTAGGCTATTGTTTAATTGTACTGTAAGTCCTCTGTTGGGATGAAGCCTGCTCTCTGTCCATTAGTTTCTCAGCTATATATAAATATTTATATTTTGGACATTTGGTCCAAATAGTTTGCTGATTTTTAGTTGTTTGATGATATACCGTATGTACAAATCCTCCACAACACTATGTTAGTCAAAAGTAAGTTGATAGTCAGAGCTCTTGATTTTGCCAGCGAAAAAAGCCATTCTATTTAGGCCTGATTAAAGTCAATCCTAAGTACTGCTGCTATCACCTCAGTGATATGGGGTAGATAAAATACATATCATTTAGTGAACTACAAAGATTATAGCAGTACCTTTGTTTTGGGTTGCGTACCCATATATGGCCGGTCAACAGAACTGTGGCAGTAAAACTTGCCTTTCTCATTTTACTGGGGAATGAATGTCAATGTACGTGTGTGTGTGTGTGTGTGCGCGTGTGTGTAGGCACGTGTGTGTCTGTGTGTGCGTGCGTGTACATGCGTGTGTGTGTGTGTGTGTGTGCGCGCACACGTGTGTAAATACTGTATATATTATTAGATGTCGATTTCAATTGCGTTCATGTACACATTTGATTTACTGCCGTGTTTCAAGGCTGGTACATGGGCTTGTGACAGCTTCCTCAGCTCTAGTGTTGGCAGTGCTCCCTCCATGTTCACAACTCTCTGTGTCCAAGACAAATGCAAGAAGACGTCCTCTGCTATTACGTGGGATAAAAAAAGCAAACTTGCATGTACGTACTGAAGTCTTTGGGTTTGTGTTCCACTTTTGTGTTCTCCGGTTCTTCTGGCAGAAGGACGGACAAAAAATGAACATTGATTTTGGAACAAAAAAAAAATGTGAATGTATCATTCTTGTGAGCTCCTTAGTGCGAGGTGTGTTCGTAGGGTTTCCAGTCATTGTGCAAGGGCATGCCAGTCGTCAGAAGGCTGTGTGGGCGACACAGATCTATACATTGTGTGAAGGTGTGCATAAAAGAGTATATCTGCCAAATAACTGTCCGTGACATTTTCAAGAGAGAAAAATGATAGGCGTGGTATAAAATGTATAGATGTGGATGCTGCTGAGCTCCACGTGTATTGAATAAAGTTATGTTCTCTATATATGAGTGTCTCTGTTATTTATCCCTCTGTGTTCTGCTAGTACATCAAACCAATTTCTGCAATTAAAATTCAGTTTACACACATGCATGTTACTCTCTGAAACATATCTTTCAGGGTAATTAACCGTATGCAGCTAATGCTGCCAACTCCAGCGGATAATTAAACGGGTATGCACATATAATTACTGAATTGTGCATTTCATTTTGAGCTTTTCCTCACCAATACTGCCATCTTGTGGTGGATCGTATCAAGTGCTATTCATTGTACTTCTCACTTAATCTTTAAATCTTGACACGTCACGTTGCTGGAGGTTCCATAGCACAATAGTGCACAGAGAATTGGTTAAGACAATTCTTAAAATCCTAACTTGTATGTTAGTTTAACCACAACAAAGAGAAAAGACAAATTAGTTTTTTAATGGAGCTGATTTTTAGAGGAAAAAATTTATTTGGCGGAGATGCAAGCAAAGTATCCCTTGCCGTTTCCACATATAGTTTGTGGCTTACTGCTGCTTACAGTTTTTCTCAATTGCTTACACACATTTTTTGAAAGCATACCTCATTTTCTCAAAACTCTAAACACAAATCCAAAAACCACACACACAAAATGCAAAACCCTACATATCTCCTGCAAAATGCTACTTTGCCTTCAAAACAATGTTATGTCTCCTCAAAATGGTAGTTTGTGTTCAAATGACACACACAGACCATCATATGAGTAGACATTTCTAAGAACCATTGAACACTGATGTGCTGAATGGAAAACACTACTATGAATGGGAAAACACCAGTATGAAGGCCTTATCAGGAGCATTATGCCTTTTCATGTTCAGTGTTACTGTACGCTTACTCCTGTTGTAAAATATTACTGTATAATGTTTTTACTCAAATATAAAACAATACACAAATATACAGTAACAACAAAAATATTTCTTTATTTTTTCCAAAAGTGCTGTAGCCTATACATCACAGCAAACACAACTGGATGTGTAAATGATTTGCACAGAACAAACAATAGAAAATAGGCCAGTACAGTCAACAAAAAAAGAAAGAAAAATGTAAAATAAAAAAGGACAAAAAAACTAGGCTGCATCCTGTCTTCGGTTCCTGTCTGGCCACAGGACCTCATCGACATCACAGGCTATGTTCTCTCTGGCCAAGCAGCGGGGGAAGTATCGCCTAGTATGGCGAATCCAGCCCTGAAATGCCTCAGGAGCTATATCGCCACATGCCTCCTCCTCGTCCTCCTCTTCCTCCTCCTCGTCCTCCTCTTACTCTCACTCCTCTGCCTCTCTGATCACCTCTCACTTCAATGTTGCCATCCATTGTTCTCCAAACCAGGAGCTCACCTGTGGCCCTTATATTGCTCAAGCTTTGATTGGAAATTGCACAACGGCCTTGGAAATGGAAGTTTTGCCATTTGAATGGCAGTGTGTTCTGTCTGAACACAAGGAGATTTGGCATTGATGAAGAGTGTGCAAAATAGAGAGTATTGTGTGTAGTGTTTTGAAGAAAGTGTGGTTTAGAATTGAAATCTGGGTCTAAAGCAGATAATTGTGTGTAGTGTTTTGAAGAAAGTGTGGTTTAGAATTGAAATCTGGGTCTACAGCAGGAAATGTGTTTATAGTTCAGCAGAATTGGTTTAGGGAGTCGGCACATGAGTTACAGGTTGTGGTCATTGTGTCATAAGTTCCAGTTTTTGTGTGTAAACAATTGAGAAAAACTGTAATAAGCTCCTGGACTTATAACCGCCCAATGAAATTAGTTTTTTTCCGTTTAGAATTTTTTTTACAATGTAAAACATTAATTATGAATATCATGAATATCACCAGGGATGGAAATTATTACATACAAATGTATTGGTTTATGTTAAACTCCTCATTATTTCATTTCCATAAGAGAGTTTATACATGTATTATAAATACACCTATAAGTACTATGAATCACGGAAGGCTGCTCTATGTCTTGTCCACATTTCAATAATTTAATTTCCCCTGTTGACAGTATAAAGAAACAGAAGTAAATTGTTAGTAAACTGACTATTTTGATTCAGCATATGAAATCCAGAACTGAAATCTGCTTCTTATTTATAATGAGCTCTGATCCGTGCTCTTTTTTCCTTTTTTTTTCATCCGTGCTTTTATCTGTTCCCTTCACTCCTCCTCCACCAGGCGATGGCCGCTTCCTCTCTGATCCCCCGCAGTGGTGGTGGGACCTGTCTGTGATGATTATCGCTGCTGACACAGTGTCTTTCCGCGTGGCAGGTGTGAGGCCCTTCTGTCAGCTGCCATGGCGACACTCATTAGCCCAACTCCTGCTTTGATCCTGACAGGAACACAGGCCCCAAGGTGATTTCCACAGCACCTGCAAAGTTTGATGGTGCCACCAAATTCAAATAAACAATAATAATGATGTCATACCTGACCATAACGTACAAATGTGCCATAGCTTCTGGTCTGGATGATATTACTCAAAATAAAAAACAGGCAAAGGAGCCTTGTATTCCTGTTCAGACACTGTTATAGTATATGGATGCACAGGGAATGGAGGGTTTCAGTCAGCCAGGATGACAGCGGCTCAGTGCAAAACAGTGGCCTCTGCTGGTCAATCGGGCACCTGCAAGTCCACCTGTTAAACTGAAAATAATGAGCTAATAACTAATAACAACCAATGATTGGTGCAAAACAGGCCATGACCAATCATTGTTATTGGTTTTATGTGTGCTAAAAGGTACATCAGGCCCAAAGTGTGTACCTCTGTGTATAGGATTGCAAGACTGACTGAACTGCCGTATGATAAGCATGATAAGCATGATAAGCATGATAAGCCATGCTATTTAGGTTATGATTGGGCCTTCCAAATTTGGGATAAAAAAGGGGGAAAGCATAACAAGCCATGTATTGTATTATTTACATTCCAGCTTTAAAAAACCTTAGGATGGAATTGTTGATCTTATATAGTAATTTAGATCTTGATAGCACTAGTATTTCCAAAATAGACTTTTCAGAATATCTTCAACATCCAGAGGTGGGTAGAATACACAGGAACTGTATTCAAGTACAAGTAGTGTTATATTTGAAATGAAAAATGACTTAGAGTGAAACACAATGGTGACTGCTCAGAGGAGGCAAAGGAAGCAAAATGTACATTTTTTTATTGGCTACATAAATAATAAAAAAATACTTAAAGGCATAGTGAACTTTGTTAGAACATAGCGTTGTATAACTACCTGGCCCCGGTATGAGTCATAATATTTAAGCTCACCTTCATGACTTTCTCCAGTGGCTAGCAACTGGCCAACAAAGAATGACGTTTTTTCTCTCTCCATTCACTCCCATTGCAATGCGAAACAGGTCTCAAAAGCACACTTTTAGCACATTATGCAAACAACGTGGATTATGCCGATACAAAAACAAAATCACGACATCCGGAACTGAACATATGAAAATTCAGTTTTCTGAGAACTAGCAACTGTTGCTAACTTCTTTGCTGCTCAGTTTGTTTACTAACGGATGCTTCAGGAAGTGCGAGGGACCGTTACGGGCGCAAGAACGAAACAAGGAAATTAATAAGCTAACGACCGGATCTTCTTCCAAACCTTTGTTTGGAAAAAGTGTAAAATATCATGAATGGAGCTTTTCAAACATTCGGTTCCGGATGTCGTGATTTTGTATATCAACATAATCCGTGAACATTTTAAAATCCCCTCTTGTTAGGTTTAAGTCCATATTGGTTGGTGGAAGCCTTGTGCTACTATTTCAAGTTCTGATTCTCATTTGGATTTTGACAAATCCTATCCATATCCAATTTCTTGTGTCTGGACCACAATCATTAAAAATGAAACACATTTGTTAAGAAACAAGATCTATGTTGCATACAATGATAAATGGAGCTATACGTACGTATATTCGTGATTAAATAAACCAATGCTGACATATGACAGGATGAAACGAAGTGAAGCAACAAAGTAAGCGATGGTTCTTTATGTTTCTATTCAAGCCATGGTGACTTCAGCTCCTGTTGACATTTCTCAGCACCTTGTGTAGGTGTGGAAAATCTGTTTCCCCACTGACAGTCATGAACGGACATCGCTGTGTGTTCAATGCTCTTCACAGTGAGGTGTGGAAAATCTCAGGTTTACAGAGGCAAGAGTTCCTTTAGCACTTAAATCACAGAAACATTGATTTATGTATGTATTTCTTTATGTATTTATTTATTAACTCATTCTTAATATTTATGTCTCAACCCATCATCATAATAATATACACTACTCACAAAAAGTTAGGGATATTTGGCTTTCGGGTGAAATTTATGGAAAATGTAAGTTCACGCTACAGTGATATTATACGTATCATGAAAGTAGGGCATTTAAGTAGAAGCATGCAATGGTGATTTCCTCATCTCAAACAATTTATTGAAACAAAAGCCAACAACAGTGGTGGGTATACCACAACAAAAATGTCAATGTCTCAATAACTTGTCATGTGCCCTTGAGCATCAATTACAGCTTGACAACGACGTCTCATGCTGTTCACAAGTCGACTTATTGTCTGCTGAGGCATGGCATCCCACTCTTCTTGAAGGGCGGCCCTCAGGTCATTGAGGTTCTGGGGTACAGAGTTACGAGCCTCTACACGGTGAGTCAGCTGATCCCATAGGTTTTCTATGGGATTCAGGTCTGGAGAAAGTGCAGGCCACTCCATTTGAGGTACCCCAGTCTCCAGCAGCCTTTCCCTAATGATGCGACCTCGATGAGCTGGAGCATTGTCATCCATGAAGATGAAATTAGGCCTGTGTTGTTCATGCAGGGGCACAATGACTGGATTAATGATGTTATTCAGGTAGTATGGGCTTGTCACTGTACCATTCACAAAGTGTAGGGCAGTTCTGTATTGACTAGACACACCTGCCCACACTGTAACACCGCCACCACCAAAGGGTCGTCTGGTGACAACAGTGGCTGATGCATAGCGCTCTCCTTGACGTCTCCAACATCATTGGCGGCCATCATTTCTGCTCAACGTGAATCGACTTTCATCAGAGAACAGCACTGAGGCCCACTGGTCCCTCGTCCAGCGTAAATGCTCCCTGGCCCATGCAAGACGATGACGCCTGTGCCTGGTGGTGTGGTCAGGTACCCTTGCAGGTCGTCTAGCACGCAGACCACGCTGATGTAAACGGTTTCGAATGGTCTGACGTGACACTTGGGTGCCTCTCACCTCCCTTAAATGTGCCTGGAGTTGAGTGGCATTCATCATCCGGTTCCGCAGGGCACTGTTCACAATGAAGCGGTCATCAGTGTGGGATGTGGCCAAAGGACGTCCACTTCTATGCCTTTCTGTGACTCTTCCAGTCTCTCTGTATCTCTGTTGCAACCTGCTGATGACACTCTGTGACACTCTAAGCTCAGTGGCCACTTCCCTCTGAGAACATCCTGTTTGAAGCCTCGCAATGGTGAGGTACTGTTGATCAATTGTTAGGTGTCGTCTTGGTCTCATGATGTCAAAATGTGAACAGCATGATGAAGAGGACTGTTTAAATGCCAATTCTAATTGAACCAGGAAATTTATTGGTCGATTCATGGATCAAACACCTGTTGTGAATTTTGCCGTTCAGCTCCTTGTTAGAGAACAGCAAGTTGTGCAAAAAGTACTGAAACATTGAATAGTTGGACATGTGCATTCAAAAGTTTAGAGAAGGTCAAATTAATTTCAACTGTAAAGGTTATAGTGCATTTTAGGTTCATCCTGAAATTTCACCCGAAAGCCGAATATCCCTAACTTTTTGTGAGTAGTGTATATATAATAATCATGTTCCATGACAGACCCTAAAATTTATGGGCCATGAATGTTTTTATGCTTTTGAATTGACAGTTTTGACAGTTTTTATGGTTTTGCATAAATAGCCATAGGCATCAAAGGTTTTTACCACAGACACATTTCCAACCCCTTTAGGAGATATAGTCTCTGCATTTTCTAAGTCACCTTTTCATAATATGAGCAGCTCAGACGTGAGAGCCTTCACAAAGGATTCTGCCCCTGATCTCTGTGCAGCAGTGTCCCCTAGTAAGTAGGGGTTCCTGAAATATGGTATATACCTAATATAAAAAGTTACATGCACAATATAATTTGAAGTATATCATACATGTTTGCATATGCTCAGGGCAGGCATATAACACTGATAGTGATAGCATTAGCGTTCACCACTGTGACTCATAATTGTCTTTACTCTAATCTTATATGCTATTGCATACATATTTGACACATTATTATTAGTTGTGCTGCGATTGTACATGCAAGTGATACACTATATAAATTAAATATTGTTCCCTTAAGGTTGCATGCTTCATGTCATTCCATGTCTGAAGCAAACCATAACCATTCTCGTTCCACAAGTTAAAGAAATTAAGTAAAAATATCTTGATACACATGGCATCATCCTCGGGGTATAAAAATATCTTGATATGACATATCTTTTTTAGTCCATATCGTCCACCCCGAATGAACGTGTGATTATGTCTCCATGCTACTATTTGCCTTGGTGAGTGTTACGTCCCTATGCTGACTTGGTGAGTGTTACGTCCCTATGCTGCCTTGGTGAGTGTTACATCCCTATGCTGCCCTGGTGAGTGTTGCTTCCCTATGCTGCCTTGGTGAGTGTTACATCCCTATGCTGCCTTGGTAAGTGTTACATCCCTATGCTGCCCTGGTGAGTGTTGCTTCCCTATGCTGACTTGGTGAGTGTTGCTTCCCTAAGCTGCCTTGGTGAGTGTTGCTTCCCTAAGCTGCCCTGGTGAGTGTTACGTCCCTATGCTGCCCTGGTGATGTTGCTTCCCTATGCTGACTTGGTGAGTGTTGCTTCCCTAAGCTGCCTTGGTGAGTGTTGCTTCCCTAAGCTGCCCTGGTGAGTGTTACGTCCCTATGCTGCCTTGGTAAGTGTTGCTTCCCTATGCTGCCTTGGTAAGTGTTACGTCCCTATGCTGCCTTGGTAAGTGTTACGTCCCTATGCTGCCCTGGTAAGTGTTGCTTCCCTAAGCTGCCTTGGTGAGTGTTACGTCCCTATGCTGCCTTGGTAAGTGTTGCTTCCCTATGCTGCCCTGGTAAGTGTTGCTTCCCTAAGCTGCCTTGGTGAGTGTTACGTCCCTATGCTGCCTTGGTAAGTGTTGCTTCCCTATGCTGCCCTGGTAAGTGTTGCTTCCCTAAGCTGCCTTGGTGAGTGTTACGTCCCTATGCTGCCTTGGTAAGTGTTGCTTCCCTATGCTGCCCTGGTAAGTGTTGCTTCCCTAAGCTGCCTTGGTGAGTGTTACGTCCCTATGCTGCCTTGGTAAGTGTTGCTTCCCTATGCTGCCTTGGTAAGTGTTGCTTCCCTATGCTGCCTTGGTAAGTGTTACGTCCCTATGCTGCCTTGGTAAGTGTTACGTCCCTATGCTGCCTTGGTAAGTGTTGCTTCCCTATGCTGCCTTGGTGAGTGTTACGTCCCTATGCTGCCCTGGTAAGTGTTGCTTCCCTAAGCTGCCTTGGTGAGTGTTACGTCCCTATGCTGCCTTGGTAAGTGTTGCTTCCCTATGCTGCCTTGGTAAGTGTTGCTTCCCTATGCTGCCTTGGTAAGTGTTACGTCCCTATGCTGCCTTGGTAAGTGTTACGTCCCTATGCTGCCTTGGTAAGTGTTGCTTCCCTATGCTGCCCTGGTGAGTGTTGCTTCCCTATGCTGCCTTGGTGAGTGTTACGTCCCTATGCTGCCTTGGTGAGTGTTACGTCCCTATGCTGCCTTGGTGAGTGTTACGTCCCTATGCTGCCCTGGTGAGTGTTGCTTCCCTATGCTGCCTTGGTGAGTGTTACGTCCCTATGCTGCCTTGGTAAGTGTTGCTTCCCTATGCTGCCCTGGTGAGTGTTGCTTCCCTATGCTGCCTTGGTAAGTGTTACGTCCCTATGCTGCCTTGGTGAGTGTTACGTCCCTATGCTGCCTTGGTGAGTTTTACGTCCCTATGCTGCCTTGGTGAGTGTTACGTCCCTATGCTGCCTTGGTAAGTGTTACGTCCCTATGCTGCCCTGGTAAGTGTTGCTTCCCTATGTTGCCTTGGTGAGTGTTACGTCCCTATGCTGCCTTGGTGAGTGTTGCTTCCCTATGCTGCCTTGGTGAGTGTTACGTCCCTATGCTGCCTTGGTGAGTGTTACGTCCCTATGCTGCCTTGGTGAGTGTTACGTCCCTATGCTGCCCTGGTGAGTGTTGCTTCCCTATGCTGCCTTGGTGAGTGTTGCTTCCCTATGCTGCCTTGGTGAGTGTTACGTCCCTATGCTGCCTTTGTGAGTGTTACATCCCTATGCTGCCCTGGTGAGTGTTGCGTCCCTATGTTGCCTTGGTGAGTGTGGCCCTTTAATTATTTGTGTGCTAACGAGTTTCATTCGACTCACCTGAGACTTGATTGGAAATTGCAGACACCTGTGCTGGATTTTCCAAGAGTATATATATTGGTGGTGTTCGCCAGCTTGCAGCCTGTTTTAAAGTAGCATTGCAAGTAGTAAGCTCTTTGTAAATTATGTTTGTCAAAGACAGGGAAAAAGCCAAGCTGCTTTTCAAGCGTATTGAAAAATCTGCCCCCCCCCCCTTGGAATTCTGTGCTGTAAAATGCATGTACAAATTTGCTGAGTGAGTCTTTCTGCTCTCTCTCTCCAGATGGACAATGCACCAAAGTAAATGTAATGTCATTGCATTTCTCCGCCTATGCAATGGGCCCTTTTTTCTGGCCCTTGGGTCTCGATGCACGTGAAACAATTAGACTGCGGCCCCCTTGGCATACAGGCCTGTCTGTACCCATCAGGTGCTGGGTGGGAGGTGCTTCTTCATGGTACTGAAGGAGAAGCACAGAACTACTCTTCCTATGGGGGACATGCCGCATATCTCAATACATGGTACTGGTATTTATACATGACCAAAGGACATTAACACTGCTGAAAATGCATTGTGAAGACTATTAACAATCATACACTATAAGCATTTTTGCAGAATTTTCACAAGGAAGTTGGCGTCTACTTGCACATCCCTGCCTGGTGATCAGCGGTGGTAAGTTCAGGGGTCAGAAAGCAAAAGTCCTGCCATGTTTTTCTTCCACCCATGAACTGAACCAGCTGATTTCACTAATTAGTTCTACCTCCTGGCTGAAGTATTGCACTGATTAGCAAATCCAGGTGATTGGAACAAAATACTGGGGAGGACTTTTACTTTGTGAACCTGGACCTTCCACCTCTGCTGGTGATGCTCCTGAGGAAGACTGCTGTATACATGAGAGCGGACTGTACTTTAACACATGGATGCAGAGTTATATCCTCCTAAGGAGGAAGGCAATTAATTTATGATCCCCTGTAGGGGACATTAGTCTTAATCTGAAGAACCATATATTCTACTACGCTGAAACCTACACTACACTAGAAATAAAATAAATTATGTTTTTGAAAATGTTTTCACTGCAACATGTTTTCATCATGCAAGACACTTATATTATGTAAACAAATTTTAATACTTAAACTTTTTGCTGGGTCTTAGGGGGATATTTCTCAAGTAGTGCACAGTTAGTCTGTTGCTCGCATGAAAATATGTTATTATTTAGCTAATAGCTATTTTGCTAAATGTAAAAACGTAAAAGTACACTCTTCCACACACTGTCATTGGCTTTATGAAATAAATGACAGTGGTCCATGTTGGCTGCTTTCTGATTTTTAGCATGTGTCACTCCAATAAAAATTTCAAATCCCATAGGAAAAAGGGAGCTACACTGAAAATGTGTAACTCTCATCTATACTGAGCTCATAGCAGGTACAAATGGTGTGTGTGTGCACGCACCCGAGTGTGTGTGTGTGTGTGTGTGTGTGTGTGTGTGTGTGTGTGTGTGTGTCTATTGAACCCTAAAGCATTTGATATGTAACCCCCTCAAATTGTAGAAGGTATAATGGCAAGCATACCTCACAAAAATAAAATCTGATCATTCAAGATTACCCAGAATCAAATTAAACCTGACTACTGAGTAAGGCTTCCTCCATTTTTGGAGGGGTAGAATGTCAGTGTTGAGCATCTTGAAGTTTTCCAGGATTTTCAAACAGTATCGCACGGTAAACTAGTGACCATGTTATGATTATAGCCATTTTGTCACTGGCTGCCATGCCCACATTTTTCTACCCTCTGAACTGCTGTTGTAGAAAATGACTTAATATGGATTTATTTTTGACTGAAAAATATGATTGGACGTCATACACAAATAGCACATAGGGTCTGAGAACTCCTAATCTGAGCACTCAGTTGACCGTCTAGATTAAATGAAATACCATGTGGGAACAATAAACTTAAATGGCCACCAGTGGCCACTGTTGCCTTTTACAAATTATTTAAAAGTAGAAAGAATGTGAAGGTACTATTCTAAATGTATTTATTTATTTTATTATTTGCAGTGCATTTGCAGTATATATTCAGTACTTTAATTGAAACCAACAGCATGTGCCCTCCCTGGTGGGTATGTGATGAATGGCATGATGTCAGGGAATTGCTGTGCATGTAGAAACCTGCAGAAAATTGCAGCCAGCAACACACTCTTAAGATAAGAATGCTCATACGCAGCACTACTCCAGACCCCCAAATGGTTTAGATGCGATGAAAGTCAAATAGTCCCCCTCCGAGAAGGTCCAACATGAGGAGGCACACTGCTGGATTCCGATATCCATATAGTGTGTTTATTTAAACTTGTAGTTTACTTAAACTATAGCTCAAGCTATTAAAATACAAAAGGCCTTTTGGTGTGTATGTACAAGTTCCCCCACAATGAGCTCTCCCACAAGATCTGTGGTTTGTGTAGCCACACAATTCATGGGAAGAAAACATCCCCATCAGTGTATTGAAGACCTTCACCTCTTACACCTCTTGAACTTCTGCACTAATGTGTAACTCTCAACCATCCTGAGCTCATAGCGGATATGAATGACTATTCAGAATGGTGTCACTAACATGCTAGTGAGATATCTACAGCATGTTTGCAAGTTCATACATTGGGTCAAACCTATCAATAGTTGTTTTTGTTTTGTTATCTTTTGCAATGTATAGGAAATTGGATTGAAAACGGGTATTTCTAAGACTATTGTATTATAACTATGATAATAAGTGTAACAGAACACCCAGTCTACTATAGTTGGGGCCTGCCTCCTTTGAGCTACTGTCAATACTGTATGAGGTAAGCTCATGCCTTCCCACACATTTGTTTTTGCAGACTCTCCATAGTTCATTCAACGGTGTAATCCAGTAACCCTCTGTTAACCCTGCACCCTCTGTGACTCACGGGTCTTGTTGGGTAGCAAGCAGAGACAGTGAATGCACACGGGGGTTATTTTTGAGTCATTTGATAGCATAACAGTTTTCTCATCAAATATTTCATCACATTTGGCTGGTAATCAAGATATAAACACAGTGAAGTTAAATGAATACACGATATTTTATATTTTACATCTGTTACAAGACATAATATTTCAATCATAAATACTGATGATAATATTGGCTCTCTGTGCATTATAAAAAAACATTGAGTAATTATATCTGATGCATACAATACATTATTTCACATTGTTTACAGTAAAAAGACCTATTTACTGGTATTGCAAACCTTTTTGCAGATTCGGTCTTTATGTAGACATACTGACAGTTTTTCCTTTAAATGTGATAAAGTACAGCTTTGACTCTGTGGATCTGGACATGAGGGATAACAGGAAGGGGTCCAGACAGCTGTGGAGGCCACACAAACACATCGACACGCTGTAGTACATGTAGAAGTGCTCCTCTTTGCTGGTGTACAATTTGAAATAATGAACAAAGTGGATCACGTTGCTGGGCATAAAGCACACCATGAATACGATGAGCACAAAGGTGCTCATTTTGATATAATGCATCCAGTCATTGTGTGCCTTGTTCAGCTGGTGGATGATAGACATGTGGGAGATTACAGTGACCGTGAAGGGTACGAAGAATCCCAGGCAAATCAGGCTGAGCTTATAGTAGGGCAAGAAGGAGTAGGATTTGTCATTTAGCGGGAGCACATCATGACAGGTGGTTATCCCAAGGTGCGGGAGATGGTAGCTCTGATGTATGAGGAATTCTGGAACCATGGCAGTGAAGAACACGGCCCAAACCGTTAGACTGCTCCACATAGCGCACGAGTGCTTGGGCAGGCTCTTATAGGTGAACGGGTGGACAATGGCCAAGTAGCGCTTGACGCTGAGACACATGAGCGTGTGGATGGAGCAGTAGACGTTCCCGTAGAAGCAGGCCGTCACCACCTTGCAGGCGGCCTCTCCGAAGACCCAGTGGTTTCCGTTGAAGTGGTAGAACACCCTCAGGGTCAGAGTCAGCAGGAAAAGGAGGTCAGACAGGGCCAAGCTGAAGTAGAGGATGGCGGCGGAGAATGCTTTGGTTTTGGCGGTCAGCGCCGCCAGGACAACGGCGTTGGACGGTACTCCGACGATGATGGCCACCACATAGGCGGCAGGGATGACGCGGGTGCTCAGGGCGCCAGTGAAGTAACTGGCTGTGCCGTTGGCTTGCAGTTCCAACTCCAGCAACGACGGGGTAGAAAAAGAGGGGGAGTCATTGTGCGCCCTGTTTTGCGGAAGTATGATCTTTCTCTCCATTCTCCTTCCATCGAAGCTTCTTGGTCCGATAGATGTGATGTTTCGGGTTTTTTTGTGTGATTTTCCCCCTGTTCATAATGATAGCTATTTTAAAAAAGGCTATAATGCCAGGATACAGTACAGAATATTAAAAAAGCACAGCATGAATCCATTTGAATAGTTTTAATTATGTATACTTCACTTTCTATCATTTTGAAATAGGTGTCAAAAACTGCACATTAGACTTAAATTAATGATCTTGAGGAAATTATTTTTAATAACATGCAATACACTGCAAAAACAAAAAATAAGTCAATCTTAACAAGCATTTTAGTCTTATATTTAGACTTAAAATATTATTTCTATTACTTATTTGTTAAATAAGACAAAAACATTGCCAATGTTTTTCAAGATTTTCCAATGGGGTAAGATAATTTCACTTGTCAAGCTAAAAGTTACTTAAAACAAGCTCATGTTTTATACTTCAGAGAAAGAAAATAAGATTTTATGTCTCATTACAACTAAAACGCTTGTTAAGACAAACATTTTTTTCAGTGTAGAAAACACTGTAATGTAGTTTGATTGCTGAAGTGGAACATTAACCCCAGAAATAAAAAAAAATCAGTTACTAGCGATTTACATCAAAATGCCTTTCTATTAGCTTGATCATATTTTCTCAAAAACAGAGTCCTTGATGATTTAACAAACCACTCTTACCGTTGTCTTGGAGGGATACATCCAGTAACACAGTATAAATCAGTAATATCACCAGCACTGTTTTCAACATTATTCCTCCTTAGTCTCAGTCGTCCTAATTTCTGTGTAGGTCTCCACAAGATGCTGTATACTGTAGTCAACAGATCTTGTTTGTGTGGTTCGGCCCACGTTTGTTTAATGGCTCAGCAGAGCTGGCTTTCACAGTTGATTCAATGTATAATCCAGCTGCGCGGTTGTTATGTTGCTGCGAGTGGAGAGGACTTATGTGTTTCAGACTGACGTACAGAGTATCCTCTTTCACAGCTGTGTGAGGAGGTGGAGCAGCAGGCGGGCACTGGACTGAATTCTTCTCTAGTGCGTCAACTCTCCAGGCTCTGAACTTTCATCTGCCGGTGGGCGGAGGATGCATTGTAGTTAGCGCACAGTTTGTTCATTTAAACAACTGCTCTCCAGGGCATTGCCTTTGGCTTTGAAATTGCATTATACTATATCCTCATTTCACATTCAATCCTGGCATCATTCAGATTTTTTATATGATTGTTTATCAAAGTTGTGGTGTTGTGTTTCATTGAGGTGACTTTTGGAATGTTGACAGAGCACTAACGTCACTTGTCAAACAAACTTTACTACCCAGAAACCAGGTGTCCACACAGGTACCAGACACATTCAAATGTAAAAGAAGAGGAAGATTACCTGTGTGAGGGTGAATGTTTATCCATCTGTCTAACTTTAATACTCTAATACTTTTCAATATGCTTGCCATAGTGAAGGATTTCAAAATAGAAGGGGTTCTGTGTGACAACTTAGGCCTCATCTTTACCAAACAATAAAATTTTCATTTGAATGAATTTGCTATTTGCCATAAAACTGTGCTTTCTGAAGGTAACCCAAAATATATTTGTTTTCAAACTCTGTATTAGATATAATGTTGTTATGTCTATGTGTACAATTAGCCGTCATTTGTGATGTCGTTTTTAATGTGTGACAGGCAGATCTCTTTGGTGTGGCTAATTACACACTTGTATGCACTGTATTTAGAGGAGAGCAATAGAGTAGGGCAAAAACATGGCTTGGCTCTCTGTTATCCATTGAAAGGTGAAAACCTGTTTTTTCTTTTGTTTTGTTTGTTATTTATTTGTTTGTTATTAATTCAAAATTAATACTTTTATTCTGACACTGAAATGTATTTAACCATTTTGGTGTGAAAAGCAACAGACAGCTTTGACAGGTACTATGATTTTTATTATAGTACTCTGAAAGACATTTTCCATAAGCAAAATTAAAATTAATTTGAATCATTCAAGTGGGCATGTGCCAGTGCATATAGATTAATTTTGAGTGTGTTTATGAATCCCTGCAAACCAGCTAGTGTGGAGGAATGAAACGTCTGCCTGGGACAGATAAGCCATCACTGACTGTTGTAGGAGCCAAGTTTGTCTCATCTTCAAATCTACTGGGGAAATTATGTTGTGTCTCTGGGAAACCTGTCTGTCTATATTTTCTGTTTATCATGTTGATAAATTTAAAAGAACGTTGGCTCCTGTGTCTGACATTGTTGACCCGTTGTCATGGGTAGTGGCTGCCTCTGTCGTTTCTGCGGTTGTTTTCCGATTTGGCGTCGGCTGATGCTCTATCGGATTTTTTCTGCCTCCGTCCCCGTGTTTCGATCTCGCCTGGTCATTATCTCCAACACCTGTGTTCGGTTTCCTGTCGGCTATATATAGCGCTTACTTCCGCTTTCCGGTGCTTCTATATTGTCGTTGCCACTTGACTACGAAGCAAGTATAGGTATAGGTATAAGTCATTGCATTTCTGTTTGGCCTTATACAGAGACGCAGCAAGTTCGATTAGTTGATAGGATGAGATTTTCTCGTTTTCTGTCCTATCTTTCTCTATTCTTTTTTGCCTGCAGCCTGCTTATCTTCTTTTCAGTTCTTTATGCCACAGAGCTGTAGATACAGGCTTGCTATTCTGTTCTTTCCTCTTCTGTTTTCTCTACCTCTTATCTTCGCATGTTAATTAGTGCGGGAGATTCATTCTTTTATTGTTTCTCGCTGTTTTTTCGAGATTCGCCTCCATTTGAGGTTGTTTTATGTTAGCTTTGTGCTAGGGAAGTTTTGCTCCCGTTTTTCTGTTTTTCTTGTCCCCTGGTGCGGTTTAATTCCACTTCTGTGGCGTGTCTATTTTTAGATACGCCTTCAGAATCCTCATCTGCCGCCTTTTGGTTCTCTAAACTTCAAACCCAAACCTGACACCCGTCTTGTGATTTCCAGTACAACCCAGTACATTGTGTTCATCATTTGTTGATTAAGGGGTAGGCGTTAAAAGTTGATAGTGAATGGGTAATAATCTGCTTTTAATGTGCGGCAGTGTAGTATAATGGTTAAGGAACTGGCCTTGTAACCAAAAGGTTGCAGGTTCGATTCCCAGGTAGGACACTGCCGTTGTACCCTTGAGCAAGGTACTTAACCTGAATCGCTTCAGTATATATCCAGCTGTATAAGTATGTAAAAAAAATGCTAAAAAGTTGTGTAAGTCGCTCTGGATAAGAGCGTCTGCTAAATGCCTGTAATGTAATGTACAAAGTACTTGAATAGCATATAACCAGTTCATTTAATCAATCATATGCACATACATTTGAATTTTAATTGTAGGTATCATATATATATATATATATATATATATAGGAAGCTAATATATCATCTGAATAAGTTGCCTTTGCACATTAAAGCATGCATTTGTCTACAGTGATCTTCCAATTAACACATCAAAGTGCATACTACATTAACATTTGGGTTGCTTGTACAAATTCATGGTCACACCCAGTAAGAACCATACAAAGGGTGTGATTTCAGAATGAAATTTAAATGCTAACTTGCTAAATGTTAACTAAATTAGTTATGTGCTTTACGATATAAAGTGGGGTGTGTGTGTGTGTGTGTGTGTGTGTGTGTGTATGAACATAAATTGTTCCTTTAAGCGTTCAACCTTTCATTGAGCATATCATCTGACTAATCTCAGACAGTACCTCCTTTAGTTCCTTAATCCCTAATGTGTTTCCTCAAAGTATTTATACAAATCATGCTAGCCACCAAGAAACAGCCTGGAAAAAGTGATTGCAGATGTTAAAAACACTTTTGGGGATAAACTCCACTGAAAGCTTCCTCAGGCACTTGTTTGAGCATTTGAAAGACACAGAAGACACCCCTAAATCCATTATTTGCCGTTATCAAACATGGACATCTGAGCAGAGGAGGCCGATCCAGGCTGGGTATAGATGGAGGTAGGTGGTGCCTGCAATAGCTGGGTCTGTAGAGGTAGATGAGTTGGCTTCAGGAGGTGGGGGACTGACATATTTCAGAAGCGCTCATACTTACGGAAAACTACTGCTTGACCGAATTGTAACATAGATCATAGCCATATCATGGCAGTTGTCTAAATTATAATGCTGTTGAAGCAACTGTGTCTTTTATATATTAGGTACGAATTTTGGGGACATTCTCAAACTCAGGGTATATTATAACTTAATGAATGAGTAGGCCCTACATGGAATTCACACATTTGTAAGGAAAAAAGTCATTAGGACCTAACCACACACCAAATACCAAAGAACCACAGGGGCGGTAGCATCAGGCAATGGCACTTTGCCAGCCCTACCTCCCCCCCGAATAAAATATATTTAAAAAAAAGTAGAAAAATAAAGCAGGCCTAATCATTCGCACCGTATCGACAATCTTACAAAAACATAAAAACCCCAAACAAAATCAAGGAAAGAAAAACGAAAACAATTGCATTCACTCACTGTCACTCATATAGCCGCTTTGTGGATCATTAGGGATAAACCGTGCTTTCAACACCTGACAGCTCCGTGTCAGAAAGCTCCTACCTTTGAAAGACAGCGAATGACAGCCAGTTATCGCTCAGAAGCTATGCTAGAGTTGAAGTACAGGCTGACAGCAGTCATCCCAGCACCATTGCCAACATGCAAATGGCCACTCACCTGAAAAGACCCAAATCAAATAAATGGCCATGTTTACAGCACTGAGTAGTAGTGACTATAAATAAAACAAGGCCAGGATGACCAGTTTTAATTCGCCTCTGCCCAAAGCAGGCCCGTAATACGTCACTCAAATAGAACATTAAGCCCTGGGTTGTTTCAGCTGTCTGCCATTACATTCTCAGGAGCTGGGCTGGATGGGAACGGGCTGGACAGGAGCAGGCTGGACAGGCAGGAGAAGACGAACTGGACGGGTACACAGGACTGAACACAGGGTCGAGGAGCAGGTCGGGAACAGGCAGGAAACAACAAAAACGCTGGAAGGTACTATGACAAGCACAAGATGATCTGGCATAGAACAAAGAAACTGGGGAGACTATATGCCAGATTACTAATGAGACAACGAGGAACAGATGAGACGAGAACACAATTCGGGACGCATGAAACACAGGATGCGTTGTAGGGGAGGTAGGAGGATAAACAGACAACACAGGCCTGGAGGCTGAAAAAAAAAAACGCTGAATCCCCATGACAGGTTTACTTCCTGAAATTGTCGGATGAGTGTGCTCCTGAATCCCCTCAACAAAACCCTGGAAATAAGGGTTTCATCCGGGGATTTTAAGTGCCCCCATTTCTGAAAAAGTTGTCCACTCAAAAGCTTTTTGATGAAGTTGATCAATATGCGCCCTCAAAGGGCTGAAGGGATCATATTCAGTCATGGCCCTACTCATCTGTCAACATAGGGAAGACCAGAGAATACACAAATGAAATGAAACTAAAAGGTTGTTGTTTTCATAAATTAGGCACTGGCTATAGAAAAATAGCTTCATGTCCACCATCAGGGAAGTCATTAAGAAGTTTAAAGCAATTGGAGCTGTGGAGCTGTGGTGAACCTGCCTGCAAGAGCAGTTTTCCCCCACGTACAGTGACGAGAATGATTCAAGAGGCAAAAAAACGATCACAGTTTGCGAATTGCAGAAGTTGGTTCAGCTGGGATCAGCAAGTCTGGGTTCACCAAGTATAATTAGACGCCACCTCTATGTCAACAAACTATTTAGAAGTCTTCTCAGAAGAAAGCCTCTGCTGTAAGTGCCTGGAGTTTGCAAAATATTAATGGACTTTAGATTGTCAACTGGGTGCTATGGTCAGGCAAGACAAAAATGTACTTTTTTGGCAATAAATACTGTACCAAAGGTGGCTTTTAGCATAATAAGAGGCATAGTCACATAGGAACGAGACTTATCACCACTGTGTATGGTGGTGGATCTGTGATGTTGTGCGGCTGTTTTTCCTCCAAAGGCCCTGCAAACCTTGTTAAGATACATGGTATCATGGACTCCATCAAATACCATCAAATAGACTAAAATCCGGCTGCCTCTGTGAGAAGGTTAAAAGTGAGTCGTGGTTGGATCTTCCATTAAGACAATGATCCAAAGCATACCTCAAAATCTACATAAAAATGGTTCACTGACTACCGAAACAAGGTTTTGCAATAGCAATCCCAGTCCCCTGACCTCAACCCAATTCAAAATCTGTGGGGTGAGTTGAGCATGAGAGTCCACAAATGAGGTTCGGATAGATTCAGTATGGAGGAATGGTCTCAAATCCCTTGCTATGTGTTCTCCAACCTCATCAAACATTACAGATGACTCTATGCAGAAGTGCTGTTATCTTGGTAAAGGGTGGTTGCACATATAGTAAATACAGGGCTGCCAATAATTGTGACAGAAATTAAAAATAAAAATAATTTTGCATTAAATATTTGTTTTTCCTCCGATCAAGGATATCTGTCACGTCTCGTTCCTCCACGTCCCAGTCTTGTTCTGGTTTTTCCGTTTATATGTATTTTCTATCTGGCAATCCGTTCCGTGTTTTCCCTCTCTCCCTCCATTTTGTGTCTCCACTTCCCCGCACCTGAATTGTGATTTCTCATTTGTTTCGTCTCACCTGCTCCTCGTTGTTTCTTTGTTAGTTTGGTATTTAGTCTCCTCTTTTTCTGTGTTCTCTGCCAGATCGTCCTGTGCCCTGCATTCGTGCTTGTCTCAGGCTATGTCCGAATCAGAGCCCTATCTACTGCACCCTGTCTCCTGCATACAGTGCACTGGCAGAAGTGTGCTGTTTAATGTGCACTGTTTAATGTGCACTGTTTAGCAGTCCACGAAAAATATCCGGCATACTATTTTCCAAACGCACTGTGGAAGTGTCGTAAGCAGGTCATAAGATGCAGTGCTATGTCACTGGTAAAAATGAAAAGTCGCAAATCACGCACTTATTTTAAAAAGTAAAAACATGATGATTTATATTTCAAATACGTTGGTTTTGGTTAAAAATAGATTATAATTTGGGCTAGGTTTGACTCGCCATTTGGCTGGAAAGTCTACCATGTCACATGCTATTTTTGTTGTATTTGAAGGAAAACGTCAGCGAAGCTGCGCCTCATTTTGTTAAAACGAAGCTTCACGTCATATTTATATGACCAAAATGTTTGAAGTATACTGCAATTAGAAATTTTTCACGTACTCTACGACTTTCTTGCCCTATCTACTTACCAAGGCTACTCAACGGTGTGGAAGAGTGCTGATTCGGACACGGCCTCAGTCTTTCCAGAGTTTGATTCCCGCCTGCTCCTTTCCTGTTCTGAGTTCCTGTGTCCAGTCCTGTGTACCCATCAGTTCCTGTTCTCCTGCCTGTCCAGCCTGCTCCTGTTCTGCCTGTTCCTGTCCAGCCCAGCTCCAGCCGTCCTGCCCACCTGCCCTTCCCCGTCCTAGCCCTGCTACTACCCTTCGCCCTCCTGATCCCCAGCTCTGATGGATTCCCCGGTTCTGAACCCTGCCTGTTCCTGGACTTCGCTTTTGCTCATTTTGCATTGCCCTGTTTGCTGGACACTGACCCCTGCCTGGAACTGACTATGAATCTGCCTTGCACTGTTTGCTGGGCTTTGACCCTGTTCTGTCAACCTCGAATAAAGCCTATTCCTATATATTCTGGTGTCTGCGATTGGTTACGATCTGTTCACATAACAGATATCACAATTGAACTATATAAATATCAAATTTTCCTGAGCATAGAAGACATTTGATAAACCTTGAACTGAATACAATTCAGTACTTTTTTTTTTTGCTTGCGTGTGTGTGTGTATATGTGTGTGTGTACAAGTTCCCACACAATAAGCTCTCCCACAAGATATGTGGTTTGCATAGCTATTCCCATCAATGGGTAAACGTCCCCATTACTGGGGGGGAAAAACTGGGATCGAAGACCTTCACCTCTTTCTTCAAAGGAACTGATCTCTTGTGATGTCAGAACTGTTCAGAATGAACTCTTGCAGCTGTGAGGTCAGGCACACCACAGGCGCTTAATCTGCTATGTCTTCCTTTCTCATCTCCTGTTAACCTCACGTAGTGTGCGCTAATGTTTATTAACTGAGGAATCTTTAAAGCCATGCATGGCAAACATGATCAACATTAGGCCTAGTACTGAGATGAGACTCTTGTAGGCAGATTCATGCAACAGTGGAAAGATTCAACATGCACAGTTCCATGGAGGTTTATTAAAGCATGGCTGGCCAAATTTTCCTGAAATTATGCTAGCCATATTTTACTGCATGTAGAACAGATATTAGGGATGCACCGATTCGATACTGAGTATCGGAATTGGGTCCGATACTGGCCTAAAATGCCAGCTTGGGTATCGGAAACAGTGAACGTTATTATCCGATCCGATTTTTTATTTATTTTTTTGACGTAATGCCATAAACGCGTGTGACGTGACTGACAGAAACAAAGCTTGCACGTGGGTGAGTGTAGATTGCGTTAGCATCATGTCTGCTGTATGGAACCATTTCTTGAGGCAGAAACTAAAACTGCCTAATGCAAGCTTTGGAGATGGAAGACGGATGTTTCAAGGGGTGGCAGCAGCACAGCTCATTTGAACACAACCAACCATTGCAACTGTGCTTTATTGGAATTTATTTATTCCTACATAATTTATTTTGAATGTTTGGAATTTATTTATTCCTATATTATTTATTTTGATTGTTCCTTTTTTTCACCCAGTTGCACTTTCACTTGTTTTATACTGGAATTATAATGTTATTTATTTAGAATGTTTGAATGCTGTTCAGTATTTCTATATTACTTATTCTGAATTTTGCCATTTTCTATTTTTCCTTTGTTTAATTTAAAGGTCAGCTGTTCATGGACCCATCAAAAGGAATGTGTGTGGCATAATTCAGTCTTGTTATATCTATTTTATTCTTCTTATGCAGTTATGGAGTGGGACTTTCGTTTCCCAGCTTGAGTATGGTGTTTACTGTTTTTAGATGGACAAGAATGATGCCAAGCAGAGTACACCCACACAACGGGCTTGTAATCAGCTGTGTAATTATTAAAGAGGAAAAAATTGGATCGGAAGTCAGTATTGGATCGGAATCGGTATCGGCCATGAAAAAGTGGTATCGGTGCATCCCTAACGGATATTCTAATATACATGGGAATTCTGTGGAAATGTCTTTATCAATTAAGTTTGATGTCAGCAGTATGTGGCCTTACAGTGCAGTCATGGCCCGTTTCTCAGAAAAATGTAAAATGGCCTCTGATACAGATATTCCAAATTATCGTCACTGTATGTCATTACATTTATGTCTATTACATTTAAAGGAAGATTTACAGGATATTTTATTTAAAGAAAGATATTTTATGCCTAACTTGAAGCAAATGGAAAATATCATGCAAAATGTTAGCCTTATCTACCTCATTTGGGGGAATTTTATCTCAGCAGTATGTAGCTTTTCAGTGCAGTCGTGGCCCTTTTCTCAGAATAAGTGTAATCTCTCACAATCAAAAGCTTGATCAGGAAGTTTACAAAAATGTTATGATGTGCACAGTGACATCTACACCTCCAGGGGGGTATTCCACAAAGCAGGGTTACTGAGTTAGACCCAGAACATTCCCAAATCTGGGACATGGACTGAAGTAAAAATAGATATGTTCTGGGTTTTACTGAGTCATTACATGACAGCCTGATCAGGTTTGATTCTGTTGATGTATAAATGAGTGGAGTTATCCAGCTAACTCAGTAATTCTGCTTTGTGGAATACCCCCGTGGAGGTGTAGATATCACTGTACACATCATAACATTTTTGTAAACTTCAAGCTTTTGATTGTGAGAGATTACACTTATTCTGAGAAAAGGGCCACGACTGCACTGAAAAGCCACATACTGCTGAAATCAAATACCCCCCAAATGAGGTAGATAATGCTAACATTTTGCATGATATTTTCCATTTACTTCAAGTTAGGCATAAAATATCTTTCTTTAAACAAAATATCCTGTAAATCTTCCTTTAAATGCAATAGACATAAATGTAATGACATACAGTGACGATAATTTGGAATATCTGTATCAGAGGCCATTTTACATTTTTAGTTAACTCCACTGCAAATTCTGAGACTTCATATGTCTGATTGTAAAACCCCAAACTCCCAATCACATATCTTTATAATAAAACCCTGTTTTCCTGTTTTCACAACAGATAAAGCCTAAACCTAGGGAAGGTTCATTACATGGCAGCCCGACCAGGTTTGATTCTGTAGATGTATAAATTGATTCCATATCATTACATTGCACATCACACTGCTTCTCATTAGTCATTTCCTTAGTAGATGCTTTTATAATAAAAAAAAATTTATATAAAGAAATTGTCTGAGATATGAGGACTCCTGTGCAAGGTATGCAATTACTCAAAAATGCAGTACAAGTTCTCTTATCCAGTAATTTCATGCCATATTCCAACCATAACATGACAAGACATTATGTACTTTGAACAAATAACAAAGTATCGATTTGAGGTACAGTTCGGAGTCATTAACAAAGGCTTAATATTTGCACTATGCAGTTTACAATATGTATACATAAGTACCATGTATGGGTAGACAATAACCAAAATAAAAACATTAAACTGTATAATATAATAAACTTGATTCTTATTAAATATGCACGGTGAAATGGTTTCAGACATCTAAATTATGTAAAGTCTAAATTACTTAATAGAAGTATATGGTATTAGTAAATATAAACTTGCCTAATCCTTAATATTTGTGCATTTATCTTTCTTTACTGCAGATGGCACCAAAATCCTACTTTTAAAATTATGCTCATTAAGATATACCTTTGTTCAGCAGTTAACTCAATGAAGAGTGTGAAAAAGAAGTGGTGTTTATTGTTAAACATTAGAAAATGTGTCTAAAATGTAATAAAATATTATTATTGTGATTTAGAATTAGGACAGCTGGTTCCTTTGTTTGTGTTCGATACTGAGATGCCACTTCTTATAGTGTTTTGATTTTAAGGAGCAACAACCCTTGGATCTTTCAAAGCCAATATTTGGAAAGAAGTTAAATCATACGTTATATGCACTGAATGACCAAATACATTAGGCAGTGGCAAAAACTTTAGCAACAAGCTTTTCAATGGCCAGTGCGTTCTTCTTACAGCACAAATGTTAATAATTTTGATAAAGAAGCCCCTAAATGTGGCTTTTAAAATTATATAATTAGGGCTCAGATTAAAGTGTGACATTATATTTTAATGCATCAGCTTTCATGTGTGGTAATGCAAAGGCCCTCTTAGTTTGTTTAATGGGATTTTCTCCTAGTGTCATTGCTGAGGTAACGCTATAATGTATGCGCATCATTCTTTCCACCTGTTCATTTCCCTATCCACATAGGTTTCCACATTTCACATTCCAAGCAGAAAAGTCATACACATGCAACACACTAAAACGTATGGTTGCTATAGAGGACATGCCTGTTGACCAAACAAACATGTTGAATACCTTAGAAGGTGAACTTTTAGGCCTGTGTAAAAAAGGAAAGCTTTGAAGAATAAAGAATGGATTATATTTAATATTCACCCTGAGGCTGCTTTTTTCCTTAAAATACATATTTTAATAAAGGATTTTTTCTGATAATAAATATTTTAAAACATTTAAAACGTTCTAAAACATTACATTACAGGCATTTAGCAGACGCTCTTATCCAGAGCGACTTACACAACTTTTTAGCATTTTTTTTTTTTACATATTATCCATTTATACAGCTGGATATATACTGAAGCGATTCAGGTTAAGCACCTTAAGTACCTCAAGGGTACAGCAGCAGTGTCCTACCTGGGAATCGAACCTGCAAACCTTCGGTTACAAGGCCAGTTCCTTAACCATTATACTACACTGCCGTCCAAAACCACGTTCATGACCATGCTCAAAGAAATGAGACAATGAGAGCCTTGCACAAATGGAGTAGAATAAAGGAGAGAGAGAGTAGCTGTTTTTCCTTGTTGAGAATATAGAATCAGATCAAAAACGTCTACGACGTAAAAAAAAAAAAAAGCCAAGTTACTCACACATAGCCTACATAGCACTGTCTATAAGTTCTTAATTCCAACTTGCAAAAACTAGGCCTGCATTTTAAAGTATTGATATCAAAATGTGGCCAAGTTACAACTAACAATATTGCCTATCGTAGCTCACACTAAATAAACTAGCTCTATTCCAAAGCAATGCTATCCAAACTTTCCTAAATTATTTAATGCAACTTGGCCCTGTGTTTCTTCATCTTTGCATGTGAAGAGATTGTGCCTCATGGAACAACATATGATTTCAATGAATGCTTTTAACAGTTGATGAATAATTACACTCCAGAAAGGATATGGTTGTACTTTGTTGGCAAGTTTACTTTAGAAAATGTACAGGTTTTAAAAAATTCACAAACAGACATTTATATCAAGAAACATCATGTACAATAGAGAAAGGGGTGATGAAAAAATAAATGCAGATAAAAATGAGTAATATTTTTAACTAGAAAATAGCATACATATAGCATTTTTACAAGCGTATCCAGACATGTTTGTGGGTCAGATGGTGGCAAATAAGTAATAGTACCAATTTTCTTAACATAATAGTATTTATGATATTTGCAAACAGAATTTTGTGAACACAAGGATATCTATGCTCTGTAGGACCGCACAGGTTTTGATAAAAATCCAAATAAATAAATCAATAAATACATTATAATAATAATTATAATAATAATACATTTTATTCATTCTGTGCTTTTCATAGACCCAAAGCAGTGGATGCAAACAATTGTTCAAACATGCCCTATAGTGTAGTAATTTTTCTGTTTAATTTCTAAGTGCAACACATCGCAATCAGAGTATTTCCACTAGACATTATTTTTATTTTGCAGTTTGATGTGGCACATACAGTTTCATTGACCACATTCTCTTGAGATGGTAAGATGAAGAAACACAGGGCCAAGTTGCATTAAATAATTTAGGAAAGTTTGGATAGCATTGCTTTGGAATAGAGCTAGTTTATTTAGTGTGAGTTACGATAGGCAATATTGTTAGTTGTAACTTGGCCACATTTTGATATCAATACTTTTAAAGGCAGGCCTAGTTTTTGCAAGTTGGAATTAAGAACTTATAGACAGCACTATGTAGGACTATGACACTTTTTTTTATGTCGTAGACGTTTTTGATCTGATATCACTTATTTTTTATGGCTAACTAATGATGAATAATGCATGAAGATAAACACGGAGAGAGACATGCATTCCAAAGAAATGCATGCAGACATTCGCGTAACCATAACGCCCTCTATTGACAAGAATGAGAACAGTTATCCTATTACAGACAGCATACAATTACATTAAAAGAGTTTGTAGATGAGCAGTATTTAATGTGCAATGAAATACAATGAACAGCACCACCTGAGCTATGGATCATGAAGAAGCATGTAAATTAATGAACCAAGTCAGTATGGAGACATGCATGCACAATGGGCTAGACGCAAACACATTCTAGCTGAAAGACATACAGCCTAAATAGCTAGTACAGCCTAAATAGTTTCCATCAGTAAAATATGGAAATACAGTTTTAAAATAGGGCTATTACTATTCTATAGAAAATGAAATACATTTAACGTTAGGCTATTCAACACTGGATTGCCGGATGCATAACTCCAACCTTACATGTGTGGGCTACGAGCTAGTGTAGAACGTTAGTGTAGAACGTTACCTGCGTTCATGTAGAACGTTACCTGCGGGAAATGTTTTGGTACCGGACAGCTAGGTTTAGTTTAGTTTTTCTGTAGTGCAATGAATGGAGGCTATAAGGCATGCTGATTCACTTCGTAGTAGCCTAGCTTCCTGACTAGAAGCAGACTGACGTTTCTCTGGCAACAGTAACGTTGGCTAACAAGTTTAATTGGACAACGCATATTTCCCAGGAATCTTAGCCAGAAAGAAAACAATAGACACTACTAAGAAAGTACATACCAGAGATTATTCTTCTTCTTCTTCTTCTTATTATTATTATTATTATTATTATTATTATTATTATTAAAAGTGTTTGCAGTAAGCTACATTATCTGCAGAGTAGCGTAGACTAGAGCCACATTCGGAAGCAATGTTTTTTTTGTTTTTTTTTAAAGTGACAAACCATGAATCAGATATATTTTGGGAATTGGCGGTTTATAAATCCGATCTCTTAAAGGATTACAGCTTATAGGAGGCTATTATCAATTCTTAATGTAGGCTATTATCGTAAACTCTTAATTTTCCTAGTAGTTAATTTTATGTTGACATTGTGTTATGTGTGAAAAGGATAAAGTGAACAGAGCTGAAGTGAAGAAATTAATGAATAAAGATATGTTGGCCGAGGCAAGGGTACATTGAGGTTCGGTTTCCACAGTCAGTCAGTCATGACCGCAAGAGCAGAGTGTAACACCCTCCCCAAACCAGACAAGAGCGAGCGTCCAGTTTGGGGAGGGTGTGATATAGTACAAGTGAAATACAAGTGAAACATTGAACAGTTAATATTGGAAACCTCTTTTGCCTTTGCAATACAAATACGTTAATGTGTTAATGTGAAAATAATAACAGTCTAATAAATGAAAAGTACTTAACAGTTGCACATTGTTTTTGTGGAAAATAACCATGTGCCCTCCTGGGCTTGAACTCACAATCTTCTGTGTGAGAAACAGAAACTCTAACCATTACGCCATAGTAGCTCCTTGGAAAAAATGAAGCCATTAGCTATATAAACATTAAAAAACATTAGTATGAAGCGTTTTTATTGGGCGATAAGCTTGATGAGCAGGCATACGGACCATAGCCTCAAAGAATAATTCTCCCCATTGGATAACATCGCGACGGAGGCAGGCAGTTTGGCAGGAAAAATAGGAAGAAGAAGAAGAAGAAGAAGAAGAAGAAGAAGAAGAAGAAGAAGAAGAAGAAGAAGAAGAAGAAGAAGAAGAAGAAGAAGAAGAAGAAGGAGGAAAACGGCACAATAACCCAAGTTTGGGGCTTTATTGTGTGGATGTGTGAAGTTGTATCTGAATGCTGTGTGGTTACATGAGGTCAGAACATACATAAGTTAATGTTTTTAAGGGCTGAGAGTCTATGGTCATTGTGGTTACTTCTGTAGGAAACCCTGAAAAGTGCCAAACTCTCGGTGCTGTATAGGTATGGGGCATGCCCCACCAAGCCGTAACTTGGCGGATGGCATACCTGCCATCCCAATGCTGCAATTCCATTCTGTTTTAAAGAGTATTCCTCTTTTTTCTTTTGCTGACTTGTGTTGTGTATGCTGGCCGTTTGTGAGTCAGTGCTTGTAGATCGAGTTTGGAGGACTGTTATACAATTTTGTATTTGTTGCCACATTACAAAATGCAAACAGGCTAGGCCTTTGTTTTTTTGTTTGCATGTTATTGTAGATTACAAGAATATCCTTGTACAATGTTGTAATTTGTGAGAAAACATTGTTTTTGCCTGCATGACCTATGAAAATGTCAAGTCATCTTTGATGAAATAATAAGTATATCTTTAATCTTTACGATATCTTTATTTTCTAATCGGCTACATGGCCTATGTACAGATTGACAATTGTTATGGGTTTTGTACTATTTCCAAATATGCACTTCACAAAGCTGAAATTTGTGTAAAAATAAATAAACATATAAATAATAACAACAACCAACCCTTTCAATGTCATCATAATCTAGTATTTGTTGTTTAATGTACTGGATATTTTTATGCCACTTTGTCAATTTTTACAGGGCCGTCACACAGAGTTTGTGCAATGTGAGAGTCTGTTTCTCAATCAGTTGAACAAACCATTCTTAGGATTCCTTGTGGAATCCTAAAAAGTTAACACAGTTAATCTAGAGACACAGTTAATCTAGAGACTGATCCCATTTCCTGTTCAATGGCCCTGTGTAGGATTTACACGTCCTGTAAAACATAGGCCTAGAGCTGAATGTTATGCTCTAGGGTCCAGCTTCTTTTAAATTGAATGCACAGAAATGTGAATTAATATGAAGACGTCTGGTTACAGTGTGTTTGCTTCCAAATGTTGGGTGACTAGTATTTCTGACACAATATGTCCAGTATTAAAAAGAAAATATTAGCGTGTGTGATAATTAAATTAATATCTAGAGGTGTTTCTAAAGTTATAAACTTAAGAGAAAGTATGAAGTATGAAACTCAGAGGTATTTATACTAGGTTTTCCATTTCATTTTCAGAGAACTACATTTTATCCGTTTATCTCAGTCTGCATAACAACAATAGCCACTTATCCACATGGTGCTATAGGTCCAGGACCTAACAACCAGGAACAATAGCCAGAAATCTGAAGCCCTGAACGTCACTGGTATTTTTATTGACTTTTTGAAACAAGAGCTCTGGCCCATGATGTCACACTACACCACACCCTGGTAGAAGCAGAAGCTTGTTGTAATGCCAGCATAGCGAAACTGGGCTTTTCGGCATGCATGGTTGTGAGTTTCTTTACTTTTGTCAATATGCACAGCTTTACGCAATGTTACCATCTTGATAAATTGCTATTGGCTGAAAAGCAACTGAGCTGCATTCCCAAAACAAGCTTGAAACCGAGTTTAACACAATCGTGTTTTAAAGACAACTGAAATAGACACAACACTCTTATCTTAAATAAATCCTGGCATAGGCTATTTAACACGAGTAGCTACTGCCTTATTTCATTTTTCCACTCTGTTGAAAAACTGGCATGCGTGGGGGTGTTGTCCTTTTTAGTGACCCAGCAATCCACAACACAAAATTAATTATTTTAATTAGTGAGAAAAATGTACCTGGTGATGTCACAACTAGGTGACACAGACTAATTGTTCTTGAAATAACTCGCTATTAATACACTGGTGATCAAGTAATCACGAATCACTCAACTGACAATGGAGGGCTCTTATGCAGATATAGCCTATAGAAGCTAAATTTTAACATTTTGTTTTTCAATGCTATGCCAACCCACTGATCGATATAGCGCACAGGTAAACAAATACAATGGGTACTGTGTCCCGCGTGAACTATCCAGTTGATAGTCATATCAGTGAGGCACGGAGTGTGGTCATGTGAGCGTGACATCAGCAGCAGGTGTCTTCACTTGTTTTCACTTGGCGGAAGAGTGTGTTCTCACACGAACATCGAATCGCGGAAGAAAACATCACATTTAGTGTTGCTTTAGTTATTTGAAACAACGGTGTAAATCGATAGTTTGCTACAGTGGATAGTGAACTGGGTGTAAAAATGAACTACTCGACAAAACTAACTGTGTTGGTCTTCTGCTTGATATGTGCTCACCTCTCAACTGCTGATATAGGTAAGATAGCTTTTTTTTATTATTACTACCTCAACTGTTTTCTTTAATATAATAGGCCTAACAAAAATTAATTAAACAATGAAAAATACAATTGACATCATTTGTATTATTGGTGCGCTTCTAAACAATTCTGGTTTACTTATTGCTCCTAATAATTTTTTTAAGCTGTCGAAGTTAAGCGATATTTCCAGGTAAGCGATAGCCTAAAATGTAAGGCCATTTTTGTCGTAGGCCTGCTGTACTGTACGCCTATGGTTACACCGATGTTCCGGGATATGTACTGTACGCCTATGGTTACACCGATATTCCGGGATATGTACTGTACGCCTATGGTTACACCGATGTTCCGGTATATGTAGTGCCTCGTTAGAAGTAGACAATGGAACCTGCATATTCTTGCACTGCTCAAAAAAGTAAAACTTTTCAGGCTTTCACAATTGGACAGTGGAACTCTGAGGTAGCGTGTGCTCATTTTGGTAGATGGGCTATTCTAAAATATGTGTTGTAGTGAAAAAAGGTATTTTTAGCTTTCTGTCAATGTTAAAAATGGAAGCTTTTTTTTTTTTGTCTGATTTTTTTTTACTTTAGAAATATTTTTCTACTCAGTTTGGATTCATATTAAATGTGCATTGAAAATGTTTTTTTACCATAAAAATGTGTTCTTTTCTCTTCTTTCTTTTTTTAGAAAAAGATGAAAGAGGATTTATAGGTAAAGAAACACCTGATGGTGTTGCTGTAAGCATGACTGCAATGAAAACACTCGACAGTCCATTGACAAAAGTCTTTCTCCCCATCCTCTATATTATTGTGTTTTCTGTTGGTTTACCCACCAATGCCATGGCCATTTGGGTCTTCCTCTTCAGAACCAAGAAGAAACACCCTGCTGCCATCTACATGGCCAACCTGGCACTCTCAGACCTGCTCTTTGTCATCTGGATCCCGCTGAAAATTGCCTACCACTTGAATGGAAATGACTGGATCTATGGCGAGGGGCCCTGCAAAGTGTTGATTGGCTTTTTCTACGGAAACATGTACTGCTCCATCCTCTTCATCACCTGTATCAGTGTGCAGCGATACTGGGCCATTGTCCATCCTATGTCTGTTCAGAGGAGGAACAACCGGATTGCCATTGGGATTTCTGTCACTGTATGGGCTACGGTTTGGCTGGCAACAATTCCACTGTACCAGTATGACCAAACGGTCAAGGTCACCAACCTAGGCATCGTCACCTGCCATGATGTCACCAGACCCAGTCAAGCAAAGATTCCCGCGGGCTACTTTATAACTATGGGGATTGTGGGCTTCATCATTCCCTCCATAGTGTGCATAGTGGCATATATCCTAATGCTCCGGGCTCTCAGAACCTCCATGACGGATGAGACCATCGGTAAGAAGCGAAGGAAGGCCGTGGTCCTGATCATCACCGTGCTCGTTCTGTTCCTCGTGTGCTTCGCTCCCAGCAACGTCATGCTGCTCGTCCACTACTCCCTCCTGCTCGGCGACAACGTCAACAATGGCTACGGCTTCTACATCACCACGCTGTGCCTAGCCAGCCTCAACAGCTGCCTGGACCCCTTTGTTTACTATTTCATCTCGGAGGAGTTCCGGGACAACGTGAAGAACACCCTGTTGTGCAGGAGCAATCGCACCGTGGAGAGGATGCGGGTCTCTTTCAGTGCCCTAAAGTATTCTAAGAAGAGCAGCACGTACACCTCGGAGTCCGGCAACACGCAGAGCACTAGCTGCTGATGGTGAGGGGTCCATTCTTAAGCTTCCACTCAGGACACGCCTCCATGTTTTTATGTGTAAAGAGTCTTCCATTTTGTTTTTGGCTCTTTTTTTTTTTTTAACTGGCACTGACGTTTCTAAATTATTTGTAGTTTATAAATTATCTCTACAGTTTTATTTATCATTTATATCCTGTGTGCTAATGCAGGGTCAAATGTTTCACCTCAGAGTTTGTGCATTGTGCTTAAAATATTGTACTCTTTGTGGTTTCACCATACTCCCCTTTCACAGTGTTTGTGTGGGTGAGGGACATTTTGCTGATATTTGGTAATGCCTTATTAGTCACCTGTGGACATGTTAAAAGCACATTATTGATATTGAAATACCAGATGTATATAATGTTTATATTTTTGTCGATATACATTTGCTACATTTAAACTGCAGGATTTTAATTATTTAAAATTTCTTTCGGAAACATTTTAAATAAATAAAAATGTTTTTTTATACACAATAAAACTGCTTTCCACGTCCATGTTTCTCTTTATCAAGTTCAATTGCTGAAGCAAATTATATTTTTGATGCCTTTAGTTTTAAGTACATTGCATAGTTTGTCAATGTGAATTAATGGCTTTATGAGTAAACTATCCCCAGCCTTCTCACTGTGATGTAATGATTGGGGTGCTAGTAGATTTCCTTTAACCTTTATAAGCTTTTTGTTGCAATTGCATTTATTTCACCAACATCGGTGAGAGTCACAAGGTGCTGCAATCATTTCTGACTTGCGTCCCCAATAAGATTGCTTTAGGCCAGTGGGCAGTTTTTTTGATACATCAGTATTTGTAAAGATCTCTGTGATTTCCTATCTTGGGAAATGGCATTCCATCTCCGCTGCCTCACAGTGAAACAAAAAGGAGAACGCTACCATCATATGTACATTGTGTTTTACCACATGATATTGAGGTAGAATTGGCTATCATTTTTTTTAAAGAACCATGAGCACATGAGTATGGTGGTTAGATAGCCTCACATTATCCACATAGAGCCTGTCTTTGTGTTATTGACTTGTAGCATTGATTTATGTTTGCTTGACATGCACATTTGTAAGAAAAAAGGGTCCTTCGCCAGTATAGCGAGTGCTGAGTTGATTGCCTGGTTGCCTGGTTGCCCTGGTTGCCCTTTCTGCAGTATGTGGTATTATACATTGTTTGTGATTTTGGAGCCAGTCTCAGTTATTTTCCATGCGGTCAGTTTCACTGAGAGCGGAGGGCACTGGGACAGAAAGCGGAAGGTGTTTGTCAAAGTAGCTCGAGCACACCCTGTGGAAGGAATTTTCTGAGCACCTTGTGGCGATCCAGATACTGACTCATCAATCCGTCTGACAGCACAGAGAAACCGGGCATGTTTTAATCTGCCCTGCTGGGAAGCACCATGCTTTTCTTTAGGGCTTTTAGCTCCGCTTGATGTAAACCCTTTCATTACGCCTAAGCTTTTTTTGTTCAGTCAACAAGGCTCCTTAGGGCGCAAAAAATGTTTTTTAAAAAGTTTTCCGGGGAACTCCCAAGAAGAACCAGTATATCCAGTCCTGTCGTTGAATAAAATAGTGATGACGCTGGTCAGTGACGACATATCAGTTCTCACCTTTATGGAATTTGACTATGACTATGACTGTTTTGCTTACCTTAGAAAAACAAAGTTTAGAAATGTACGGTGGGGATGGAAAGTATTCGGGCAGTGACGCAATTTTTGTTGTTTTGGCTCTGTACTCCAGAACATTGGATTTGAAATGGAACAGTGACTATGAGGTGAAAGTGTAGACTCTCAGCTTTAATTTGAGGGTTTTTCCTTCCATATCGGGTGAACCGTGTAGCAGTTGTAGCAACCTTTTTATACAAAGTCCCCCCATTTTAGAGATCCAGTCAAATGCAGAGAGGTTATGTTATCGCGTGTAAGAGTACCATAAAATAAGATATCAAAAGTCTTTTGATGTTGTTGGGTCACAGACATCAGAAAGTCATGGCATGCAAAGGATATGCAACCAAATATTAAATATGATGACTTTTAAGTTTCTGTTAATTTGTTAAATTACTTTTCGTCGGGACTGTATATAAAAAGGGCTACAATTGCTACACAGTTCACCCAATATGGATGTAAAAACCCTCATATTAATGCTGAAAGTCTACACTTTAACCTCATAGCCACTGTTCCATTTCAAATCCAATGTTTTGGAGTACAGAGCCAAAACAACAAAAATCGTGTCATTGCCGATATACTTTCCATTCCCACTGTATATGGACAAGCAGACATTACCTGTTTGGACACGTCACTCTCCAGCGATACACAATGGAAACACACACTGCTATTTTCAGGTGGTCTCTGTCTCTGTATATACCAGAGGTGCGTTCAAATTCAGCGAACAGAGCCGAACGTGCGTGGCAAACATGTTTTCTTTGAACGGTTAAATTTGAACGACTTTTTAAGAACGTTCCAAATTGTTTGCATTACCGGTATCTTCAATTGAAATCTCCATGGGAACACATTTCCTTCAGTCCAGCGTCCATTTTTGTTCGGCGCAAACTACCTTTTCAAACCGTTAGCTTATGTTTGCAAACGTTTGCGGCGAACACAAAGCTAACGGAAAAAAGTTTGAAATAGTTTGCAAACGTTCGCCTTGTTCGCTGAATTTGAACGCACCTCAGGTGTGTGCCTATCACAGAGAGTCTGTCAGACATATATGTAATGCAATATTCAGTTATGTATGAGTTAATGGTCACTAAATGTAAAATTTTCTAAATAATGCCCAACCACATTTGATAAATGCAATGACGAGTTCCAAAGTTTAGGTCAATAGCAATTTAATTACAATACAAAATAGTCTTCATTACAGTATACAAGTTACAGGGTAATGACAAGGCAGTTCAATCACAAAATGGTGTTGTGTGGGGTACCCCCCCCCCCCCCCCCCCCCCCCCCCCTCCCCCCCCCCCTCCCCCCCCCCCCCTCCCGATCCTCTAGATCAGTGGTTCTCAACCCTGGTCCTGGGGACCCCCTGTGTATGCTGGTTTTCATTCCAACCACAATTGCAATACTTGAATTTTAACAAGCTGTTAATTTTTCTTAATTAGGTGTTTTTAATGTTTAGAGGGATTATTTACATTCTTAAGCCACATTATGTTAGTAATAGCATGCCATGAAGAATAAAAGTCCAATATTCACATTGTGCTGTATTGTAAACAATTAAAAGGAGGTAAAAAATGTTTTAACTGATCAAATTAAAGACTGAGGTGAATCAATTGGCTCATAATTGGTGAAATTGTGGACACATGGCCACTAAAACTAACCGTTTGGTAAATAATGAAGAATTCAAAGACAAAGCAAATGATAACGAGCCAAACCTGGATTGTGTTAACAAGTTTAAGGAAAAAATTATGAAGGAACTTAAACTTGTGTTCAATTACCTAATTAGGAGCCTATTCACCTGAGTTCTTACCGCTTCTTTGTAATTGTTTGCAATATAACACAATAAGCATAACGAACATGGGATTTTTTTTCTTCAAAGCATGCATAGCCATTGCTAACATAACGTGGCTTAAGAGAGTAAAGAGTTTAAAGTGTTCTCTCTATAAACACCTAATTAAGAAAAAATAACAGCTTGTTAAAATTCTGGTATTGCAATTGTAGTTGGAACGAAAACCAGCATACACAGGGGGTCCCCAGGACCAGGGTTGAGAACCGCTGCTCTAGATAATTGAGTAAGGCTGATTGTGGTAGGTGACCATCCAACAACACTGAAGCAGGAAATGTATTTTTCCCTACATAGTGTTGAGCAACACATACAGGAAATATGGTAACACTTCCTTTGAAGGGTCCTTCATAAGAGCTATGTAACGTCTTCATAAGGACTACATAACACATTCATAAGCACTACATAAACATTCATAAGTGTTTATGTCAATGACCGCAAATAGGCATATGGTGTGTTATGTCAACATTGATGCAGCAAGTGACATTACCATGACATATGAAGTGAAATGACATGAGATCCTTATGTCAAGTACCGTAAGTAGGCATAGTTCCTTTATGCCACTACAGATTAATTCTCTTTTATTCCACTTTTTGGTCCTTTATCTGTAGATCACAGGACATTTCAGAACCCAGACAGTAGGGTGAGCCTCTCTCACTTTACCGTCTGTGAACAGCACTGCAATACCCCGGGGACGTGGTGGCTTAGACATTGGCCATTCTCAGAGGGTGGTTCATGGAAGTGTTTTCCTGTTTTAAGCTACGTTTTCACCTTTTACATACAAAAATTGGGCAGGTTTATCATTCTGAACTGCACTGCTTTCACCAGGCTTATAGCAGAGAGGTATGAGCCTGGCACGCGAGGCTACATCACAGGTGACAGCTGTTATCTAACAGGATATGGTATGTCCTGCTAATGTCACTTGCTGCATATGTATTGGCATAAAAGGGACTATGCCTATTTACGGTACTTGACATAAGGATCTCATGTCGTTTCACTTCATATGTCATGGTAATGTCACTTGCTGCATCAATGTTGACATAACGTACCATATGCCTATTTGTGATCAGTGACATAAACACTTATGAATGTTTATGTAGTGCTTATGAAGAGGTTATATATAGCTCTTATGAAGGACCCTTCAAAGGTAGTGTAACTGCATGGATGACTACACAGCAGTTGTGTTATTTTACTGCATTTATAGGTATGCCAAACTACGTTCCTTATCTTGGTTCTGGCTTCAGAGAGAAAATGAAAAGAAACATATGCTTTATGTCTATCATTGCTCAGTTAAATTGTCATTCCTCCTCCATACTTTGCCCATTGTCATATGACCAGGAAGTTGGCAAGTCTTCATTCAAAAGCTCTGGCTCACTCCTGGAATTCTTGTGTTATTTATTTTAAAAATTCAAGATGACTATTGTGTCTTTGTTGTGCGAGGGACCACATAAGTCCATTTCCTTTGTCAATGTACTTGTCCACTCATGGCATATAAAGGACTGATGATTAATTAACATTGGCATCAAACACTGCAACAGTGCACAAATATCTATTTGGCACAATTACATAGGAACCACAGGGGCCAAAGACCAGCTTTCACGATTTCCTCATTGTTTCCATATAAATTACATAACTGTGCAGTTTGAGTTTCTGGTGTTGCATCTATGGAATAATACAAAATTAAGAAAACATGATAAATTTAGTAGTTTTATTGGAATAACCCATTAATACATGCATTTTAAAAGTGGGTTGATCTTCCAGCTTGCTTTGCAAGTTAATCTGTAAAAAAAAAAAGTCTGCTAGAAGCATTGTTAATAGATAACATAAACTCCACCAAGATCAATAGGACAAAGCCTAGATGTGTCTAGAAAAGAGCAGATTTCATTAGACAATCAAAAATGCATTCAAGGATTCTAGAAGGCACTTTATTTTTTTAATGAAATCTTAAAAACCAACAATTCTTTATCCAGTACAATGCATAAGCCAAGTTAGTACAAATTCTGGGGAGGTTTGCGTTTAAAAGCAGGCCACTCATAGATAGTCAGTCTCCTTTCTTCGTCCTTCCCTTCAGAGCATACGAGCGGACGAAGGACGATGTGGTCCCTCCTAACCAATCCCAGTGGGAGAAGAAGGGGGCAAAGTTAGTGTTCGGCTTTTGATGGTGGGCATCATGCTTTACCGACCCTCCCCACAGGCTGAAAGGGACCAGGTTGTGTAGGGACCAGGGGAAGTCGTAACCGCAGTGGTCGTCAGTGGAGATCCAGATGTTGAAGAGCATGAAGCCCCATGCAGTCAGGCAGTGGCACTGCAGCAGTACAGGGTCCACTGTGGTCCAGAAGCCCACAGTGATGAGCTCCCAGGCAGACAGGTACTGGGTGACCAGACTGAAGGGCTCGTTATACTGGTGGTGAATGGCATGGAAAGTCCGGTACAGCCAGCCGATCCTGTGGTGCAGGAGGTGCCACAGGTAGTACTGGAAATCAAACAGGATGATACAACCCAAGATACCCAGCAGGAACTCAGAAAGACTGGGTGCTTCTTTGGGGAGTGGAATAGGGGGCCTCCAGAGCCACTGCCCCACTGCCGCTGGGAAGATGTAGATGAGATGGTTGTAAGTGGTGAGGCCCAAGGTCCTGCTGATATTCCCCCAGGTGATGGGATTCTCCGGGTGGATCTTATACCTGTTGATGCTGGGCCAGATGGTCGCCAAAATATCCAACACTGTGAAGAATGCCACCAGGAAGAGGTATGTGGACACAGAGAGTAGGACAGGGAAAAGAGGTGACCTCATGGTGCATTTGTAGTGATCGAGGAGGTAGTCCCACACGGGCTGCAGCACAGATTCTTCAGGAAGACCAAACGTCATGTTGGCCACAGTGAATGTCCCATAATAAATACTGCTAAAGCTGCCTTCTATCATTTTAAAAAAGGAAATATGAGAAAGTAATTTACTTCCTTGCTTGTTTTTCTGTGCAAGCAGTCTTGTTTCAATGCCCCCTTTGCCAAACTGGGCTTACAATCTTGTTTTTATGCACTTCTAAGCGCCACCTCCTTTTTAAATGCAGTTAGCATTTTCTGTGAAGGCTTTTTCATTGAACCCCAGCCAGCTACAATGACCCTGTCACACCACCAACAGATACTGACCTAAATACTACTGCTCCTGCAGTTAGGAAATAGATTGGATATTAGTTTTTCCTGACAGCTAAGACATATTTCCTGGTTCAATGAGCAAAACATCCCAAACCATTACATAAGCTATCAAAAGACTAACTTCCCAAAACTATAAACACTATTCATCTGTAAAGATTAGCAAATTTGTTAAACCTTTTTTAGCAAAACCCTACACACAAGTCTCTTCATAAAGTACGGGTTCTTTTCATCAAGAACGCACTGCCATTCAATATAGAAAACTCCACTCATTACAACTCAATACAATTATCACACAGTTCTCTAGGTGCAAATGCTAACAAGCTAAATTGTTCAATCAACAATCATAACTTTGGGATGAATAACAAGGGCTCAGGTGAGTTCATTTGTTTTGGAACAATGGATGACAACAATGAAGAAAGAGCTAGAGGAAGTGGAACATTGCAAATGAGAGGAGGTGGACGAGGAAGAAGAAGAGGGCGGAACATTATTGGCCACTGTGCTATTGTGAATGTCCCTGGGCCTGCGTGGAGACAACATCACTCTTTATGCAGCCATCAGCCATCAGCCATCATGGGGTCCTCCACCGCCATGCCACCCTGGGTCCATATAACACAGGACATCTGCTCATTGATGGTCTTCGGAATGCTCTATTCCAACAGGAGCATAGTGAGCCAGGGTGGCCAGAACGTCACTGCGACATCATCATTTGGGACAATGTCAGTTTCCTCCGCGTTGTTCTGGTCCGCAACTGGTTCACTGACAACCCACGATCTTTCTTCCACCGTACTCCCCATGCCTTAACCCCTTAGAGGAGTTTATCTTAGCATGGTGGTGGAAGGTGTATGACCAACATCCCTATGAGTGGGAAAACCTTCTCCAGGCTATGGGAGAGGCTTGTGGGGACATAGCTTTCGAGTCTTGACAGGGTTGGATTAGGCATACCGGGGGATATTTCCCCCGCTGCCTGGCCAGGGAAAACATTGCCTGTGATATAAACGAAAACCTCTGGCCTGACCCCACCCAGAGACAGGATGCTGAGGCAGTGTAAATGACCTTTTCTTTCTTCAACAATAACTACATTTTTTTGTTTTATATTTTAGTTGAATAGTTTGTTATAATTATTATTTTTGCTTGATTTATTTTTTCATCAATTTTTATTTCAGAACTGAAACCAGTTGTCACAATGGACTCGGTATCAGTTTGTGTCTTGTGTTGCAGTCAGAATACAGTCCATTTCTCTCTCTCTCTCAATTCAATTTTCAAGGTGCTTTATTGGCATGTTGCCAAAGCCAATGTTACAACCACCAACAATAACAATAATAATAATAATAATAATCAATAAATAAAAATTAACTCAACAACCTATTAAATACACAAACATCTTAACTGCACGTGTTAGTTATCCTGTTCCTGTGTAGATGACAGGTTGCTACATATGAAGCAGCTAGTTTTTCTTCGCCTTTGGAAGTATTGTTGCTGCTTTTTTTTAAAATTCTCTCTCTCTCTCTCACTCTTGCTCTCCCTCCCCCTCTCCCTCTCTCCCTGCCACTCATCCTCTCTCACGCTCTTACACTCTGTCTCTTTGTTGTGCTTCATTGTCGTCATGTCTTTTGCAATTTGATGTGGGCTAACTGTAAGCTAGTTAAAAGGCTTTGATTGTTGCTGTAGTTGCCTTGACAAACTGTGAGCATTCATTAATCACTTTAAAATATGGTTTGTTTGGCATAAATAATAAGGAAGAGAGTCTGGCCAAATTATGTCTGCGTTTGCTGACATATGACCCCCAGAAATAATTCCATTAACTCAATCGGACTTTGGCTGTTAGCTAATTCAGGCTGACCAATATATTCTGGAACCAATATTGTTTAAATCTGCTCCAATCCATGTTCTTTTTGCTAAACATTCAGTGGGAAATACACTGTAAACTAACAGATAAATAATCTATTTTCCTAATTCTTGAATCATAAACTTAAGTTGTCACAAACACAGATCTATGATTTATCATTAAGCTGAAAAAGACTCAACTGATTATTTCTGCATCTGCAAAAGATGCATAGTTGAAAAGACAATTCAACGTACTATGGCATACAGTGCCCTCCACTTTTATTGGCAGCCCTGGTAAAGATGAGTAAAAAGGGTTATAAAGAATTAACCGTTTGGTGAATTAGCTTAATCTCACACTGAAAAAATGAGAATAATCCATCCTTTAATTGAAGTAAATTTATTATGAGAAAAAAAAAATCCCTCATCAAGAAATAATTAGTTTTAACAAAACCACGTGTGCCACATTGGCACCCCTGCATTTATATATAGAATAAAGTAATCATTTTTAATATTTGGTCACATATCCTTTGCATGCCATGACTTCCTGATGTCTGTGACCCAACAACATCAAAAGACTCTTGAAATCTTATTTGCTGGTACTCTTACAAGCAATACTATAATGTCTCTGCATTTGAATGGATCTCTATGGGAATTGGGGGGTGGGACTAGGTTTAGCTGTAAATTATGCTGGAACAGTATGGAATACATGGTTGGTAAAATGGCTGTAAGTCATCAAGGGTCTGAGGTATCAAACGAGCCTCAAACCATCACTCTGCTGCCAGATATGCAGTATATATGGATAGATCACTTTAAGGGCTGTTTCTCCTGACAAATTGTCATATTGAACTCTATGGAAAAATAAGTCAGGAGAAGAAACCCTTCAAGTTAAAGGTTGGATTTTTCTCATTTTTTCACTGTGAGATTAAGCTAATTCACCAAACGATGAATTTTGTATAACCCTTTTTACTCATCTTTACCAGGGGTGCCAATAATAGTGAAGGGCACTGTATATAAACAAGGTAGCATTTCGAATGATACAGTGCTTCATGCTTCAGTGCCTTCACAACACTTACAAAATCAATTTAACTGACGGACCTGGAAAGTGTGTTAAGAGCCCCTGCCCGTTTAACCTGTCACTCAAAAAGTGCACTTCAGGATTGTGTTTTGTCAGCATTGTTTACTTTTTAAAATATAATCTGCATAATTAAAAAGAGGGCAAGAAAGGCAGCTCTCCCCGACTACCACCACACCCATCCCCCATATGGGTTTGCCTCGCTCCTCTTCAAAGAAAGAGTTGAGTCACAGTGTGAGTGTAACAGGCAGTGAGTTCAGATGTCCTGTGTATCTGTTTTGGCTTTCCACGACTGTGTGTCTGTGTATGTCACTAAAAAGAGTTCCAAACGGAGAGATGTTAGTTCGTGTTTGTTTTAAATTGTGGCAACGTCGGAGGATGGACACCCAGGTATGTTCACCGAGCGTTCTCTGACATCCCCAATAACCTGTTCGCAACAAGGACTTGCCTTAATAAATAAAATGTATATTAATAAATAAAAACATGAAATTATATTTTGTCAATTCATGGTTGTATGGACTCAAAACCATTGTGATTCTCATTATAAAGCACAATGAGATTCCATTCATTTATCAGTCTCATTTTTCATTATTTGAGAGACTCAAATGTAAGCCGAATATTCCAGGCTAGCTTAACATCAAAATGAAGTCATCTGGTCTGGTCAGGCCAGCCGCAGGCCCAAAAAGACACAGATAGGCAGTTGTTAAACAACCAATGTATGCAATAAGCAAATTTTTTTTTATTGTTAATATTTCATTGTTAATGTTAAAGTTGATTTGTTTGTATATTTTTTCTAGTTGTGATATAGTACATTCTTTGTTGTGTTATTCCTGATCCTGCAATAAAGGTAAATGGTGTAGGCCTATAAGACTAAGGCTGATGTTTATTTGTTACTGATGTTGTAGTGAAGGTGATATAATGCATAGAACAAGGACAGATCCATGCGTGTCAGGGAATTAGCTTGAAATGATTAAATGATTGTGAGTATTATTGAAATTCTTTCAAACTAGCCAATTAATTGTAATATTACACGTTATGAATGTACACATTATCTAGTTTCATTTGGGTTCTTCATCATCATTATTTTTGTACAGCATACTGATGAGCTTTCAATTAAATTTGTTGTTATTGTCACGGGAAGGCAAAACGCTAGGTTCACCTGCTGGAAGCAACTTTTCAAACCCCCGCCCCCAAATTGTTGTGCCAGAGAATCCACTAGGTGGCAGACAAGCATTGAGAATAATCAATTGGACGGCAGAACTGTACCTTTGGATCTTTAAAATTTAGTGAGACATAAATAATCTGCTGTAATTATATGCAAACAGTTGTACGAGATGGAAGTAGATATTCTTTGACTATTTTTCCAAATTATTATTACGATTTTGATGATTAATATTATTATATCTCCACTTAAAAAGTAATAAGATGCATAATATGGCAGCAATAACGATAGAAACCTCTGAATTTGAAACTATTGAGAACACTATTGATAGTACATTTGTTGTGATGCCATTTCTTGGGGTTGTTCATGTATATTTGACTTATTAATTAAGGGAACAGAAGCAGTGAATAGCTAAGCTCCTTTAAGAGCCTTATGTGACTCTTTCCAAGTGGTCTAGCCTATAATGCCTGGAGAAGTATTTCATCATTCGAATGAGTGGAAAATGAGCATGCACAGTCTAGGGCAGGGGGAGAGACAGTGAACACACCTGAAAGGTGAGCCTCCCTCAGGTGCAACAGATGGGGGACGGCTCTAAAAAAAGAATCCTCCCGAACATCGTCCACAATGTTCTACGTAAATGCAAAAGGTCACCCCCCTTTCCACATCCAGAATTGAGACTAGCAATGTGTTTCATAGACAAGGGCTCACAGGGGGGGGAAATGTGAATCCTATATCAAACATATCGGATGTCAAACTAGGAGACAACATGGGTCTGCATAACAAGCCGCGAAGTGTGTAGCTGAGATTAAGTGTGCAGCTGAGATTAAGGCACACATCTGCGGCTGACAGACTGTGATCCGTGGGTCACTCGCTGGCTGAATGCCCTGGCTTAGTTTCTGTGGAATATATACTGTATGTGTATAGAGTGACATTATCAGTGTGGAAGTGTCTAAAATATTCTGAAAAGGATATTGATAATTATGTCTTCTTATATGATCCCTAAAAGCTTTCTTTTATTTGGAATATAGAGGTGGACAGAACTGTGTGAAAAAGACTAGTGTGCATATACAGATCCTTTCCAAAAAATTAGAATATCATGGAAAAGTTTTTTTTTTTTCCATAATTCCATTCAAAAAGTGAAACTTTCATAGATTATAGATTCATTACACACAAAGTGAAATATTTTTAGCCTTTATTTGTTTCATTTTTCATAATTTTGGCTTACAGCTCCAGAAAACCCCCAAAACAGTATTTCAAGAAATTAGAATAGTGTGCCAAAAATCAGCATTTACTTCAGTTATTTCATAGAATGAATGTTTTAGACTGAGTGTCACACTATCATCTAATTTACTCAAAACACCTGCAAAGTTTATCTCAGTTTGGTTCAGTATGGGGAAGACTGCAGACTTGACAATTGGCCAGAAGACAATCATTGACACCCTCCAGAAGATGGGTAAGCCACAAAAGGTCATCGCTAAGGAGGCTGGCTGTTCACAGAGTGCAGTGTCCAAGTATATCAATATAAAGTTTAGTGGAAGGGAAAAATGTGGCAGGAGAAGGTGCACAACCAAAAGAGATGACTGTAGGCTTCAGCGGATTGTCAAGCAAAGACGATTCCAAAATTTGGCGGAGATGCAGAGGGAGTGGACTGAGGCTGGAGTCAGTGCTTCAAAAACCACCACGTACAGAGTGTGACACTCAGTCTAAAACATTCATTCTCTGAAATAACTGAAGTAAATGTTGATTTTCGACACACTATTCTAATTTCTTGAAATACTGTTTTGGGGGTTTTCTGGAGCTGTAAGCCAAAATTATGAAAAATGAAACAAATAAAGGCTAGAAATATTTCACTTTGTGTGTAATGAATTTATAATCTATGAAAGTTTCACTTTTTGAATGGAATTATGGAAAAAAAAAAAAAACTTTTCCATGATATTCTAATTTTTTGGAGAGGATCTGTATATGGCAGTATATATAGAAAAAGTACCCTGCACCTGGAGTATGACATCAAGGCCAGCAGATCTTCAATTGATGTTTCAGAGCAGTGCTGCTCTAGGCTTGTTATTTGGCCAGCACTCAACCTGTTCCGATGTGAAAGCCCCATAACAACCCTGTCTTTCCACAGCTTCATGTATATCTCTCAATTCTGTCAGCTTTGCAGTGGAAGAGACAAGATGATAACTCTGCAGCCCCTGTGATTCACTCTGGTTTATAGTTCCTATACAGAGAAACCATGTACTCCGCAATCTATATTCACGCATAAACTCTCGGAAATAAACATGACACAACGAATGTGAAGAGAGCACAAACCCCATGAACCATACCCTACTCATAATTTACTACCAAAATTTGCATATTTTATAAGCTATATGAATATTATTTGAATATTCCTTGCCTGTTTTTCATGCAGGCTTGCAAAGTGTTGGTTGTGGACCGAAAAAAATGTTCTCAAAAGAGTTGTTTCCTTATCCAGCCTGACATGAAGAGGAGGCCTTTACCATATGTATAGGTGAACATGAGAAAAAGGAATAAACCCGCTATTTCTGTATGTCCCGCTAATTGTTGACTGCTTGTAAAAATGTTTCCTGGGTCTTCCATGGTCATCTGAGACCACACATTTTCACCTTGTAAACCTAGACAGAAAGGAACATATGCACGTTTGATCATTTTTTAAATGTGGCAATGTGACAGTGGCAGCAAAATGCTAGTGCTATGCCGGCTGAACAGAATAAGAGCGTATACGGTAGTACACCAGAGGCCTAATCTAACTGGCGAAGGGTCAGCTGTTTACAAATGTCTCGTTTGTTATCCCAGTCGATCTTCAAATAATTCCGAGGTGCAAGTGAAACACTGTGATGCCTTAGGGGCTAGGGGAACATGTTTTGTTTTTCATCCAGCCATTGATATAGCTTATTAAAGAATGGGTATAGATAGAGACTGTTGCCATGGGCCTCACCTGTGGAATTAATTAGCACAGGGAGACGGAGGTGGGCAGGTTCTTCATAAACAACTAGTGTTGTGTCCTCTCCTGCTTCACACTTTCTTGGACTCTTACCTGGTAAGTGTTGCGGCGACTTACCTTATGAGTATGCCTTGTTTCTTTCAGCTTTAGCTTAGTCTAACAACCATTTTTGTCTTATTCCTTTTCACATTTAGTCATACAGCATGATTAATATATATATATATATATATATATATATATATATATATATATATTTATTTATTTTTTTGATTTTTTAATGCTTACATAAGATCGGTTTATTTATTTTCTGTTATTTTGCATTAAGCTTCTTCAAACTTTATGTTTCTCTGTAGGTTGCCTGTGCTCTCAACCTCTGATCACCATGCGGACACAGCTGGAAGGAGCAATGGATGCAATGATCACTGTTTTTCACAACTACTCTGGAAATGAAGGGGACAAATACAAACTGAACAAGGGCGAGCTCAAAGACCTTTTAAACAGCGAGCTCACCGATTTCTTGACGGTAAGGCAACACAGGTTCCCTTTAGATATTTTCATGATATTGTGTTAGGCTCCCACATGTATTTATTAGAAATTTCCACTTTGTGTTTTGGGAATACTAATTAAATGAATGAGTCACTAATGGAACAGAATTGAATATACCAAAATGCTAGGGCTCACACTGTTGGGAATGCTTTTTATATTGATTTAAACCTCTTACTCCACAATGGCCTAAGTATTTTAAACCCTTTTTTGGCAGCATATATAGAGGGTTTGAGCCTTCTCTATAAACTTAAGATCTACTGTAGGAGGAAATATATTCTGAACCTTCTTTTAAATCTAAAGCTTATACTTTTACAATATCTAGCATAACTATGTACATTGCTTTAAAACAATATTTATAGCCTATCCAGTATAATCTTTATGGAAACAATTATAATCTTCAGTTTTATATGTAATTTCAAAATATTTAGCTACTCTATTTAGCTACTCTAGCAACACAAATGCAACACTAAATCAGTAGCATATGTACATACTCAGACAAATGTAGTTACTATTCTTATAAATGTATCATCATCATCATCAGTACTAAGTTGTATTTTTTTCAAAGATTAGCAGATGTATAACATTGATTAAAACAATGAAATCACTATTTCAAATCATGTCAACTAAAAACAAGCCTCTTGCATTTAAATAACAAAATCTGAAGAATACAGTCACATGCAAAGAATAGAATTTTGCTCGCGTTAAAACAACAAATCACATTAGCATTGAGTTAATGAACGCATTGGCAATATGCACATTTAAAGTAAATTTATGGAATGATACAAAACATGAAAATTATCTATATGTGAAACGCTTTATGTGAAAGAGGGGGTTTCTTCATTGAAGTTTGTTTCAACTGCGATTTGTCTGGTTGTAAAGGCTGAAAATGAAAGAAAGATAACAGTGTTCTGTACTGAAGAAATAGAAAAGAGAGTCCACGGAGGTGTCGCACTCGCGGTAGCAACGGAGATGTAGGTACAAGAAAACCACACCTATTTCTCAAAATCATTGAACGATGAGATTCTAATCTAGATAGGCAGGGGGGTAATACTGTGGGCATTTCCTGTTCTTCTATATGTTATAAAGGACAGATAAGACTAATGGACGTGTGCGCAGTTTTGTTCCCAATCAAGATTAATCTCAGTAAGTCAGGTCGATGATTTCACTTCCTCTTTTGGACTCATGCACATGTGCCCCCCGTTTTCAGACGGTCCGCAGCTCAGCTCAGCTAAGCTGCCCTGAAGATATCAGATCTGTTCTGAGTCTATGTGGAAATGAACAAAGCGTGTTTTGTCAGATAAGCTCAATGCACTCCTCTCGAGTTCCTGATGAGAGCTGAGCCGGGCCGACTCTCCTCTGGGTGCGGGCACATGTGGCAGCTGTGGTCGAGTCTTCGGGGACTGACGCATAGCCTTGCGCTACGTTGCATTCCAAATATAGTTCCCTGTGCTATCATTCTCCCCAACGTGTTTGTTGCTTGGTGCTACTGCTACTGTTAATTTTTCGTTTCCTGAGTGGAACATTTTGCATTGCCTGTATTCTCCCTCTCTCTCTCTTTCTCTCTCTCTCTCTCTCTCTCTCTCTCTCTCTCTCTCTCTCTCTCACACACACACACACACACACACACACATGCACACACACACACATACACACACACATACACACACACACACACACACACACACACACAGTGATTTATGCTCATATTCTCATAATTTCCAGAATAATTACAATTACATTAAATGTTACAGGATATGGAAATTCAAAATGCCAGTGAATTCACTTTTTCTCTGAAGACATAAATAGCATACATCTACTATACCACCGCCTGGTTTTACTCTAGAACAGTCTGTTAAAATGGGCTTTTCTCCCAAGAGATAGGCCATATAGTTGTACGTCAGTTGTCTCAATGACCTAATAGAATTATGTGTATGCATCATTGGGCACAAGTGTCATGGTGATTTGTGGCATCTTTACTGGACGGTCATCCCATCAGAAAAACACTTATTTTGTGAACGTCACTGTGGCGGACTCATCATCAGGGATGAGTCGTGCATGACTAGCTGGGTGAATGCATCACATCCTCTCAGGCTTTCAAAGACTGCCACCTAATTTATAGGACAGGGAGTGGAGCATAAACAATTTTCAACCAATTGAATCAATAAGTGACGTCTGAATTGTCAACCTGCATTCAGTAACGGGGAATTTACACTATGGTGAGAGGTTCTCTCCTTTGACCTAGGGTAACCCCAGATCTATAGATATTGTTCCTTGGGCACATGTGTCCTGACTGTAAAACACAGATTTTGGGCTATCAGGGTTGGTCCTTCAGCTACATGTGTGGCTGTTCTAGAAACATCTAATGGAATAGAAAGAGCAACCTCTTCTATTGTAGTATCATGTTGGACATGCAATTCTAACTAACTGTATTTTCCCACAGAATTAACCAGATAAGAATCACATGTGATGTTCAATCCCTGTCATAAGTAGAAAGTGACATTCACTGAATTGTGTTACTTCCCTTTCAGTCTCAAAAGGATCCTATGCTGGTAGAGAAGATCATGAATGACCTGGACTCCAACAAGGACAACGAGGTGGACTTCAACGAGTTTGTGGTGCTGGTGGCTGCTCTGACGGTGGCCTGCAATGATTTCTTTCAGGAACAGCAGAAGATGAAAGGGAATTAGGGAACAGAACGCCAAATCCTCACTGAGTCTGAAGGAGCTGTCCACGAACCTCAAAATGTTTGTAAATGACCCGTGAACATGCACTATGATGACATTTACTGCAATTACTCTAGCTTTTCATCAGAGGTTTTCAACTTTATCGTAATCTGGGACCCTCTCAAGGAAATACATTGAGACTAGGACCCCCAAACCCCCCCCCCCCCCCCCCCCCCCCCCCCCCAAAAAAATTGCTCTTTGCTTTTTTGCAATTTGCTTACTGTAGCGTAACTGGCAGCACCAACATTGTGGATGCCATTATAAGTCTGAATTACAAAAGTTGATTTTTTTTTTTTACTTGATTTATTTTGCTTGTTATCACAAACCCCTCATGCCATCCAAGGCCTCTAAGGTCCCCCTCAGATTCCTTGTTGAAAACTTCTGATTTAAATCCTTAAAATAACAAGTTGTACTGTAGTAACTCATCATAGCTGTTTGGCTTATAGAATATAGTCTGTTGGTGTAGAGCGAATTGCCAGTCACAAATACATTCTGTCAAAATTGAGAAATCCAATTTAAGTAATTTAAACTACTTGTACAACAGAATTCTGAGCAACATCCTGCCTAATTGTATTACATCTATTTCCCTCGATATTCTTGTGTGAGCTTAATTTTTGTTTTAATGGTCTTTTTGTGTAAAGATTCCCCCAAACCCCCATTACATGAGAGATTTTAATGAACGCACCCAATGTGAAGACAATGTAATGGCATCAGCATACTTGTGAATGCTTGGCTTTGACTTTCTGCTGGGTCAAGCAAAATCTCCTTATTTTTATTAATTTATTTAATTGCTCTGAAAGTCACAAATTTAATGACCTACTTCTGAATTGCAGTCCCTCATTCTCAGTCTGGGTAGGGTATTTCTAGCACTGAGCATGTGAATTCTGACTAAATGTATTTCTCTCTAGCAATCATCATGACACGTTTCAGTAATCACTTTTTTCAAAAGGAATTTAGCGAGGCTGGCTGGTTGATTATGAGATCTCCGTGTTACAGACAGGCAACCACGGCAATTACTTAGTGAATGTACAGTACCAGTCAAAGGTTTGGACACACCTACTCATAGAAGGTTTTTTTCTGTTATTTTTACTGTTTTCCCACATTTTGGAGTAGTAAAGACATCAAAACTATGAGATAACACAAATTAAATTATGCAAAAACCAAAAAAGGGTTAAACAAATAAAAAAAAGTTTTATATTTTAGATTCTTCAAAGTAGCCACCCTTTGCCTTGATAACGGCTTTGCACATTCTTGCCATTCTCTCAAACAACTTCTGTGGTAAACAGGTATTCCACAGGTAAAAAGGTGATGCCATCATGACTGTATAAAAGGATATCCTGACTCCTGATATGTTATTTCCAGGTACTCTTAGAAGCGATACTATAACCTCTGCATTTGAATGGATCTCTATGGGAGAGATCCCACCCCCCAATTCCCATAGAGATCCATTCAAATGCAGAGGTTATAGTATCGCTTCTAAGAGTACCTGGAAATAAGATATCAGGAGTCTTTTGATATCCTTTGATACAGTCATGATGGCATCACCTTTTTACCTGTGGAATACCTGTGTACCACAGAAGTTGTTTGAGAGAATGGCAAAGAATGTGCAAAGCCGTTATCAAGGCAAAGGGTGGCTACTTTGAAGAATGTAAAATATAAGACTTTTTAAAATTGTTTAACCCTTTTTTGGTTTTTGCATAATTTAATTTGTGTTATCTCATAGTTTTGATGTCTTTACTATTCCAAAATGTGGAAAACAGTAAAAATAACTGAAAAAAACCTTCTATGAGTAGGTGTGTCCAAACTTTTGACTGGTACTGTACACTGTATTTCATTACTTGCTCTGTGTAACTTGGGGGAAATATATTGTGGCTGGGTTTGTTGCTTTATTACGACCACTATCTGCTTTTGTGATAAGCTATAGAATAAAACTGTATTGTAAAAGAAATTGAAACAAATATTTTACAGTTTTTCACTGACCTTGTAATTGTACATTAAATTTTATTGAAATAACAGCTCTCCATTAAAAATGATGAAAAATGGTTAAAAAATATGCCTCATTTTCTACTTTAGTGTTGTGAGGTATTTCATGACGGTGTTAGCCTTCAGTATACTTAGACATTTAGGCACATTGTATTCACAGATTTAGTTTGCAATGAAATGTAAAATATCATTACTAATAGGCTTGAATAATTTTCATATCACAGTAACTAATACTACGAACATCTGCTTTGAAAAATATAATTTGCTTGACAAATACTCAGCATATTACTCTACTGAGAACATGGCATTTAATCTTTGGTATATTGCTGTATAAATCTTATTTTTATTTGAATTACTTATATATGTGTGCAACCACATAAAAACAGTGCAAAAAAGTGAAGAAAGTGCTAGTGCAAACATTTTGGTTGCTAGATCATCATCACTGCAGGCATTTTAAACTTACTCTTTTCCGAGGTTACCGCTTGATTAGGCAGAGTAGAGTAATTATCATACTAATGTAGTATTAATTAATCTCCTTCAATGGTATAGACCTGACACCTGTCTTATTCCGACCCCTTATCTTAGAAATGAGTGCAGTGTGCAAAGCTCCCTTCCTCTCTAACTGAAAACCAAATGCTGTGATTCAATTCAAGATATATATATATGCCTCCCTTTAAAATATGCGTCTTATGGCAAAGAATGCAGTTGCAGAATGGATGTGGGCCAAAGTGGATTGAAATGGTTTCAGATGCGAACAGTAAGTTCAACTAAAAGTGCTGTTTCGTTAGCGGGACGTATGTGAATGCCCATGGCTTTTAAAGGTGAAGGGCTCTGTCAGACCTTTCACTTTGTCACCATGTCACTGCAGGAGTAGGAAAGCTATTCCTCCACCACTGCATATTCAGCATTGATTGGGTTTATAATGATGACACAGACCACTCCATTCATCCCTGAGTACCATCCACTCAGAATATTCAGTGCAGTCCGTAAGTATTTGGACTGCGACACAATTTCTGTTGTTTTGGCTCTGTACTCCAGCACATTGGATTTGAAGTGGAACAGTGACTATGGGGTTAAAGTGCAGACTTTCAGCTTTAATTTGAGGGATTTTACATCCATATCAGGTGAACCGTGTAGCAATTGTAGCCATTTTTACACATTTCCCCCCCCACCCCCACATTTTAGGGGACCAAAAGTAATTGAACAAATTAACATAAAAGTAAGTCATCTCATTTAATATTTAGTCGCATATCCTTTGGCATGCCATGACTTCCTGATGTCTGTGACCCAACAACATCAAAAGACTCTTGATATCTTATTTTCTGGTACTCTTACAAGCGATACTATAACCTCTGTGCATTTGAATGGATCTCTATGGGAATTGGGAGGTGGGATGTCACTGTCCAAGTACTTACGGACTGCACTGCATGTAGAAAGCTCTTCATGTCTTCTATATGAGAAAGTCAGTGTCCTTGGCAGTCTGAGATGGGGAAGCACACTCCTCTCACTGGGAGCTAACTGAGGAACAGCACAATGTCCTGCCGACCCCCTTGACTTTGCCGTCGCTTTAAGTGAAGTTCAGTGCGGCTGCCCTCTGGGAAAAGGATAAATATCTGTTGGTTTCTGTCTTGCTGGGTTGGGCTATACTGGCTGTACTCCGCAGGCCATCAGAATTGGTTTAAAAGTCCTTTATTTCCTGTAACTTGGCCTCTTCGGTGGGCATTTGGTGATCTGTAACGTCTCCCTGGCTCCCAGGATGACCCCCCCCCCCCCCCCCCCCCCCCCCCTTCTGTAGACTGGGTAAACTGGGTGCCGGGCTACACAGCTGAGTCCTGCTCTTGCCTGATCCTAGAAGGATGAGAGAGTGATCTTAGCTTTTGAAACATGGCACATCTGTTGTTTCATATTTTCTCACAGAGGCCTGTGCTGCCATGTCTTTGTGCACGAGCAGCCGCAACCAATAATGTTGAATCTCACTGTCTGCAACCATCACATGTCACAGTATATTAATGTGAGGGAAGGTCTGTTTACACAATTTCAATAAAGGAGCCAAATTCTCATTTACATATATAATAAGTGGAATCCCTTGCTTATATAATTGTGGATCATTACATAATTCAGAGTTTTTTTTTTTCTGTTTTCAAACTATAGTATTTGTACCAGTGACATTGCAATTAAAATAGATGGTTAAGGTGCATTTGAAGACAATATCCCGATATCCCCTATGTGCTCTGCCCTGTGACACTCTGCTATGTTTTGGGTAGAGAGGGTGATTGCTCTGCAGTTGCTAATCTAAGACACTTGTGGAAATTTAATAAGATAAATTACACAGGGCTTGGGGGGTCTGGTCTAACATGCTGATGCGGAGTGATACAATCCCCAGTGAAAAGCCGAAGTGAACAATCAAAGTCTGTCAATCAGCCTGGCTTGTTTGGAGCCATGTTGTACAGTATGTTGATCACAAGCAGATCTAGTGAGGATGAAGCTGTACCCACTTACACACATGCAGAGAGAGAGAGAGACAGAGAGAGAGAGAGAGAGAGAGAGAGAGAGAGAGAAAGAGAGAGAGAGAGAGAGACATTTCAGATCAATACCTATTTTTGTTAGAATAATCATGGAGACATTTGTTACCCATTAGAGGGTATTCAAATGTAATTAACTGGAAGTGGCTGAAATAATAGCATCCCTCATCACTGAGTGTGACTCAGTAATTACGTTAAAATGTGTGGCATTTAATAGTAGCGGTAATTATGTTTGTTTCATTTGTGTGGAACACCTTTGTTCATAATTTATGGATCTGAAATATTAAAAAAATGTGTGCTTACTTACGCTAAATATTTATTTGTTTAATTTTTTATGTTATATGTTCTATTCTCTCTCTCTCTCTAGTTTGTGTGTGTGGTGGGGGGGGGGGGGGGGGGGGGGGGGGGGGGGTGTTTATGTGTGTGTGTGAAATGCTTCTTGTGAGAACGTACTATACAAAATGTGAGAAATCACAGTGCATTTTTCTTAGACTTGACTGTCTCTTTGTTTCTATACAAGCCTCATCAGATTCATTGTTTTCTGTCTCAAGACATATTGCAGGACCATTTTCCTTTCTTTTCAAAAGTTTACATTTAAACTACAAGCTGTAGCACACATTCACTCGCCCATCTCTACAAGGTGAGTCAAAAGTCTTTACTCTGGTCCCCCTTATCTGTGATGTACAGTTCAAAGGCTATTGCTTTTTTATTGTTTCCTGTTAAGCAGGGTGAATGATGGTTGAGATTATAGATAGTCTCTTCCTTTAATAGCAACGGCAATGCAATTGCTGTGCCCTTTGTGAAATCAAATTGCAAGGAGACCGGAGACCCGATAGAGGCCGGTGGTGCTGGGGTGATTGTGAAAGCCTCAAACAGTAAGAGCAAGGAGCTGAACACTGAGCAACATGGGGTCACGCTGAGCCGTCGCGACCCAGAGTCTGTCATCAGACTCCACTTATCTCAACACCGACGCGAAAAGAGATGTGGAAACTAACTGGAGCCGCAGCAAAAATAATAAGGTCAATCAATTCCCAAGGTCAAATTCATATCTCTTCTCAGAGCCATTTCCTCTTGTAATTTTGTTTTATTCGTGTTTGTTTCTTTGTTTGTTTGTTTTATAAGCTGGTCAAGCTACATGTTTTTGTACTATACCTCCAAAAAAGCACTTTCCAGATCTTTTTTCTGATGCACAGGAGCAGCCTTATCTCCGGCACGTCTCTTCCCCTTCGTCACGCAGTGCGTCACTCCATCCATTTGTTCCTCTCCATAGGAGGGGCAATGTCTTAAGGGGGACGTTGATCTTACGGAGCCATCTTCTGATCTTTGTCTGGTAATACATTTGCCTCAAAGGTACAATTGCACTTCCTGAACCTGTGCCAGGTCTCTTATCTGAAGCCAAGCAGGTGTTTACAGGATGCCAGGAGGCATTTACCCACGTCAGTCAGCAGAAACTCCACAAAGGATTGTAAACATTTTTGCACCCTAGAAAAGGGATTTTATAGCTCAGTGGGACTTTCCTGGAAAAGTAAAGGGTAAATAAATAAGATTTAAAAATCCCAGTTATATTGTCAAGTTATGTTGACTTTTAACTGCTTGACAAACATTTTCTGTTGCACTGCCATTGCTTAAACCACAAAATAGCCATTTTGGTTCTCTGAAAACAAAGACAAAATTAGCTAAAATAAAAATAAATTAATTAATGAATTAATTAAAAGAGATGGTATGATGGAGATTTTTCCAGTATGTTTTAAATGATTTTGGTGTGCATGTCTTAAAATCTATTTGTATGTTTATATTATTACATTTATGTTTAAAATATTGCAATGGATTACAGTTTAATGGTATTTAAGCAATCGTGAAGGTAATATGTTGTAATAGTTTTCCATTGGTGGCCATTTCCCCCATGAACCAAATTCGCCTTCATCATGGAACACAATGAAAAACAAGTTGAGGTGTGACATGATTTTCCTCTTACGTTCCCTGAGTAGGTAGCCAGTAATGACCCATTTCACATCTGCTTTTTAATAGCCTAGTCCCTTTGGACAGCAGCTTGAACATAGTCCCAGTCCTTGGAAATTGTGGTGTGTATAAATATAACATAGGAAGGAATCACTTAAACAGGTTTCAGTCTACCATGGACTTACAAGCAGGGCAGCCTTCCCAAAATAACGTGGTAGTCCTTCAAACGGCAGCGATAAAACAATATGTTTACCGACACCTAGGACAGGACTCAAGAAACGAATGGCCGATGCCTGGTAAGAAAAAAAACAAACTCCTGAGGTCGTCCTTGAAAGTTTTCCGTAAGCATTCCATTGGGAGTGATCCTGAAGTACGACACAGAGACGAGAGAAACATTTTCACAGGGTTCTGACTGGAAAGAGATGATGATGACGGCAGCGACCATAGAAATTTCACACCTCTTAGGTTTCCACACTGGACAGATGGAAGATTATGGGGTATCTTCTTATGAGGCCCCTTGGTTTTCCACAACAGCTTGGGTTCAGTCACTCGAAGGATCATCCTGGGAGATTATGGCATTCCTAAATGCCATTTTGCATTTCCTTTGATGCTCTAGTGTGTGAGAAGATCACCCTCTTTTCTGGAGCATAAAAATCTAGCTTAGCTAAATCCAGGACTCAATTTATTCATAGAGAATCGTATTTGTATGTGAGACTGGCACACCCATTCAGTTATACACAAGTCCAGCTGCTGATGACGACCAGAGGAGGCCTAACATGTGATTGCCTACGCAATTCAGGCAGAAATAAAATAACAGTACAACATATTTACTTAAGTAAATTTCGTAAAAAAAAAGAAAATCTTTGAGAGGGTTAAATTTATATTCCACAACTACAAAAGGATTACGTTATCTGTAATCATATTTTAAATGTAATTTGTTTTTGCCTGCCCATTTGGTATCCACAGTATCAAATACAGTGCTTAGGTCTTATCTGTGACAGTGATTTAGTGAGCAATTTGGAGTGTTTATTCCATGCCACAGCCCGTCAATGGAGACGCAGGCAGATGTGAGCTTTAGATGCGATAAGTTCCTGGAGCCAGCCCCGCAAGTCTCCCTTGCTTGCGCACAGGTTCTTTGTCAGAAAAGAGAAGATAAGTGCATATAGGGACAAGTATGGAGTGGGTGTTGGAGTGTACAATTTAGAAGCACTATAATTGCTGAAAGCTGGAAAAGCAGGAGGCAAAATGCGAAAGAAGAAATTCATTGTGAGTGCAATTTCATACCCACTGCTCTAACTGTAATAAGTGATGGGATTTGATCTGTAGGAGAAATCTTTCTATAGTGACTGTTCTCGAAAGTGATGTACTTTAGACATGTACATGTAGGTGGGGTTATTTGTAGGCTGTTAAAATATGCTCAGCCTTAACCATGATTGGTGGAAAATACTAATTGGTGATGAATATCTTTTCATTTTATAATTTCTCCAGGATAAAAGGAAATGACTGTACCTCTGAAATGAGCTTATCCATTTCACAGGCAGTATATCTGAGAATATCTGCTACAATGGACACCTGCAACACCCATAACACTAAGCAACCGTTGGGTCATTTTCAGTTACAATGTAAAAAAATGTATCAACGTCTTTATGATGATGTGGCAGTGCCAATTAGATGTGAGCATTCTCATTCAAAGGAAACTTTTCACCTCAACACTTACACCTTGATGCTAAAGGTGTTAGGATGCTGACAATTTGCCAGCCATTTCATTGACAGTCTCATTATTTCACCAATTACCTTCGAAAGGATGAAGGTAATTGGCCCAAGTAGAGCTCTAATTTTCTCTCTGTTGTACTTGCCCCCACATGTTCCTTCTTCACATGTTGTACTGAAGATCTGGTGGCCGGTGCTTACCTCAGATATTTCAGACAATACTGGCCGTGAACTGTAGGATTTACGATTTGTCATTATTAATGCGTTATGCACCAGATTGTGCTATGTACTGAAATTAACAAAACAGTCCGCCAAATAAGTAATAATGACAATAATGATCTTCCTTTATTTAGAACTGTCCCTCCAAATATCTCACTGCACAGTGGGACAGATTTATTTCATCCATACCGGACTATGATAGATATTTTCACCCAAACACTGATCAGCACTGAATATGTAAAGTATTATAGTACCATATGCACTTACTTTTTTTTCCAAACTTTGGCTGTCCCTGCTTTCATCACTTTGTACACAAATACAGTAAATATAAACACACAGTATACATAAATTAGCCTATACATTGTAATGTACATGTATTCTCTAAGGACCTTTTAATTCAAAAACAAGTTGCATATTCAGAATTTACAGTGGTTTACTGACCTATACATATACAGTAGGTCAAAGTCTAAATAATATACCATACTTTACTGGTCAGATTTTGCTATTATTCTTAAGATGACATTTAGGTTTGAACCAATCTGCCCAGTGATGAGTGATGAGTACATGTTGTTTGAAATACAGTAGACCAACATAGCTACACAACTGTATGGCAGTCAGATATAAAAAAAACGGAGTACTGGGAATCCCTGATAGTGTAGATGTACTCATCACTCATCATTGGTCAGATTGGTTCAAACCTAATTCATACTCTTCAAAATAGTAAGCAGCCTACGACTGCTGCATTAGACTATAGAGTAGGTTTAGACATTGGCTATAGATCTATAATGCATTAAGGGCAGCACAATAGTATATATATTTCTGTATGTGATGCTGATTATTTTACACAGAAGACTGTGTACACACTTGAAAACTAAATAGGCTATCACTTGCTGCTGGAGTGCATAAATACAGTGGCATTTAATTTTGACTTAAACCATCATAGATTCTACTCTTAATTTGTTGATTAGAAATGGAATCATCCATCCAAGGAATAGCCTATACTGGACATGTGACCTAGGCTTACACCACTACCCATGAAATCACTTATGTACACCTATGAAGTATGAAATATATGAAAACATACACTGTTGACATACAGAGTAGTAGTCAACAACATTTCAGTCATAGCATAACATGTAGGCCTAATTTGCCTGATATGTCATAGTGGAGTTCACAGGGTAGAAATAAAAACAATAGGTGAAAGTATACATTTAATAGTCTAAATGGTCTAGCTTTATAATACTTTTAAAAATGATTTGAAATGTAAACAGACAAAGATTTAGATCCACCTTTCAAAAGCTACCTACCAATATTATCACACGTTAGCTATCAATATTGGTATGAGGCATAAGAGAAATAGCCAACACAAAACTGCAGTAGGGAAATACAAAGCCTTTTTGTACAGGTCCTTACTATGGGTGGCAGCACATACTCTTAAGACTATGAATTAGGCTCTTTGAGAGAAGGTTTGAACCAATCTGCCCAATGATGAGTACATGTTGTTTGAAATACAGTAGACCAACATAGCTACACAACTGTATAGCAGTCAGATATAAAAAACGGAGTACTGGGAATCCCTGATAGTATAGAGACCTGAAGTTTGGCTTGGTGGTGCTCATTTGAATTTCCTGTCTTTTGCGGCTTTTGACCAAGCCAAACTTAACACTTAAAATGTAGTTTTTTGTTATTAATACAGTATATTAGTTTTGAACTGGAATAAGCCTCCACAGCCGAGCTATGCTTAAACACTTTGCAAAGAAATATCTAAGCCACTGTGCAATATGGTGGAACACCCAGTCAGTAAGGGAAAAGAGCTAAGGAAAGCATTATCGACTCTCACTGGCACACACATTGCATTATTGATTTGTCCATTAATGTTGTATGTGCTGTTCCACATAGGAATTAGCCAACAGACATGGCAGACATTCAGTGCAGAGTGGAGTTGTTCATTTTCAATTGTGAAAACAAAGCAGACTGGCTTCATCCATATATCACACCACACTTTCTTTGGTTGCATTGGCATAAAATCAAGCAGACACCAGCGAAATATGAACCTATCTAAATGCAACACATCATTGTGATTGCAATACAAAATAAAAACAGCAATAGTTGTGACGCTCTCACTCCCGTCCTTTTGTGTCCCGTGTTTTACCTGTTCCCTCTCGTATCGTGTTGTTTGTATTCCCTCGTGCTGCAGGCTGGGCATGGTTTTTCCTTTCGTGTCACTCTGTTCCACTACTCTTTACCGGCCTATCCCTTTCCTCCTTTCCGCATGCATTCTGCACACTCTCTGCTCCGTTAATCACTCACGCATACATTCGCACGCAACACTCAATTGACACTTGTTAACTTTTGTATTTAGTCACCCGGTGTTCTTTGTCCTGTGCCAGTTTGTTAAGTCTCTTTGTGGTAACACTCTGGTCTTTGTCTCGTGGATACATTGTATCTAGTCCTGCCTTGCCTGCTTTAAAAGCCTTTGTCTTGTATTCAGCATTAACTCGCTGTTTCCAGTCCTATCCAGCTTTAATTAGCTCTCGCCAGGAACGGCGTAAACACGCTGTTCATTCTGTCCTGCCTCGCTGTACTAACTTTTGTCTGCTCCAAGTCTACCAGCCTGCAGCTGTGCATGCTTCCTGCCTGTGCTCCAGTTCTGCCTCCTACAGCTTGTGTGCATCCTGCTTGTGCTGCTGTTCTGCCAACCTGCTGCTGTGTGTGCATCCAGCCGGTGCTCCAGCTCTGCTAACCTGCAGCTGTTCGTGCCACTCCACTCTGCCCTGTCTCCCGCTCCTCCTCTGCTCAACCAGCCCGGATTCCTGCCACCATCCAGTCCCTGGCCTGGCTGTTCCTGCTGATCCCCTGCTATTCCATCCCTGGTTGTCTGTCTATTCTGTGTTATCTTCCTATGCTTCAGGAGGTATTCTGGTCGAAGCGATAAATTATTGGAGTTATTGGAACTTCCTGTGTTTTGAGTCGTGCATTTGGGTCCAGTTCATACTCGGAACCGTAACAATAGTGACAGCCTTGACTGTCGTTGTCATGGGTATTTGCAGCCCCTGCTGTTTCTGCGGTCGTCTTTCTATTTGGCGTCGTCAGGACGCTCTATCGCATTTTTTCCACCTCCATTCCGGTATTTGTATCTTGCCCGACAATTATTCCCTACACCTGTTTTGCATTTCCTGCCGGCTATAAATACCTCAGGATTTCCGCACTTCGATATTGTCTTTGCTATGTTGACAAACGAAGTCGGTAAGGTATAGGAATTTTGGTCACTGCATTTCTGGTTCGTACGAATAGGAAATGCAGCAAGTCCGGTTATAAGATTTAGGTTAGATTGGTTTTCTCTTTCCTTTCCAATCTTTCTTTATCCTTTATTCTTTCCACCTGTTGCCAGTTGTGTTCAGCTGTTTAGCCACAAGAGCTTTGGCTAACAGGTCTTTTCTATTTTTTTCCCCTTCACTCGTTTTATCGAGTTTTGTTTTGTTTCACCACCTCTTGTTACGCCTAATTATTTAGTGTGTGAGGTTCTTTTGTTAGTTATTCTCGTTGTTTATCGAGATCGCCTCAGTTTTTGGAGGTTGCTTTGTTTTGCCTTGTGCTAGGGAAGTTTTGCTCCCGATCCTGTGTTGTCTCAGTCCTGGTGCGGCTACTTCCGCGTTTTGTGGCGTATCTCTTTAGATATGCTTTTAGAAATCATTATTGGTCGCGTTTGGTTCTCCAAACCTTACACTCCCCCTTACAGTCGTAGATTGAATTGAATTGGTTTGGACGTTACTTATTTTAATAAAACAAACTATGTAGAGAAATTTCAGCTTAAAATGTATACAAAAGTGCCAGAGACTGTAAAATAATACTAACAAAAATGAACTATAGTATTGCTATAGTTATCTTCTAGAAAACTATAAGAATATTATAGTTTTTTTGCCCACTATAATAATGCTATAGTATTTGTCACTATAGTACAATGGTCTCACTATAGTATTTTCACCCCCTATAATAATTCTTTAGTATTTATCCCTATAGGACAATAGTATGACTATAGTGCGTATGAAAAAACTACAGTGATACTATAGCATTTGTATAGTATATGCTGTCGACATACTATAGTTTTACTTTTTCGTTAGGGATAGTGTGAAACAAATGCGCACTTTCATGTTTGACAAAGTGACAATTCTGTGGCTTGAAAAGATCTGTCTGTAGGGAACAAGGAAAGCTGCTTCTTTTTTTTTATTTCAACAATACAAGACTATGGCGCTGAAAGCATAGCCAGCACAACAAATCAAAGTAGCGCTGAAAGCATAGCCAGCACAACCAATCAGCGCTGAAAGCATAGCCAGCACAACCAATCAAAGTAGCGCCGAAAGCATAGCCAGCAAAACCAATCAAAGTAGCGCAGAAAATAATGAGGGTATGCCAAAAAGATGTTAAAACTTTGATCGATTAATCGAGATTGCATCAAACCTCCATTTTTTGCGTTTGTCACTGGAGTGGCTACCCCTCCCTTGCAGAAGAAAGACAAAGGCACTAAGTAAAATAAAGGAAATATCAACATTATCAACCTATTTGAACATATTTGATGCCTTTGTCCTTGCTACCCTTAACTGACTAGGATGATGTGGATATTCCAGACTTCCTGAGTGACGCTATAATTTCAGCTCTACAGCTGTCCCTGTACATCGGGGGAAATGTGGCTGCGAAGCCGTGCATCTTATGCATGATTAGCTGGGCTCAGGTGGCTCGTGATTGTTCCCTGTGATGGATCGGTGTGTCTCAGCATGATAGCAATTTCTGGATGCAGATGATGAAGAGCGCGAATGTGCGTCTGAGTTACCTGGTGAGAATTTAGGTCTCATCAGTTAGTGCCGAGTTTCTTTCTGGGAAGTCTGACTCATGCTGTGATAATGTCTCCAGACTATCGTATAATCACGAATAGATTGAGACAGCCCTCTGTATAACGACGTTTATTTTTGGCATTATGAAGAATATGATGTTGTAGACTTTTTCCCTCCCGAAGTCAAAACTTTACTGAAGCCAAACGTTCAATTTAGGCTTTTCTGCAAGCAAGACAGTTCTCTTTGACAATTAAATACATTTTAGACTATATATATATATATATATATATATATATATATATATATATATATATATATATATATATATATATATTTGGTATGGTATGGATTGTGCAGTTGTATATTTTGTCTGCCTCATCTATTTTTTCCCCTCTCACAATACTGCAAGTGCAAATGGTACAACAAATATCTTCATTTTTTAAAGAGAAAAATCTAAATCAACACTAGACTTATTACTCTGATGTGTTACTAAATGTAGCAGTTTTGGAATAATTTATATTAAATACAATGTGTTAATCATCATCGTAAGTTTCTTTTCCATAATTTTCATTTTCTACCTCTGAATCTGGTGGCCTTAAACTCTTAATCATTTCCTTTTTTCTCAGAGTAATGCATTGACATGACAATTACTTTCTATAGAAATTATTCATCTTCAAAGCATAGTAGGCATAGAATAATGTGTGAAACATGCATTTAGCCAGAGTATAATAGTATTATTATAAATATTTGCTCTAACTATGAATAACTGACTGCCCCATATTATTACATTTATCTGTGTACCCAGTCCTAAACCTTTTTTATGCACAGGGAACACAGATCTATATAGACTATCTTTGGTTGCAGATTCTCCTACAGGTCCTCTTGCCACACAAATAGCACCGTGGATCAGCAGAGCCGCTACTGCCCGAGCATTACATTTGCGAGTTTCATTGTAAAATGCAGAGGTGTGCTCAGAGTGTCCTAGTTAAAAATGATCTGAAAGCCATATGGTTTCCAATGAAGCTGCTAAGTAAACATCTAACTGGGAATCAAAGACAGGTAGGTGGAATTCCCTGCATACTCAGGGGGGTATGCTACAAATCTGGATTACTCAGTTAACTGGATAACTGCACAGAGTAAAACCCGGAGCAGCTCTTTTTACTTCAGTCCATTTCCTGATTTGGGAGGGTTCCGGGTTTTACTCAGTGCAGTTATCCAGCTAACTCAGATATCCTGCTTCATATTATACCCCATGGGCTCTTTCACCATTCTTTCCACAGACGAGTTCCAAATTAAACAGTCCATATAGATTACATTTTGACAAAAAAATACAAGATACACTAGGAGGTGCCATCTATGAGTCCAGCTGCCTGTTCCACCCCACAAATGATTTGATGATTCCTGGTGTAGTAAAAGGAAGTGTTTCCCGAACCATCAGAGCCCACAGCCCACTTAAGAAGCAAGCACATTGTGGCATAACATGCTGTGAATGTTAATGGCTAGCGTTTTGTATATGGTGTCCTTTTTTATATGTAATTGGCAACACACGTCAGCCAGTTTGGGAACCAGTAGTTAAGTGAATTAATGAATCTGGACATAGATTCTAGAGTAGAGAAGGCATTAGGCGGTGTAAAAATTTAACAAAGTCAAGGTGCTAATTAATTTATATTTACCCAAGTAATAAATTGCCAGTGGTATACATTTTGTATTAATTTTGTTCAAGTTGACTGACAGATGTAAAAATGTGCAATGTATGATAGTCGTTGGCATAGTGGCTTTCATGCCCCACTGAATGTCCTGCATTACTATCCAAAATCAATATATTTAACATTTAAAGTGCATATTTCAAGCATGTATTTATCTTAATTGGTAATGTAACTATATAGAATCAACATGCATTTTACTGGCATGCATACAGTACAGTATGGTCAACAAATTGAAATTAGATTACATCTATTAAGATTCACATTTACTAATGATGTGCTTTCTGATTCAAATCCAAATCACAATGCTGTTGGGTGAGGCTTAAACGCAATGAGAGCAGTAGAAGAAGAAAAAAACAGTAAGTGAATAGACTGTCAATCTTCAGGTGATGGTAGTACGAACAGACGTTCAGACATCATTCTTCTGAGGTAGAATTTCCTCTTGATGTAACTGCAAGTGAAGGTGACAAGGGTGTCCAGGTTGCTGAGAGGTGATGATCAGGAGACTGATACTCAGACTAATGCTGACAGGCATCTCTAGAACCATGGGTATGTTGTTGAGGGGGGGAGCGGTGCTAGTGTTGTTGAGCAGGGGCAGTGGGAGGGAGTGGGGGGTGTGATTTTGTACAGCGGGGGATGGGGGTGCCTGGTGCTGCAGTTTATGTTTAGAAACACAATGCAGGCTGTGCAGTCCCACTGTGTTACTTCAGAGGCCAACCAATAGGTATCAGTCACAGAAACCTTCTCATACATAGGCTTCTCATAGGCTGTTGTAAGATCATAACTCATTAAACACTTTATGCTGTACAGACAATTTTGGTCCTGTCAATTCCAAATATATGTTATTAAGGTGTTGGAAATAAATCTTCAGGAAACGATTATTTTGATTTCAGTTATATGAAAGGGAGAAAATACAACTTTGTAATATATTAAGACACCAGGGTTGAATTTAAACATCTGTATGTAGGTCATTGTGACTTACATGCTACACTAACATAATTTTCCAAACAGTAATTTACAGTAATTATCAACTTCAGATATTGCTTTATCATGCAGTACAATTTTATTAAAAACAAGTTTGATACAAATGAATATATTAGCATACAATTAACATTCTTTTTAAATACTGGATTGGGCACTTTATTAGTTTTTTTTATATTTTAGCAAGTAAATATAAATAATATTCTATTTCTTTCTGGGTGTTTGGAATGTTTATATGACGTTCATATAGTACTGTAGAAAGGGAATGCCAAATAATGTTTAGCAGTGCACACAAACACAAAATATAGTTTTATTGATCCTATATCAGTCAGGGGTTCAATATACATGACAGAAAATAGTGAAGTAATAAATAGATAAACCTGTAAAAGAAATGTATGATTCCATGATGCGTCGTGATACTGCCACTTGAGTCACATGTTTATTTGGCTTTCAGTCATAATGAGGCAGAAAAGCAAGCTCATTCAATGAAACAGAAGTCTTCCACATTGTTCCCTTTGATTTTCTGAAGCTCGCTCACTGCGGTCCAGGAGTCGATACTGAAAAGTCACTCGGTTTACAAATCTGCCGCTTGATACCATCCTCACAACAGTGTTTTCACAGCCTATCTTCATTTGAGCTGAAAGCAAACCAAAACAGACTTGGGTTACAATCTTCCCCATATCCAAACAACGCTGGACACTTATTTCACTTTCTAGTTACTTCCTTTTAACCACGTATTGCCAAACATAAGTTTCCTCATTAATTTTACCTTCATAAGTGCTTCAGTCGAATAGATTTTTTGGCAAGCTGCATTTATTTTTTAACTTTATAATCACTGCTGTTTTCAAATGGCATCGTGCCCCATCATGTGACCGTAGACTCCCTTATATTATATAGTTTGTTTGATGGTTGCAATATTTCCATGAGTATGAATCTTATCTGTCTGTAGTGCCCTTACAAAACTGGATAGTTTGCTGCAAACTTGCAGCTAATATGTAGCGCATTTGCCGCAAATTAAATTGTTTTCCACAAAATGTTGCCAGAGGTTTGTAAGACTTTGCCAGTAGTGGTGAACCTAAAAACTTTGCCAGAAGTGAATGGCAGTTTCCACAAAGCTAATTTGCATGTGAACATATGAGCTTGCCTCAAACCTGTGGACACAATGCAAAAGGTTTGCCGCAAATTTGCTGAAAGGCCTATATTTTTGTAAGGGTATTTAGATTCCCAGTTTAGTGAGACTTGTCAAATGGAAAGGAACATTGTGAACATAAACGTTATTCAACTTTATAAAATTCTACACGTTAAAAAATCATTAAGTTTTATTCTTATTTTGAGGTTATCAATTTACTTGCACTAAAACACTGGATGTGCATCCTCTTTTCTTCCTTTAATGTCGTACACAATACATAGTTATTTACAAAAGGGTGTAGTTTAAAAGTGATTTTGCAATGTTTTTCCCTGTTAACATGTCAAGACAGTATTTTGGCTGCAGTAAGAAAGCATTACTCACCAGCCCCACTGAAGGAATAGCAGAGGTCAGCCACAGGGAACATCTTTGAGGTGTCCACACCATTTCCCCCGAGGAGTTCCACAAAATCTCCAGCTCCAGCACACCCTGGGACGACCCTCTAAGAAATGAGTAAACAGCCATTACGCACAAGCCACCCAGAAAGAAATCTCCTGTTATAGTTATCTCCGGCACATTTAAGCTTGTGGAGTTCCAGTCTTTCTGTAAACTTACTTTATTATACTGCCATGGCAATATACAGATTTTCCTTCACTGCACTCAGTTCACCATTTTATTCAGAGAGAACAATTGACATGCATAGTATGTTAGTATGTTTTCCGGTTTGTAACACAGTCTCTTTTTATAATTTTACAATAGTCACAATTTTTCTCTTAAAAAAGAAAAACACTGATCTCAAACATATTTATCAAGCTAGGCATGCACAGGACTAGTTTACAATGAGGCAGACATTTTTGTACTTTACGCTACTCCAGTGTTCATAAATTAGCCAAAATGTTGGTTTAGCATCGGAGCGGGTGCTGACTACAGTAAGAAGGGTCTATATGTCAAACTGGAATCAAGACTGACCCTCACCTTAATAGGGAAGTGTTTGAAGTGCCCCAAGCTGAGCTCTGCTATCTGAATCTCAACAGGATATATGATGGAGAAACTGCAGTTCTTGTGCTGTTGGGGGATCACCATAGTGAAGCTGCCCTCTGGAGTCTGAGAGATTATGTTGCAGGCTGGTGGAAGGATACGTTTAAGTCAAGGATAAAGATAGTTTAAGTCATTAAAATGACTTATTACATTAAGAACAATGATACATTTTAATTTTCAAACATTTACTTACACACACACTCATAAATGCCCCTCTGTTTACTATGACCTTTAGAAGCAGTAAAGGTTCCAGGCATGTCTGATTGACAATTCATCTGTACATGTCCTGTTTATATTACATAATTAGATGTGCTTCAGCAGTCAAGCCAGTAATGTAACCATGCCTAGTCAAGCATGAACTTGTAGCTCATGACGTAGGCCGTGCTTTTACTATAAGGTAATGTACACATTTTGGGTGACATCTTAGCATTGGTCAAGATATAACTTACAGGTTTGGACTCACTTGAATGTTTGCACAAGAGTAATTATTTCATAATGTGAATTAAATTAATTGCAATTCTGTGTTTTGCTACAAAATCATGTGCCCATCCACCTTCTGTATTCTGTCACTACATAAAAAACTGGAAATCATACACCTTCATTTGGAAAATAATCAGCTTTTCAACCTTATGTGATATAGCTTATGTGGTGTGTGTGTGTATAGCTCAAAAAATATTGAAAAAACAAAAAAAAAGTATTATGTCATAATATCTTCACAATAAATATGAATAAATGGCACAATGCGGCACATTTTTGTTGAGGCACATAACATCTTAAAAGTATGACATAAGGCTCTTTTCCGTTCTGCATGTCAACTCCCATTGGAAATCATTCTGCATGAAGGCAGATGTAGTGAGGGAGAAGAGGGCCAAACTAAACTGTTTACAGACCATTTGGGCACATGACTCAACACAGAAGGGAAAAGCCAGCTTTGGACTTTTATACTCACACTGTGCACACAAACAGGTTTTTTGTGTTTGAATTGAATCTCCAAAACATCAGACTGTCAGTACAAGAAACTTGTTTGTTTTTTTTTCTTCTTTTTGGGGGAGAGGACTCACGAAATGGGTTGAGGAGTTTCGTCACAGTGATGCTGAATCCACTCTCGGCGTTGTGCACGCGGAAGAAGATCATGGCCACGTTCTGCGAGGAGCGGACCACTCTCCGGACCGAGCCGCTCTCGCAGAAGTCAACGTATCGCTCGTACAAAGGGAGAGGGTGGTCTTGGGAGCTGGGGAACTTCTCCCCTTTCATAACCCAGCCATCAAATGCCTGCAAGAAACACAAATCCGCCACTCAATTACAATCCCACCCTCAGAGAATACATTTTTCTACTATTTTTTTTTTAAACTCTAACAGCCAACAGAGTCCACATAGGAATTGTACAGTTACTCTTCTACACGGCTGGAACTCTACAGTACTCTACAAATTGACTACAACGTGTTACTGAAAAAGGCAGAGGAGTCTCTCGTCTCCCACGGTCACTTTGGCAACTCGAGTCCATTGCAGCGCAGCGTACGGCGGACCCTCAAAGCTGAAGTGGCGGGCTGACAGGTCGCGGGGCACAGGCACCGCCGTTCTTCCGCGAGTGGCACAGCCACGGTGGAGACGGATTACCTTGATGAAATCCCCGCCGTCACAGTCGATGTTCACATCGTTGTACTCTATGCTGATCATCTCATTGGGATCGCCAATGAAGAAGGCTGCGCAGTTGAGCTGCGGGCGGTCTGCGGTGAAGGTGAACTGTCCCTCCGTCGCCAGCATGTCCAGACATCCTGACACATAACAGCAGTCCTGTCAGCCCTCCATCAATCTCCAACACCAATTTCAATATACAGTATTTAGAAGAGCACTTCAAAATATTAAATATTCAAACTGCTTCTTTAATTGTGTGGTATTTGAATTTTTTAATCATCATGAATCAAGCACACTTGTGACATTTAAAAAAATATATACAAAGATAAGCTCTATATAATGCAACAGATGCAGTATTTTTGTCTTCCAATAAAGTAGCTGAAAGAGGCTGAAGCAAGAATACTGTCTTTGCATTTAAATACAACTTCGACAGCATACTTCTACACATGAATCTGTAAAAGATGGCAGCACTTGCAAACTGTTCATCAATTCCCTTATGTGTATATATATATATAGTATATATATATATATATATATATATATACAGTGAGCACCCTAATTCATTGGAGAGTGACACATTTTTTGTTATTTTGGTTCTGTATTCTAGCACTTTGAGTTTGAAAGGATACAATGCAGAGCAGACTGTGAGCTTTAATTTGAGGTTCTATAATTTCTAAACGGTTCATCCGATATGGATGAAAATACCCTCAAATTAAAGCTGACAGTCTGCACTTCAACCTCATTGTCATCGTATCCTTTCAAACCCAAAGTGCTAGAGTACAGAACCAAAATAACAAAAAATGTGTCACTGTCCAATGAATTATGGTGCTCACTGTATATATATACAAGTCATTTCTGCAATTATATTGACTCCGTGGGAAACATGAATAATGTAGACTAATACATAATTGCACATGATATGAGGGTCAAAAAGACACGTGCGCTAGCCCTGTGGGTTTTGTGAACATCTATTCATACACTCCATAAAATATATACTTTAAACATACAGCTACTTACGTAGAGGTCTCCGGTAAATAAAATCCTCAGACAATTCTCTCTTGAGTTCAGAATTCAGAAGTGAGAATAATCCCTCTGGAGTAATTTCATTTTCCTGGAAGTAGAAATTTTATAAGAAAAGTGATACGATAAGCTATAGCTACTAACCTACGAACGGAATTCTAATTCTACAAAATAATGCAAATACTTTTGTATGTGATTAAAACATTAAAGAAGAAGAACACCGTATAAGAAGGGAAGTAGCTAGCCTAGTCAATAACGTAGGCTAAGGGAGCCTGTAATACAAACAATGATTACGGATCCCATAGCTAGCCTACCTGCAAATTTGCTACAGTAAGCTATTAGAAACGCAGGTGCATGCAATATAAACGTGATACAAGGCTTAGCCTACTTTAATTAAGTAGCATTATGGACTAGCCTAGCCTACATCTGTGGTCCAAACCCGTGATGAAAACGTTCGGTAACTTTAAAAAAAGAAGAAGAAAAAAAAGGTAAATCGGCGCTCATAGAATTTTACCTCCAGGTATCGGCTTTGTCCCTTGAGAGCTGAAAGGCTCAGCAAGAAGAAATACAACTGAACCCTGAAAGTCACAGACATCGCACCTCTCCAGCGCTTGACAGAAGAAAGTAGAGATCCTGTGACCAGAACGCCCCTTTTATAGAATGCCGATTGCATTTAGAAACAACGCACTTTGCAAAGATCTATCGATAAGTCTGTACACACTATAGGCTAACCATCCGAAATTGCGTGCTTGTGACGAGGGCATGAAAGGAACCACAGTTCAACAAACTGTCAGAGAGGCATACGTAGGCTAGCCTACTTTATAACCTGACCGATGCTTTAAGATTTAACCGCCACAAAAAGCTCGTCCTCACAGCCTCTGAATGAAGATTCCTCAGTAGCTTACACATCAAATAATGACCGAATGCGTTTCCAATTACAATGCAAAGTTATTTATATATGTAGTCTACTTAGCCGTCCACTTGAAATAATAAAAACATAATAGAAAATACATATAAAATAAAATAGAATGTATTTTATTAAAGTGTATCCTGCCTATTTGCTGAGCCCCAGAATAAATATAAAAGGCATTGGTATTACAAATAAGAACATTCCACAGTAGTCACATTTGCATTGCATTAGCTTACATGAAACTATAAGTGATGAATTAAAAATATGGACCAATGTTAATACTATAACTGGTTCTTTGGGATCCATTTGATCCATGGTATAAGAATGCAAAGGTACAAATGCATAACGGATTATGCATGCGGAACTGCATGATCAGCTAAAATTCTCCTTGAGAAAGTTATATTTTCAAAATACCATGAATTATTTGGAATGATTCAAATAATTTATGGTATTCAATGGATGTTCAAATCTGCTTTTATGGATGTATGAACAAGTTTTATGAACAAGACATGTTGGTCTGATATTGTAACTTATGTGACTTCATTCAATGAGATACACAATGAAACTCATCTAAACACAGTGATGAGGCTGTGGCGGTAGCCCAGTAACCTGAATGTCTTTGAAAAGAGAAGCAATAAATCATGAACCAACTTCTCAATCATCTTATTATTTAGGATGTAAACGAGATGTGATGTTTTTCTCAAGGCAAAGATTGCATGACATACATTTTTCATGGATCACTCTTAATGTGATGCTAATCATTATGCGATCCCTGCAGTGTAAGGTTTTCTGAGCATTGCAGTGCATTCCCAGAGAGTAAAATCCATCTTGTGTAACTGCAAATGGAAGGTCATTGCTAACAACTGCCACATTGAGTGTGTGGCATTCAAGCCTCGAAGCATCAACCATGTGTTGTGTTCAGTCTTTCAGACCGGAGCCACCCTCATCCCCCCTTTGTCCTAAATTGTGATCTGTTTGGCATGTGTTGTATTAAAAAAAACGAAATAAATGAATAATTATTACAATTACAGTCCAAGAGCACAAGTTTGTAGAAAGCAGCTGTTATAAATCTCAAAAGCTTCAAACATGTCCCCAAAGCTAGTACCCCAATATCTGAGCCTTTGATATGTACCTCCAACCTCACAATTATACAGTCAGTTAAAACACGATGAAGCCTGTCAAAATACACTGAAGATATCCAGTGGCTAGTATAAGACATATGCTCTATAAGTGTTATGAGGCCAGTTTACATGTTCTGCAGGCACTGTCAGGGAACACATAGTGCTATGTCATGCGTGCGGCCATTAAAATGCTCGGTTCTAGGCTCCTAAAGTTATAATCAGTTTAGTGGTGTTTTATCTTCCGTCTATTAGTCTTCAACTTTACACAACTGTGATCATACCAAGGAATTAGTACTGGGATTCAGTGTTCACATTTGTGGTCAGAGTGTGGTTGACCTGAGAATCTCATGTGTGTAACTTATATTAAAAAATATTATTATTATCACGTATGTTTAAAACAAAATGGCATGTAACAGCACATCAAGGCACCGTGTGTAGAAAAATGGTCCCAATCTACGTTATAAGCATACCTCTAGAGTGAATGGAGAACATATCAAACAAATTCCTATCATAGAGAAAGTTACTCTAAAGGGGAAAAAATCATAATTATTTCCAATAAATGAAGTGGAACAGACAAGCAAGGCTATATCTCTCGATAGTGTTTGGCATTCAGATAGTCCAAATAGATTTCCCCAAACAGATGATTGCACCCAGATAACATGATTGCATCCAATTAGACCTGAATAATCAGTAGAGATTGGAGAGCTGTAATGCAATCAATCAGACACAACATTCTCTACACAATGAAATTCTCTACGACTCCAAATGAGCGCTCTTCTGACATAAAACAATAAACAACTTTTATAACCCAATCAGCATCCAGAATAAAAGTAAGAGGAAAGCATTATAAAACAGGGCAAGTGTTGAAAGCATGTAAGGTGCCTGTTGTATCACTAGAATACTAAAATCTTTGAAGAAAATAGAAGCTATAAAATTGACTAAAAGTGAGAAATTACAGCTCTTGAATGCAACACGAAAAATATATATGTCCTCCCTCAGCTCTTAAATCTGGATTTTTAGTTAAGCGTTGATGATAGCTTAAGTATTATAAATTATTAATACACTACTTCATTTCCAAAGCTATTCATACGTTGCCAATGAAATGTGACCAAAAATGATATGATTTAAAAGGTTCTGGATGTTCTTCCTGAATGCTTTCTGCAATACATATCATGATATTTTTAATTACTTAGTCATTTATTTCCTAGTTTAATTCATATCCTTAATTGCCTTAAAATTAATTTATTTTCCAGTGACGCAAACAGAGGATTCAAGCTGCCGTCTGCCTATAAATCACAGACCTTCCCGGCTAAGGTGCTCTTGCTCCCTCAGGCATAACCAGGCATAACACACAATACTTTGTTTGTAGTATTTCACAGGCCATGATATTCTTTAATCTCAAAACATTATTATTATTATTACTATTACTATTATTACTACTACTACTAATAATAATAATTTGAATACTGCTCATAATAATATTATGGTGATTATTATTTGTAGTAGTAGTAGCAATAGTACTAGTAGTAGTATTAGTAGTAGTAGCAGAAAAAACTATAGGAAAGAATACAGCTTGAGTGAAATCCTTTACCATCTTGCTATCTGTAGATACCTTGGCCAACTTGAAACTCTATCTTAAGTCCACTACTCTGGAATTCAAGCTTATTCAAGCAATTATCAAATGGCAAATCCTATACTCAAATCACAGGTAGCAATGTCACGGCTACAGAACTCAGCCTGCACTCAGGGAGAGTGCCTTTACAGTCTGAGCAACTCATGAAGCGTAAGGTCACATTTCCTTCATTCTTGTGTGATTTAGGTTTACCATCATAAGCTTGCAAATTACACACCGGTCAAACTTCTGTAGATGATTACATGAAGATACATTGGCTCAATCTGATATATGGAGCTGTTGATCTACGTAATTAAGCTTTACATATTAGTGTTTCATCCTGTAGTTACCCATTTGTATCACACTGGGGCTTTATGGACAGGGGGTTTCCCTGCCTCACAATGGATTCAATGCACAATTTAGCTACACTGAGTCTCTGAGCTGCAAGAATGCTTTATTACATCACTTTTCAAATTTCACCACTGAAAAAGGTGCTATTGTTCATCTTCTCCCTGGCAGAGAGAATGGACTCTTATCTGTCACGCATCATATGGTTCATCATCACACCCACATTATGATGGAACAGTCAAGCACATACTCCATTGCTTAAAACGTTGCGTATACTTGAACAAACTCCGCAATAGGATGGATGACAAAAAATAAAAAATAAATGCAAGGATTATTCACCATATTTACTTTATGAAACAAAGAGTTTATCGTCAGGATCTACCACATACGCACTAGGACTAAACAATATGAGTGTAAATAATTGTCCTTTGTTTGACATGAGATGGCTGTCACAAGGTCAATTATGTTGAAAACATCTATTAGAATAATTGTACAAGATACTCATCCCAGTTTGCTGATGGCTGCCACGTGTTATGCATGCACTGATATCACAGAATACTTCATGGTCCTGCTTGGTTGGCCACAAATAAATACTCACTTTATTTTTGGGCTCAATCTTGAGCTGTCAGGTTCAGTTTTTTGGTTGATTTGTCCAGATTATCCAAAGGAAGCTATTGTATTGCTTGCTTTTTTGTCGTGTTTGAGAGGAATGCAAAGTGAGTTTTGATGGGGATATGAAATTATTGTTTAGTTCGAGAAGTAGGGGGTGTATATGCTCTCTTAAAAAAGTCAGGCCCTGGAAGTGTGCAAAGGGATACAAATAAATAGCAATTCACATCTGGACTAGCTAGCTGGCTAGCACACATTAGACAACGCAGACATAAATAGCCATTCAGTGCCAATGTGCTAGCCAGCTAGCTAACCCAAAAGTGAATTGATATTTATTTTGGTGTTGTCTAATGTAGGCTACTAGCCAGCCAGCTAGTCCAAACATAAACTCTTAACACTCAACAGTAAATTTTCACTGGTGAAATTTGTTAATTTAATAATACAATTTGTTGCCAGTTCAAATTATGGATATGGTATTTCACTGGCAGAGCCAAAAAGCTACCTACAGTGATGCAATATGACACATAAAAACAGGCAAACTGAGATTTGTAGGGGGGTACCAGATTTATCATGACACACTATGGTGTCGTCGGGTACGACAATCCCGCCAAATATTCAAATGTGAAGACGCACGCACAGGAATTTGCATGTCAAATGCGGAAGAGCAAGGGCCTAAAATCCAAAGAAGAATATTACCGTGACGGACGACATTGTTGATCGTCTCTAGGCAGTCTTCTTTCTTCAAAATACACTACTGCTGGATTATCATCGAAGAAAATTAAACACTCGATGCACCCATAAGTAAACCATGCGGCTTTGTGGGTGTGTAGCTTCCTTTAGAATGAAACCCTGGGATAGGAGCGTGAGCCACCACACGTCGCCAAATGCACAAAAATTGAGAAATTACAGATTACATCTTTAAAGATGTAGTTTATTAGTATCTATCTAATTTTATTAGTAGCCTAAATAATTTGCTAAAATATAGTGTTTAACATAGGCTATATGACATCTAATTATCTTTACGTTAATTATTATTTTAGGTCTATCATCATAATCTTAAAACTTTCAGATATTAAAATTGTCAGTGCATTTCATTTCAATAACATTTCTGAAAATTTAAAATCTGAAATATGATACCTAATCCATCTGCATGTCACCATAATTTTCATGAGGAACATCTGTGAATCCAATCTATGATTCTAATTCAAATATGACAATAACGGCTAAATGAGTAAGAACATCAGTTCATGAGTTAATGTCACGTATGATACGATAAATGTTTGAGAAGCAATGCATGTTTGAACTTTTTCTGACAGGCAAAGTAAGAGTTATTTGGCATTAACGTTGTTCACCGTTTTGGCTTTATCAACCTGAGATCAGAAGTTTTTTTGTTTTTTTTTGGGTGGTGGGGTTATACAGTAATGTGTGGTGATTTCCTGCTGGGTTGACGATCGGCTGTTAATGCTACAGTTTTAAAATCAGTCTTCATTCACCCATGAGTAATTGCAAGCATGGGTGGTGTTTACCAGAACTCCCATCATTAGTTCCCATTATTTCATAACTATTGTAATTAATTTCCAAACTCAATTGAGCATGACATTTTTGCTTTATGGATGTTCAGAGTAATTTTCAATCTGTGACTGTCTTCTTTTGCTAGGTGGCATTGGATCATCTTTATTTAGACAATTGGCAATAATCTAGGGTCCTATGACCTCATTAAAAAGATTTGATTAGCATCATACAGTGCAATTACTGGATCCATCCGCATTCAGGAAAAGAGATAATTTATTGACAGCAGATGTTTTCAATAGCAAGCAAGGGGGAAATGGCATTTACCCCTTATGAGGTGCAGTACATTGCATTTGATGATTTCTCGGTAGGCTTTATAGTTAATGACCAGCATTACTTTCATGACGTCAAATGGTTAATAGCAGAGATTTCACATATTCACCACAAAAGAAACTCTTTTGTTCCTTCTTATATCAGGCAGGGACACGTCGTGGCTGTTAATGTGCTCCAAGTCATTAATTCACACATTAGGAAATGGGGTGAACAGTGCAGTTTAAAAGTCTCCCACTACAGTAGGTCACTACAGAGATTGATGTTCTGTTGAAAGGCAAGAAGTGTTGCAGCTTTTGATATATCAAGAGTGAGACTTGTGCTACTGTATGATGCAATGTTAATACAATGATGTAACAGCATTCACTACTCTTTGTTAATGTACTTGTGAGATGGTTTGTGGATTGCTCTATGATCATATTCAAAGTGTGAAATTGTTTCATCTTTACCAAGGGTTCATATATAGTAGTGTGAGCAGATTCAAAACATGCATATCTAAATTGCAATATGTCATGTAAAATGATAGACCATCAGTAGCAAACGTCACAAAAATAAATGTCACACAGCAATTCCTCCTCCGCAAAGAATTTCGCTGATGAACTGGGGAGAACTCCACATGACAGTCTCAGCAGAGGATGTGGGTCTCTCTACCTTTTGATTATAATTCATTCTGACCAGGCACATGTACAGTGAAAAAGTGTACACTGTTAGAGGAAAGTTTCTAGGTTTTATTTCACTTTTTGGCTTTTCTTCTTTCTCCTTGCAGAAGCGTCAGCCTATCACGTACAAAGATGCCAGTCTGCTCAGTCATTTTCGATAAAAGACCTTTGTGATGATGTTCTGTGGAGGGAAATGGTGTGACATGGTTTAAAAGGTCATGGAAAAAACCTAAGGCACATTTCCCTGTTGTTTAGCTTTTCAATTGTTTAGTAAGTCTTTTTCAAGGAAACATCCTTGATGAGGAATGGCTGTTCTTTCATTGGATTCTGATGAGCTGAAACAAGTATAGATTCTGATTTGGAGTGTGTTCACAGAGATGTAGCACTGATTGAAAGAGAAGAAAACGTCTGTGAGATCTCACAGCAGGAAGCGGTACAATTTGACATTGTAATTACACAGCATTGTTCATTAAACCCAATGATAAATATAGCTGCAAGCAGCAATTAAGGGGGCCAAGCACACAAAGCCACAAATACATAAACTAATGCAAAAAGAATGCATGTTCAAAGTGCTTAATCAGCCTAGCAAGTATTGTTTGTCAACAAAAAACTGATTTTTAATAAATTCTTTAAAAATAATTTAATTGTGAGTAGATGCTAATTAGCTAATTTGGTGCAAGACGGTCAAAGCATCTTGGAGCAGATAGGTTTTAACTGTTTTGTAATTTATTCAAAATGGTGGCAAATCCATAATGGCAGGCTAATGAATCCTTAAGCCATATTTATTCTCTGTGCAAAGCGGGATCTTCAGACATTAAGTTCAGGTCCCTGAGTCAAACACAGCAGGATTTATCAATTTATCATTCTTGGTAATTCAAAAGACTGCTGGTGCACCATGATATCTGCAGCAAATTGGGTCAATTGTGCTTGGGAATACCTTCCTTCAGTGTGCCCAGTTTAATTTCAATGAACCAAATGAAAGTGGGAAAAGTTGCATATGAACTAACAAAATCCAAAATGGTCCCCAATTCAAGATGGTGGTGATTGAAACATACATGGCTATATACGGACTGAGGGATTTAGTCATTGTAGCAAGTTTCAAATATATATATATACGTATATATATTAAAGCAGTGGTTTTTAGTGAATTTTTTAATTTAGAAAAATTATTGAGCTCTACACCACTCTGTAGGGTAATCAGGCCAAAACTCTGGGTCTGTCCTCAGGATTAAGTTCTGAATGGACCTACCCAGTTTCATCACATTTTACATTCACATTCACCCAGTTTATGAGCTTTTTGGTAAAAAGCCATGCCCACATGCAAAATCATTGGCTTGTTGTGGGAACAATTTTAACTTCTTTTATATAACTTTTTTAGATATTCAAGAGTAGATGCTAAATTCCAAATTTTGTGAAAATCGTTCAATGCGTCTAGGGGGAGATAGATTTTAAAGGTTTTTCAAAATATTCAAAATTGCGGAAAATCCAACATGGCGGACTTCATTGGTCCAAATGGCAAAGTTGCTCAATAAGAGGAGCCGGATCTGTGTCCATTGATTTAGTGTCAATCGGAGTAACGGTTCAAGAGTTATAAGTATTTAAATATTTCAATTTCAATTGACTGTTATAGCGCCACCATGAGGCCAATCTGCATAAAATATTTTCCCCATTTGGGGTACCCCTCTATCAATTTGCAAAGTCTTGCAAAAACTGACTGGTTTTGCAGAACGGCAAAAAACAAAAGACGGCAAAAAGAAAAATTATAAATATAGCTGCAAGCGGCGATTCCCAGGGACCGAGCAACATAAGCAGCATTTGTCAAACACAGACACTCCAAAATGGTGGACAATTCAAGACAGAGTTGACCCAAAAAACAAATGTCTATGTTTCTAATCAGGGCTTTTGTCATTGTTGCAAGTCTGAAATCTCTGCAAGGGAACAGTGAATGTTTAGATCTCTATAGCGCCACCAGGTTTGATTAGGCTAAGCCGTTGTAATTGGAGTCCTGATCTAACTCTCAATCAACCCACCAAGTTTCAGAACTTTAAGTCAAATGATTTCAGAATTATTAGCATTTATGAGATAATAAGCATTTATGAGATAATTCATTGGCTCTTCATTGTATCTTTTAACATTTTAACAACTTATCAAAATTCTGTATATAACTTTTACGAAGCATGGTCTAAAGAGTGTGTGAGTTCCGTCCAAATTGGTAAAAATTTGTAGGAGGAGTAGCATTTTAAGTGTTTTCCAAAAAATGCTAATTAGCGGAAAATCCAATGTGGCAGACTTTTATGGGTCCTTGAGGCAAATTTGTTATTAACATTTTTGTGATAAACTGAAAATTAATTGGCTCGTCATTCGGCCATCTTTTAAAATATCAAAATTCTCTATAAAACTTTTATGAAACATGGTCTAAGGAGTGTGTTTACCAGGTTTCATGTAAATTGGTAAAGTTTTGTAGGAAGAGTAGCATTTTAAGTGTTTTACAAAAAATGCTAATTAGCGGAAAATCCAATATGGCGGACTTTATGGGTCCTTGAGGCAAAACTTGAGAGAAACTTGAAGTCTTGACGAATCAAGTCGCAGTCCCCGTTTTCTATCACTCCTTCCACAGCCACTTTCCCAATCAGATCCCCCATCCTCTCTTCTGCAGGTGAGAGGTCTGTTCGCCCTTTCCTCCACCAGTATGGGCAGAACTTTTTTGTCAATGGTTATTTTCTTTTTTATTTTGTTTTTTTATCTCAGTTTTAGTTCACAATTCAGAGGAAGCATTTTAGTCCTATCCTCTGCTACATAGCGGCTTTTGAGCTAGGCTGCACACCACTACCAACACTCCCAATAAGCACACGTTTATGTTCATGTTCATTCACAAGCATTTAAATTTTACCTTCACAGAAAAATTCTTCTTCTTTGCTTTCCTGTTGCCTGCCATGGCCTATATACTGGAGAAAACCACATTGGCATGTGTGTTTTAAAGGAGGTGGCCCTGCCAAATATGGTAGCAAATGGGTGTGTGAGTATCGTAATTCATATTGATGTGAACGCGCTTCCTAATATAGAGTCAAGTCTGATTTATCAACCTACGAACACATTTACACTCAAATCAGTGATTTATACAAGTTTGATGAATCACACGTGAGATTTTCGTAGTTGGTAAGTCCAAATATACACTCATTTTTACGGCCATATTGATAAATGAGGCGCATTGCGTTTAATGACTACATTTAATGTGAAATGACCAGAGAGGACTTTATTGACATCCAGAGATTGACATCGAAAAGGCCCAGATTTTGACTATTCGACAACATACAGTGAGCACCATAATTCATTGGACAGTGACACATTTTTTGTTATTTTGGTTCTGTACTCTAGCACTTTGAGATTGAAAGGATACAATAACAAGTGCAGACTGTCAGCTTTCATTTGAGGGTATTTTCATCCATATCGGATGAACCGTTTAGAAATTATAGAAACTTTTGTACATGTGCCATTTTCGGGCATCAAAAAATATTGGCCAGTTTAACACAATGTAGAATAAAGTAATAATTTTTAATATTTGGTCACATATCCTTTGCATGCCATGACTTCCTGATGTCTGTGACCCAAGACTCTGGTACTCCTACAAGCGATACTATAAATTCTCTGCATTTGAATGGATCTCTATGGGAATTGGGGGGTGGGACTAGATTTAGCTGTAAATGATGCTGGAACAGTATGGAATACATAGTTGGCGAAAATGGCTGTAAGTCATCAAAGGTCTGAGGTATCAAACGCCAGACACACGGCTGCAGGAAGCGGCGATGCATACACTCAGAGGCGGTATCGAGAATGACTTTGTGGACATGGCAGGGGTCGCGTTAGGCCGGCATTTGCCGGTTTTTACCGTTTTTTTTATGACAAAGGCCGGAAAATGTAATTCCCTCCGGACATTCGGGCCAGTAAAAAAAACAAAAAAAAATGTTTTACTTTGCAATATAGTAATTTCTCAAAACCACGGCAATTTATCATTAGGCCTATTATCACCGCAAATCAGACACCGCTACTCTCAGAGACGCAAAACGCGACGCTATTCCAATGATGACAGCTCTCCGGGGCTACGGAGGATTAAGATTTCAAACAGCCTGTGACGTTTTGATCCGAGAATTTCCCGACATTTATCCTGACTGGGCGAAGGTGGCAAAGATGGCCTGTGTCATTCCCGTGTCAAGTGTGCCAGCAGAGTGGGGATTCTCGCTCCAAAACCGCACTCAGAAGCCGCCTGCAGGAGGAGAAGGTTACCCGACTCATGCGTATCTCAAGCTGCACTCAAACTTACGAGTCATTCGATTTCAAATCAGCAGCTGCTCACTTCCATGAAATGAAGCATCGTCGCAAATGAAAGGAGCCTATATGGATTGCTCGTTTTTTTTGCCAGTTATGAAAAGGCCGTTTTTAACTGTCAGTAGGCATAGGCTACTTGAACTTAACAGGCTATAAGCTTGATATAATCAGCATTTTTTTTTCCTTGTTAAATCAATAGCCTACACTGTTCTGGTCTGACTTTCCCGAAAGCGTTGTTCGTTAACGTTAGGTCGGATCCCAATTGTCACGTGTTGTTGCTGGCTCTTTTCCTTATAGCATCTTCCGCAACTCTGCAATTTGCCTTGGAGTAAAGAAATGTTAAAATCGTTATTCAAAATGAGGTTATTGCTTGCTATTCTGAAGAAAAATGTGTTCTAATAAACTAATGATGCAAAATCAAGACAGCTTCTGTTGTTGAGAAAACATTACGCACGCAGTCACGCACACAAAATGCGCGATTTTAATGTAATTAAGGCGAAGCTGTTATATAACATTTTTATATTATTCCTTTATTTTCAAATAGTTTTCAGTCCAAAATATAATACTATGCTGTAACATGTTGTTAGGCTACATCATTAAATGCACCTGCCTGTCGTACATGCAATGAAAGTACATATGGCCGTTTTTTTTTAATCAAATGTCCGACAAACTGTAATCATTCCGGACATTCTGGTCGGCAGTTTAAAATCCTAGCGCGACCTCTGGGACATGGACCCTATAGGCTGTCAAGGAGTCTGTAGTTGTGTCCTCTGCATCAGCAGACTCTCCAGCCATTGCTTTTCTTTTCTTGATGCGATTTGCTGGTAGTGTAGCCTGCACTTCCATTTCAGATTCCTCACTTTCAAATCCACTGTTTGCCCATTTCACAAAGTTGTCTGTGGCTTCTTTCAATGTGTCAAAGTCTCTGACAGTCAAAACTGTGTCATACTTCAGAAGTGACTCCATGAAGCCCTGGCTTAAACTGTGCATTATCCTGAATCTTGGACAAGGTTTTAACAAGGGCCACATACAAAGCATGATCTGGCTGGGCGAATGATCCAAAGATCTTTGTCAGTGTAGTATCCTTCGCAGACCATCTTGTTTCACCAATCAGTGAAATCAGTTTTGGGGGTCCTGACTGATACCTTCCCAAATGTTCATTCGCTGATATGAGTCATGAAGAAACACTGCAATGTCGTTAATCGATCCAAATAATGACGCTGCTGCTATCACTACACTTGTAGTTTCAGACATGACCAGGTTCAGTACGTGAGCATAGCACCACACATGCATTTAGCTTTTGGTTTCTTTCGACAGCCAGGTAGAGAACCCCCTGTATTGACCCACCCGGCATATTTACGGCCCCATCTGTTGAGTTTCAGATGCAGTTTTTTACATTAATTTTGCAAGAGGCTAAAGACTGTTTAAGCAGTTTTAGAAAGTCCTCTCCTGCTGATGAATTGCATTCAACAACTGCTGGTAGCTTCTCATGAATGCTGTCTGTTACATAGCGGACTACCACACTGCGCCGATCTTTTGCCGTGATGTCTTGTGTTGTATCTATTTGTACGGAATACATTCCAGCCTTGATGACATCAGTAGAAATACTGATTAGTTGCCGGATATTCTCCACAACCAAATTCACAGTTTTGGACATTAATGTCACTAATGAACATCTTCCCTTGTCCGACGTGCTTTTTTCAATGCATTCCTGTACATGCAGGTGTAAACAACTGTCATATTTACTGAGAAGCAAAGGTATTTCTAAAACGTTCCCATGGTCAACCGACAGGTCAGCTAATGAGTGCACGGCTTCATATTTGTTTCCCCGACAGCTGAGTGCATGCTTACCTATTAGTTTTACAACGTTTACCACACATTCTAAAACTTGCCGCTGCTTACGCACCTGTTCTTGACAGGCTGACAATTGATTTGTATCTAGCAGACTTGCAATGTCTGCCCAACTTACCCATGACAAGTATGCCTTTACGCATTCAATGTGAGCAAGAGTTTTTTCATGCTCGTTTAGCCTCTTATGTATGTGCTTCCAATCGTTACATCCGTCAATTAAGTCTCTTTTTGGAAAATGCCAGACACACGGCACAAAATAAAGAATGGTTTTCAGCACAACAGCTCACCCATTTACATTGTGATCCATCTTGGGACCTTTATACAGTCTATGCTTGGGACAGGGAGACATGTTGTATTTTTGAGTGGAAGTCAATGGAGAACATCCTTAGTAGCCTACCGTGAACAAGCTGTTGTTTTGTGGACGCAGTTCGTAACATAATAAATTGACTGCCTTACTCGCTCATTTCCAACATGTTTGTCATCAAATATTCATTTTGGAGCGAGCTATGATGTGTCTACTACGAAAAAAAATACTGTTTCGTGAGATGAGAGACAGCAGGGGATGTTGCAGCTACACAACAGGCCCAGCGTCTCGGAGCAAGCAGCCAAACTGTGGGTTAAGTATATGAAATCAATTGCTCCATACCTGTATAACCTTATCAATTTAGATATTAATTTAGCTATTCCACCCCCTCCCATATGCAATCGCCATACTCCCCCTGCCATGAACGTTACCATTGCTTAGCAATGCTGGGTTAGCTAGCTAGCAAGCTAACGATAGCTCACGGCAAGTAGTTTTAACATTTAGCTAGCAAGCTAACGATAGCTTATGGCAAGCTCTTTTAATTTAACTGTTATTCGACTTCCTTAAAGTCATCCTTGCTGGCTGGCCATATAAGTTGGCTAGCTACCGTGATTGCCTAGCTTTAGCCAGCTGCTCCAAATAGAAGCCTAACCAAACATTTCCACGCCTGGATAAATTTTTTTTGGTCCCAAAAATTAAGAAAATGTGTGGGGAATAGAGCCAAAATGTTAGCGGTATGTTTGTACTGACTCAATACGGGGATGTTTAAAATAAAACAAATAATTTATCGGAAAAGAATACAGAGTCTGCGTTTGTAAATGTTTTTGATTAGGTTACAGCATAGACTGTATAAAAATATGGACAAAGTCACTGTGCCGTCACCCATTGCCTTCCCACGGCCTCGTAAAAACCTAATTAAAGCTCTGGATGCATTTTTCACCGCCAGTTTGTACAAACTCCGTCTGCTCCGTGGAGCCGAAGTCACGTTGTTGGGAGCAGGGTCAACCGGATATGGCCCGGGGACAGTATGACTGACAGTTCGGGGTGGAGAAGCCACAGAACTATAAACTCGATTTTACTGTGTCATTTATTCGCATTGAATGTGTGGTATTCGTCACATAATTAACGTTCATTCAGTTATCTTCAATTTATATTCAGCTAACATCAGCTAATTTGATTAGCTAGATAGCATACCAGCTGAGCTCGGTAGCCAAGCTATACACACTGCATCACCACCACACATGGACAAACATAGGGTAACGCTATTGCCATATTGACGGTCAATTAATCACATATGTTATTTTGACAAGACTACTTTTATTATAAATGTCCCTAGCGCCGCTAGAAAGGTAGCAAGCTGACCCCATAGTCTTAAATGAGCAAACCACCACCGTCTTTTTGGCTAATTAATTAGACTGTGACAGAGCAGTCTGTAACGGTTTTCTGCAGCATGAAACCCTGTTCTGAAAACTGTTCCAGACAAAGTGGGCATTGATTGTAGGTTAGTGTGTTCACACACTAGCTAAAGCACAGTAGCTACATTAGCTACATCATAGCTGGCATTAACTGTAAGCTAAACACAAACATTGCAAACATTTACAAACGCAGACTCCGTATTTTTTTCCGATAAATTATTGGTTTTATTTTAAACATCCCCGTATTGAGTCTGTACAAACATACCGCTAACACTTTGGCTCTATTCCCCGCACATTTTCTTAATTTTTAGGACCGAAGAAAAATTATCCAGGTGTAGAAATGTCCGGTTAGGGTTATAGCTGGAGCAGCTGGCAATCACGGTAGCTAGCCAACTTATATGGCCAGCCAGCAAGGATGACTTTAAGGAAGTCGAATAACTTAAATTAAAATGGCTTGCCATAAGCTATCGTTAGCTTGCTAGCTAAATGTTAAAACAACTTGCCGTGAGCTATCGTTAGCTTGCTAGCTAGCTAACCCAGCATTGCTAAGCGGGAGGCGGTGGAATAGCTAAATTAATTAATCTAAATTGATAAGGTTATACAGGTAAGGAGTAATTGATTTGAGATACTTAACCCACAATTTGTCTGCTTGCTCCGAGACGCTGGGCCTGTAGTGTAGTTGCAACATCCCCTGCTGTCTCATCTCACAAAACAGTATTTTGTTTCATAGTAGACACATCATAGCTCGCTCCAACCAAAATTAATATGTGATGACAAACAGTGAAGATGAGCGAGTAAGGCAGTCAATTTATTATGTTACGAACTGGGTCCACAAAACAACAGCTTGTTCACGGTAGGCTACTAAGGGATGTTCTCCATCGACTTCCACTCAAAAATACAGCGTGTCTCCCTGTCCCAAGCATAGACTGTATAAAAATAGGTCCCAAGACGCCAGGGCGCGTTTTACACCAATGATTGTTGTCTCCCCTTTCTGGTCCCGCCCCTCCGAGTGAGGGCAGTGAGAACCATATAGAACCTATCTATGCCAGTGACCCCAGGATTCAACCTGTTCCTCTGATTGGTCCTGAACAAATGTGAATACCCTGTCCAAATGAAACAATATTTTACAAAAATCAGCACATGCAGAGGCATTAGATGAAGGAAAGGCACCTATTGCAATTATATTCTTTTGTGGGAAAAATTTATTGACTGAGTATTTTGACCACATTGCTGCCGTTGACTTACATGGTGAAAGACCTATACTGGAGCCAACCGCAGTGGCGCTAGTGAGCAACGGCACGATTGCCACTCCCAGCCCAACCAGGAAGTGAGCTTCAAAACGAAAGCCCAGTCTTGGCCCCTTGGTTCAGTCCCACCAGGAGTTTTTTTGTGATTGTTGCAGCCTAAAATGCTTGATTTCGCAGCAGCTTTTCTCAAAAGTTGCAATGAAAAGTGTGATGTTTTGTCTGTGTTTGTTGCGATGAAGTTGCGGTAATTAGTGAAAGTTGCAAATAAAAATTGCGATTTCAAAAATTAATATGTAATTCAATAAAGAATCATATGCAATATAAGTTCAGTGAGAGTGAAACAGTACTGTAGGTATAGCACAAACTTTAGCTAAGTTACATTTGTTGGATAACAGTTAATTGCACTATCCGGAAACCCCCCCCACCCCCCACCCCCCCCCCCCCGCCAAGTCTGGAACATGTAACTAACTGAAATAAAAATGGTACAAGGTACAAAGTGATACAAGCCTCATGCTGTGATTATGTTAACTTATGTCTTAGTTAAGTTATTTGGATAGCTAGCCAGCTAGCTAGTAAACATGCAGTTGTGGATAGCCAGGATAGGTTAAAAAAAAAAGTCAAAAGCCGTTCAGTTTCACTTGACATTCATTAGCCTACGTGTTGTATTTTTTCATGTTTGTATAGGCTGCAGGTAACGTTAGGTCAGACTGAATATTTGCTGACAAACGTTAACTTACCAGGCACAACATTTGAGCAGGTTGTGAAGTCCCCCGTAGCCTAGCCTTCAGCTAACAGCCGATTAGTTTCACTTGGCATTCGTTTACATATTTTATTGTCATGTTCGTGTAGGCTACAGGTAGCCTACGTTAGATGTAACGTTGTAGATGGCTAAAAAAGCAAGTTAGTTTGACAATGGAGTGATGGTGTGACATGATGCTTCGTATTTACAGAGTAACTTAACAGCTGTTTATTTTCACTTGGCATTAATTACATATTTTTGTTATTAATTGTTAATCTACACAGATTTTGTTGCAGAGTCAAAAGCAGTTTGCAAGTTATCACAAGTCAGCAAAAGAGGAAGCCAACAGTAGATAATAATATCGTCAGCATAAAAGTGCAGGTTTGCATTCAAAACATTACATCCCAGGTTGTTAATATGAACAGTAAACAAAAACAGCCCTAAAACAGAACCCTGGGGCACTCCAGTACACACAGCAAATCAGAGGTGAGACCACTAAACTGAGTACATTGATTTCTACCTGACAAGTAGTTTTCAAACAATGCCACGGCCTGTTCTGATAGTCCTATCCCTATCAACCTCTGCTTAAGAATGTTATGGTCCACTTATCAAATGCTTTCGATAGATCAACATAAAGGGCAACACAGTGTAGCTTTTTATCGAGAGCTTCTGTAATATCACTGATAACCTTCATGGCTGCTGAAATAGTACTGTGCTTATTTCTAAAACCTGACAGAAGATAAGAGGAAGGGACCAATTGTGTTTCCCTTAATGTTAGATTTGGAAACAGAATGTAATAATGTACTCAGCCTGTGCAAGTGGGGACACAAAAAAATTATTTTATACAATCTGTGGGTGATGTTTATTTGCTGGCATACACTCTTTCCTTGTTTCCCTTTTGTGCATTTTCTGATACATATCTGGTAACAACAACATGTTATTCAGTCAGATATTTAAATTGTAGGTCTGTTCATGATGAATAGTAAGAACTTGCCATAATTATAAACCAATGTTCCTGTGTCCTCTACCTGCACTGCTACATGTTTAACAATAGCCTACATATTTGTTCACAATACATATTTCGAGTAGATTATTGAACCGAAAGCAATGACCACTGAAGTCAATGTCAATCAGTTGTTTTAATGCAGAAAGTCATGTCTAAATGAAAATATTTAAATAAATTAAAATCTAAAATAAATATAACATGCTGCACAAAGGGGAAGTCCTGTTAATATTAACATTTTGTTGTCACAAAAAATCAAATGCCTATATACATCTCTGACATAACAAATAATTATGTAAAATAATGCAGAAAAAATACATAGTTGAGATATAGAACATAAGATGAATAACTTTTTTTATTACTATTATTATATTATATTATTTGCCCTGGAGCATATGGGGTAGAGAAGTAACACTGATTGAATGATTGGAGTGACATTGCAATAGAAGACTGTTTGTGTGTGAGTTTTAAGGCAATTTCAGTTTTGTACCTTAAGGATATCCATTTTTCCCAGTGTTGTCATTTAGATTTACACAGCTTCACCATGTGTGAAACCCTACAGCTGTGCAGAATGTGTCTATAGCCAAAGGGGGGATTAACTGAGTAATAAGGTATCCTCCATTAGAAGAAGACACATTGCAGTTAAAAGGAGTTATTATCGCCAATATCACTCATCACTCAACATCAAGACATCAGAGCTTTGAGACACAAAACTCACAGAAATGTACACTTGCTTTCTCTGTCAACGTGTTCCTTCTGAAATATTTCATGTAAAAAGCAAAAAACCCCGGCTGCTGAACATATCTTAAGAAAGCCATTCAAATAATTTGGCAGCAGTGTGGTTTATATGACTAAGGTACTGGCATATGTATCATGTATTCAAAACCCAAGTTGAACACTGTTACACCCTTGGGCATGGAGCCAGTCTGCAGCATTTCCTCACTGTGTAGCTTGAGTAACATGGGCAGAATATATGCAATATATAAAATTCCCAGTGTTCAGGTTTCCGAGATTGTGAGCTAAATAAATCACCCTGTTTTTTAATGTTTTTCCCCCTTTTTCCCAATTTGGAATGCCCAGTCCTGGGCATCAGTGCTCATCACTGCAACCTCGCTGTTGATTCGGGAGAGAGCAGACAAGCATGTGTTCTGCAGCTCGCACAGACATGACCTGCAGAAAGGCATTTGATCTGTGGCTCAACAGGCAAACTTCAGGCGCCCGATTGACCAGCAGGGGTCACTGTTGTATGATTAGACACTGGCATTCTGGCTGACTGAAAGCCTCCCTTCCCCAATTGTACGTTGTAGACCAGTAGAGCTTCTAGCCACAGTGGGCACTGCATTGTCCAGACTCTATCTATCCACAAGAGTGCCCATCATACTTGCATTTAACTCATTAACACTAGTTTATTTTCTGCCCCGTGGCATTCTGTTTTATTAGGCTATGTTCTAATAGACCTTTACTTCGAAAGCTCAGATATAGGGGCACCCAAACTATGAAAAAAGGACCCAAATGTGTCCTGCTAGAGCTCTTCATTTGGCCAACTGAAAGTAAAAATGTGATTTCTTCACATACAATCCTGCGGTGCCTTGTACTTTTGAATGAAATTACATGTATAAGCATATATTAACAGCCATTTCACAGATCATGGATGTGGAAGACAGCACAATTCATCCCCTGTCTTCAGCACACATCTAAGGTGACAAAACGGACTAAAAAACAAACTCATAACCTAATGACCCACAAACAAATGCTGCCAACCTGAATGCCATTTATAAGTAGGCAAGTACAGTAAGTAGTTCTGTGAGAACTACAATGCTGTTACACAAATGTCCTGTAAAAATTAACAATAGAAAATACCAACTATATCTGAAACAAATTCCTTATTCTGCATGTGATAAAGTGTAGGTGTGATAAGTCAGTATGTCCTTTGCAAACTGCAGAAATAACCTCTGATAGGTTTCAAATCTTAGGGTAATGAGTCATCTTGGTTTGTTGTCACAAGTGACGTTTAATATTCAGTGGAAAACCAATTGCATATTCATTACAGGACCGTTTTCTTCCCTGAGTGAAAAGCAATTTTGGCAAAGGCCTGAGATTTGACAGGTTTCTGATGAATAGCTCGTAGGACAGTCAGAAACCCCTTTATTGAACTTCTGAAGTACAAGTTCTTACTCCACAGGAAGTCAAACAGTCGTGACTTCCTGTACTGTTGATGTTTTTACCTCCTGCATGTCAGTACCTGACACATCAGACTGACTTCCTAGACATTATGGATTGGTCCCCTTGAAAGTTAAATTCAGCTGCATTTGCTTTGAATGGAGATTTTCACTGCATAACTACTATCATCAGCAGCTTTTCAGATAAAGTTACATCTTCTGGAATGACAACGGATTCCTGCTCATAGAAGCCCTCAATCTTTTCCCCGCCTTGACCCTGTGAATGATGCTCTGAAATGAAGTACAGATTGATTAAAGATTTTATCTCAATCTGATTCTGGCAAGAAATCAAAAGGCAAAGCATAGCTAAATATTTCAGAGACAGATAAAGTCCAGGCATTAAGTCTGTTTGACAAGCTCCTGCAACTTCCCATCAGATATTCTACTAAAGCTCAAATGCATGCACCCCAGACATGTTTTATTGGAAATGGCAACATCTGGAAGCTATTTTATTCCACACAGTATATGCAGGTATTTCAAATAAGCCTTCACAATGCATTACTCTTACAGTAAAACATTGGTTAAAGAAATACCTCTGTATATCTGTCATAAAATGCACATGGCTAGATTTGTGATATGCACACACAAAAAGTACTAAACCATTTCACAGCCAAAATAAATGAAAAAAGGATGAAAAAGGTCAATTGAGAGTCAACCTATCCGATCACTCTCAATAAGGCACATCCCACCAAAAGGTTACAGATTTTAATTAGACCCAAATACAAACAATGCCTCTATAAGAATTAATATTCTTGGAAAATAGACTCGATAGACCATTGTTACACAAACACACTAGAACATTGCCCATCATACTGGTATTTAACTCATTAATTTTCCCAATTTGCTCATCATTGCATCCTCGCAATTGATCCGATCACTCTCAATGAGGCACATCCCACCAAAAGGTTACAGATTTAAATTTGTTCCCAAATCACCAGGGGCATTTGAGATGCTGTCACAAGATACAATCACACACGGAAAATAAAGACTTGTCATGCTGGATAGTATCTCCAGCGTACTATTGATGTCTGTTTCAACAATCACAGATTTAACTGAACCTTAGTGGGTTTACTGTATGTATTACACACTCTCTGCATATGACCAATACATTAACCCGCTATCACATTGTAACAGTGGGAACAGTAGAAACATATGTATATATGTATATGTGGAGTGGTTCAAAGTCCCTCTGGTTAGTGTGTTGTGGTGAATTGATTTCAGCTCAAATTAGAATGCAGAATCCGGATTTAAAATGTCCAGAGGAGAGACAAAGTCGCGTTGGCTTTTTTGAAAGGCAGCAAAGGGACCAGAGTGAGATGTAAATTGAAATCCTGGCCCTGAGAACAATTGATGTGCTAGAAGGAAACCTACTGTGACTTCCTTTCTTGCCCAGGTCTGGATTGGTCATGACAGAGTTTGTGGAAATTCTAACATAGGTTAGCCTTCCTATTACCTCCATTAACTACTATAAGACGAATGAATGGATGAATGGAATTCACATCAGAGCTTTGGGATAATTGAATTAAATATGCTATGTAAAGATCATAGTCATTACTTATAGACAGTTCATCACTTTCTTTTACTAATCATAAATCAGGTAACACTGATACATGTACAGTTGAAATCGAAAAGTTTACATACACCTTAACCAAATCCATTTAAACTCAGTTTTTCACAATTCCTGACATTTAATCCTAGTAAACATTCTCTGTCTTATGTCAGTTAGGATCACAACTTTATTTTAAGAATGTGAAATGTCAGAATAATAGTAGAGAGAATTATTTATTTCAGCTTTTATTTCTTTCGTCACATTCTGGTCAGAAGTTTACATACACTCTGTTAGTATTTCTTAGCATTGCCTTTAAATTGTTTAACTTAGTAACTGAGTCAGGTTTGTAGGCTTCCTTGCTCGCACACACTTTTTCAGTTCTGCCCACAAATCTTCGATTGGATTGAGGTCAGGACTTTGTGATGGCCACTCCAATACCTTGACTTTGGGTAGTATGCTTTGGGTCATTTTCCATTTGGAAGAGCCATTTGCGACCAAGCTTTAACTTCCTGGCTGATGTCTTGAGATGTTGCTTCAATATATCCACATATATTTCCTTCCTCATGATGCCATCTATTTTGCACCAGTCCCTCCTGCAGCAAAGCACCCCCACAACATGATGCTGCCACCCCTGTGCTTCACGGTTGGGATGGTGTTCTTCGGCTTGCAAGCCTCACCACTTTTCCTCCAAACATAACGATGGTCATTATGGCCAAACAGTTACATTTTTGTTTCATCAGACCAGAGGACATTTCTCCAAAAAGTAAGATATTTGTCCCCATGTGCTGTTGCAAACTGTAGTCTGGCTTTTCTATGGCGGATTTGGAGTAGTGGCTTCTTCCTTGCTGAGCAGCCTTTCAGGTCATATCGATATAGGACTTGTTTTACTGTGGATATAGATACTTTTGTACCTGTTCCCTCCTGCATCTTCACAAGGTCCTTTGCTGTTGTTCTGGGATTGATTTGCACTTTTCGCACCAAAGCACGTTCATCTCTAGGAGACAGAACGCGTCTCCCTTCTGAGCGGTATGACGGCTGCATGGTCCTATGGTGTTTAAACTTCCGTACTATTGTTTGTACAGATGAACGACGTGGTACCTTCAGGGGTTTGGAGATTGCTCCCAAGGACGAACCAGACTTGTGGAGGTCCACAATTTTCTTGGGGTCGGTCTTGGCTGATTTCTTTTGATCTTCCCATGATGTCAAGCAAAGAGACACTGAGTTTGAAGGTAGGTCTTAAAATACAGTCACAGGTACACCTCCGATTGACTCAAATAATGTCAATTAGCCTATCAGAAGTTTCTAAAGTCATGACATCATTTTCTGGAATTTTCCAAGCTGTTTAAAGGCACAGTCAACTTAGTGTATGTAAACTTCTGACCCACAGGAATTGTGATATAGTGAATTAAAAGTGAAATAATATGTCTGTAAACAATTGTTGGAAAAATTACTTGTGTCATGCACAAGGTAGATGTCCTAACTGACTTGCCAACACTATAGTTTGCTAACATGAAATCTGTGGAGTGGTTAAAAATGAGTTTTAATGACTTCAACAACCTAAGTGTATGTAAACTTCCGACTTCAACTGTATATAGGTGGGAGAATGGTGTGATCAGCTGGACAGACAAGATATATTCACAGAAAACCATTCAAAATAATGGTATCTGGGAAAGCACAGTGGTGCTTTTTCAAGTTAAATGTCTGGCCTTGTTGGCAAAGCAATGGTTGTAATGCAGACCTTTCAAGAACAAAGCTGATGTTGTATTTGTGTGACCTTCCAAAATGATTCAATGAGTATACAATGCTCAATTCTTTCCCCATGTTTCAAACAGAATGTCAACAAGCACTTAAAATTATTTATTATGTATTTTCAATTTGTTATATTGAAGTTTGAAATACAATTACCTTTGTACGTATTTCAGACCCTTTTCATAGCTTGGAACACTGGGAGGTTGCATGATATAGCCCTTTGGAGTTCTGTGAGCTGTATGGTCCACTTACAGTACATTTGATTTATTTTACCTTAATTTAGGTCAACTGAAAACTCAATTCTCATTTACAGTGATGCTCTTGGGGAATCAAAGTGATAAGGGAATTCAATGGATGTGTACCCAAGCAGATGTAGGGGGGTGGCTAGATACAGTCACTTTTGTGGGAATTGATTCAAAGACTGGGGTTAACACCAAACTATTTTGAAAAGTTCCAAGAGACCTTTAATGAGTCAGTGAGGAAGACTCATTGCTTAATGTCTCATTCAAGGGATGGCTCCCAACAATGCAGGTGCACATCATTTCATTTTTATTTGGTCCAAAGGTAAGAGTGTCCCCCAGTGGCCAACCAGCGACATTACTATTGCTATTTTGTAATAGTATCTTGTATCTTGGTGATCTCCAATCCAAGTACTAACCAAGACCATTTTAGCCTCAGCAATTTGGCATGAGAAGATAACAGGGTGGTGGTATGGCTGCTGACGTACTGCTTCACTCATGAATGATCATTTGTCATTTTACCTGAAAGCTTTCTCGCTGAAAGGACTTATCCACAATTAGGGCTGCACAATTAATCAAATTTTAATTGTGATATCAATATTGTCTTTCCACGATTACTAAACAAGAATAATCGAGAATGATTTTGAAGGTACTGTCTGTTTACAAATGAAAACTCTGACTTTACTGGACTTTCACTGGTGTTCTATATCAAATAAAGCACTCCTATTTTACCTCCCTCACAATAGAAGGTTAGGGCTAGAAAATGTGAAAAAATAAGCAATATGCAAGTGCAATAAAAGTATTATGTTCCAAACACCAATTAATTATTGTGTTAAATAATTGTGATCTCAATATTGACTAAAATAATCGTGATTATAATTTTTGGCATAATCATGCAGCCCTATCCACAATATGCCATTCTCTAGAGATCAATGCTATTGATTTTGGTTTCCTGTGGTAGTTTGGCGCTCTGACCCGTACCTTATGCGCCTCCACCTCTCCTCACCCCAAATTCAGAAGAGGTGCCGAGGAAAATGCATGCATAACTAGAATGTCAACTGGCAAATTACCAACATTTTTTTTCCCCGGTAGAAGTTACTGACACTGCAGCCGACATGCAACGGTCTCAAGTTCAGAATTCACATCAGACACAAACTACCTTAATGAAAAGTTCCGTCTTTGATGTTCTGCATTCCTGCTTGCATGGGTTTTATGGCCTGCGAAGTGTGTGGTCAACCAAAAACTTTCATCCAATGGCATATTACAATGGCATCTTAAACAAAAGAAGCCACCCTTCATTTAGCTGCCTTCTTCTCATTCTTCAACAAGTCCACATCCTCTTCCGTTTCTCTCCATGACAGAAAAGCACAGTGTACGCACTATGCCTACACTCCACATCATTGACAACATTAACATGGGGATGTTGGGGAGGGACATTTTATTTTTGATCATCGCAATTCATTGCGTAGCCAGGATCAAGTCAAAACTCCAATTTGTACATGTTCAAGATGATAAGGTTTGTGACTGCATGCAATTGGATTCTGTCCTTTAAGCCCATCCTGCCATTATACGAGATAAACTCCAGTAAATTCCATTAGAATCTTATCTTTACAGCACAACTGCATTAACAGTGATTACAAATACAGGGCAGATGACCAAGAACACACAGATACTGTAAAAGCTTAGTAATAATGTAACCAGCATAATATCTGTATTTGTAATTAAGCATCACTAAATTGTATTATTTCTTAGAAAGTATCGGAGCATTATTTGTAGCTTTCTGTTTTACAAAAATGCTTTATGCATAAAGCATCATGCGGTTTTACATGGTACCCCTCGACATCAATTATACTGGAGGCTAACTATTATCTTGATAGGTATCAATATGAGATCATTGATTAAATGTTTTTCAACTGGTCATGATTTTCTATCAATGCTAACTTTTGTACTTGTCTGCCATCTGCTGGCTGGTTTGTGACATAATATAGGCACAAGACTTTGCTTCCTGAATTGAATTCAGTTATTGACAACAGGGCTGTGGTCATCCATCTTCAATTCAATCAATTCCATTACATTACATAACAATTACATTACACTGACTTAGCGGACGTTCTTATCCAGGGCGACGTACAGTCGTGGATAAATTCCACCTTCAATTCAATCAATTCACAAAATGAATTTAAAAATGTTCAATGATGATTTTTTAAAAACTGATGACCTGAATTTCAATTTACTTGAAAAAATTGACTTAAAGACCCTGTATAATCAAAATAATAATTTTAATAAATATAGCTTAAATAAAGAACCCAGTAAAATACATTATATGATATTTAGCGCTTTGATTCGTGAAAACAAAAATGTTACAGCCATTGGTCGTTGAAGACCTTATGACATCATCAACAAAGCAATTTATTGATTTAAAAAAGGAATTATCCCCATAAATGGCTGCTCATTTTGATTAACGCATAAAACAGGATAAGTTGTGTGGCTAAAAGCTAAAGCCAGTTTACCCAAACGTAGGCTACGTTATCCTTTAGAGCCCTGTTATTCAAATTACGGTCCTCTAGGGCCGAGAACTGTTGGTTTTCCGCCCTCCCTTACCTGGCAGTCAGGTGTGAAGACAGTCTGGCCAAGCAGCACTAATTGTTCCGTTAATAACCTGAGAGAAAAAAAAAACCAGGACCAACTTTAGATTCGAGGTCCAGATTTGAATATCCATGTTTTAGACTAGAGAGTGAGCTCAACAAACCGGGGTGTGGGAGGGTAAAGTAGTGACAGTGACACAAAACGTTATCTAACGTAAAGTAATCTAGCTATAGAAACATGGCGGCGCCCTATGAAGCGAAGTGTAAACATCGCAGCTTTATCAACAGTAACTCAATTTATTATAAAACAAAACATGTACTCGTGTATATTAAAAATGCGAGGTAGTTACAAGATGTTTATTTTCAATTTCCAGGTTAATCACCCCAACGGCTCAACTGGAACACGTTCGAAAGTCGACTTGGCGAATTGGTACGGTATGATGATATAGCATTAACCTTAGCTAAGCTAGTAGCTCTGTCTATGAGATTGCAAGTCGGCGTTTTTGCAACCGATTCACGTTTCTGCATCATATAGTATGCTTTTAGGACATATCTATTCATCTCCTGTATTTATGTCTATTTCAGTTTATTTCCTACACATTCGCCATTGATTGATTAGCTACCAATTGCTTCATGCCTGTGCAAGTTACTTGGCTAACTAACGTTAGCAAGCAAGCAACATGGTTGTTTCCTTGCTAGTTATGCTAGCTAGCCAGCTAACGTTTACGAACTTGATCAGAATAACACACATCTGCGATGATCCTTCGTCATATATCTTGCTGACAACTTTGTGTGTTAGCTAGAGAATAATAAATTGGTCACAACATAGCGAGTAGTTATCTAGCTAACTAAGGGACTAGCCGCACGTGGCTAGTTTCATGCTAAGTTAATTTAACGTTAGATTGGCTATTGATGCTAACGTTAGGCTTCTCGCTGTTGACTCTTTTTGCATAACGTTATAGGTATTGAATCTAAAATGGCAGCGAATGGGGAAGAAAGCTCAGACTCGGAAGTTTCGGGGTTGAGGATTAAAGTGGAGACCCTGAGGCATAAATTGAAAACGTGCAAAGGCGAAATCCATAAATTACAGAAGCAACTTACCAAAACCGAGCGGCTACAGAAGAACACAGAGAAATACAATGATGACCTACGAAAACAGGTAACGTTTTATTTTATTTATGACAATTCCAATGAGAATTTATTTTTATTTTATGTTAAATTCACAAGACTAAAAATGTAGCCTTTCAAATGCACAATGCAAACGTAATAAAATACCATTGTAAAACGCAAACACTTTAGATTACGCCTATTGATCAATTGAAGGCTATGAACTTTAATTAGACCCATAAAGTAAATAATGCTCCCAGTATTCACCTGTAACGTTTTCTTGCTACATGTAGTTACATTTTACACATCTAGATGTGGCTACTGTTTGGGCCTGCAAGTACCGTATTAGCATTTGTCAGATGTGTTAGTTACAAAGAAGGTAACTTACTCCTCTGCTTAGCTAACATTCGTTCCAGAAAGTAGTTTTTGACAACGATGGTTAGCAAACGCTGCAATTAAATAACAAAAGTAGAAATCGTTTTGCTCTGTCCCTACGTTAATCAGAACCGTAACGTTATACTAATATGTGCTACTTTATTGCATATTAGTTTCCTCTAGTTTAGTTATAATATTGGTATTACTATTCTAGGTTGATAAATTAAGTGCTGAAATCCACGAGAGGAAGAGGAGAGAGAAAAGCAGAACCGATGCAGAGACACAAACCGAGGACACCACCTGGACAGAGACGGGTATTTCTGAAGTTAAATTCATATAGGCCTAGTAATATCTTGGTAATCCAGTGAAACTCCCTTTACAGAGGAAAAACAGAGCCCTGAAAATAAGTTGTCCATGGGGGAAAAAAAGCCATTGATTGAAAGGGAACTTCCTCTCTGTCAGTCCACTGCTGGTTGAAAGGCACCAGCAGAACCGTGGATCGACTACATGGAGTGCACACTTGTCTGAGCTATAGCGCTTTGTTTAATACACCAAAATAGTCAAATTGGGTTGATGTCAACATGGATACTTAATGAGAGCTTTTCGATGTCTAATTTTACTGATTGTTCCTGGCAGATTATTACAACTACTACTATGGAAGCTATTACCAGAGTGGGACTGTGGCTTCAGAAGCACCAGAAAATTCAACTTCAGAGGTTCCTGAAAACCAGGGAACTGCAGAACCATGTCAGGCAGGGACTGAAAATGTCACAGATGATGCAAATTCACAGGATAATTGCAGCGCTGCTGCTGTTAAGCCGGAGGTGAGTGTAGCAATGTAGCATTTTTAGGTAGCGTTTTTAACTATGGTACGGATTCGCTTATTTTTGGGAATCTACATTTTTTTGTTGCATGTGAAAGATGGTGTGCTGTTTCGTGGAGTTTACTCATTTGTGTGTGTTTACTGCATGGTATTGATTGCTTAGGAAACTGATGGGACCTCCATTGCTGACATGATAAGAGCTACAGCGGAAGAGGCTGTTTCTCAGACTGGATTTGTCTTTGATGAAAACTCTGGGATGTATTACGATCACAGTACCAGTCTCTACTATGATTCGGTAAACAGCATGTTTTTGAATGTATATTTTGAGACATAATCATACAGGTTGGTTGAGCGCTGCTGAATTTATACAAGCAGCTTGAGTTGGTTTAGTGAACTGCTATTTGGAAAATGTCGATAACTATAGAATCACGGATAACGTGACTTGCTTGTAATGTCTCGGGCGAGTGCAGTTGAAGTTAATCCATATATACACCTGAGTCATTGTTTTGAAATGGATATCCAAAAATGTGGCAATTTTTGTCATGTCATTACATCTGTACCAACATGGAATTTGTGGTATGCACCTGATATAGAATATTAAAATCAGTTTTGTTTTATGGCTGCACTCAGCAGTGTTGGGTGCTCAGAGTGTGTTCCGCTCATATGATAGTAATAGACTGTTACATATTATAGAAATGTGATAGTGTAAGCATCAAAGTACAATTAGAAAGACAGGATATTATATTAAGCACTGAAACTTAGCTACATGCCATTTTGTCCTTTGTCTTGGCAGACCACTCAACTGTATTATGACTCCAACTCGGGGATGTATTACTACTATGACGCAGAGAGCGGGCGTTACCAGTTCCACTCCAGAGTGGAGGTGCAGGCTTACCAGGCCGCCCCAGAGCCCAGCCAAGACAAAAAGAGCAAAAAGAAAAGAAAGGAGTCTGAGAAATCTTCCCTTCAGGACAGCAAGGTAGTGCCGAATGTGTCACGGCAGTGTCCCCTGCACACATTCTCAGGAAATAATTTTTCTTTTTTCCGCAGGCAGCACTGCAGATCAGAAACAGCCTTGTTATGGGAGTGGAAATATCTTTTAGATTTTTGTAGGTGTCACATAATGCTTAATGCAGTGTCCTGAATTAATTTCTACCAATTGGATCAAAGTAAGGGTTTGACAGAAACAAAACAAACAAAAAAGTGACCATGGGGTTAGGCTGCTTACCCATGCTGTAGATGCTTTTAATTTTATTTGATTCAAATTTATTCTAGTTAAGCACTCCTAATAATTAGTTCAATAATTAATAGTTAATCAATTTAAGAGTATTTTACCTTTTTTGTCTTTGTGTCCATGGTTTCTCAACTGTGTGTGTGTGTTTGACATGTAGTAGGTGGCAAATATGGGTAGTTGGGGGGGTGGGTAAATAATATATCACTCTGATTTGTCCTCAGCATTATGTATCTAACTATCTCATTCAGTTTTTCAGCAAGGTAACTGACAAGTCCCCCAAAATAAACCCCCCCTCAGCAATTCTCTATTTTAAATTCCATTTGCTGTCATTCAATACGTTGTCTCAGTTTTCAAATGGTGGTGTATGAAACCAGAGAAAATATAAACAGGAGTTGAGTCTTTTTTTGTCAGAAGGCTGATTATCTGATTCGTATGTCCTCTTATTGTTCCTGCGCTACTCTGGCTAGGTCTCCAATTGTACTGCGCAATGGTTGTGTAGGGTGGCTCACTGGTTCTCAGCTCTCTTTGCCAGACATCTATTTTTCAGTATCTCTTATGGGGATTGTAGTTCCCGCTCAATGGTGCCTACAAAACACGTTTGGTTTTTATAGCTATGTGTAAAGGAAAATTGACAATTGACACAGTGTATGTAAAGTAAAGTGTATCAAGCAAATGCAGTGGGGTGCACCTTTATGCTTGTGCATGCCCTGGACATATTTAGAAAGTCACTGTCATTCCCAGTGTGCAGTTGACTGTTTGCTGTTCCTCCCATCCTTAGGTAGAAGAGGTGTCTTACTCAATGGCTAATATGAAGATTGCTTCTTATGGATACGGTACTACAAGTAAAGGTACACCTGTTGCGTCAATACATTAGCTTAACTAGTCCAGTCAGTGGAACCGGTGTAGATTCATCAGTGTTTATCAGTGTTCCCAGAACAGTTTACAACATGCTGACATTGCCTTGATGACAATGGTGTATTTCAACCAGAGATGGCATCAAGCAGCAGTAGGGGACAAGGTAGCTACATGCATTGGGACAGCACAGTTCTGAGGAAGATTCAGGTGATTCTTGGGAAAAGCTGCGTCAATGCTAATTTGCTTGTGTGGGATTCTACTAATGGTGGTAATTGGTGAAGTAGGAGAGCTTCTTACCAATTAAGGGTAGGTTATACTTCCTGTCAAAAACATCAGAACAGCAGGATGAATGTTTCTTGTGACTGACGTTTTACAACAGGTTGGGCCTTATTTATCAGTCGCCTTTGTTTTGTGATTTTTAATGTCTTTCTTAGTCTAGTTTAATCTAGTTTAGATATGGGCCTCACCACTGTATCAATTCTGCTCAGACTGTCAGAAAACAAAATATCGCAGCGCTGCCTTTCTGCCACAAGGAAATATACTCACGCAAACTCAGTACTCTGAACCAGTCATGACTATCTTATCTTGGGTGTAGTGATGGCGAAATGAGGCTTCCTGAAGCACTGAGGCTTTGCAGCCAATTGTATCGCAAATAGATTCATTACTCAAAGCCTCATTCAACACAGTGTACACTAGTGACACCTGCTGGTAAATGTAATTTAGAGCAACAAAATCATTACAAATTCCACCTCAGGTTCAAAATAACGAAGTTGCCGCGAGCTAGCAACAAGTGACCCTTTAGCTCACTGGTAACGCGTCGCACTTCAGAGCCATTTCTGTAAGAGAAAGTACCAGTTCAAAACCCCGCTCAGGCGATACACATACTAACATACTCATAATTTATATTTGTAACTGTCATTAGGCTAGATTTGTTTTATACTAAGATATATTATGAAATAATATATGTAATAATATTATATTAACTTTCAAAATTAAAAAAACAGGAAGATTGATATAAAGGGGGACAGCATTTGTGTGGGGTTCTATTGAGCAGTAAAAGTGTTTCTGGTCTGGGACTGGGAGTGCTTCTGTAACCAGGCAGTGAAAGTGAATGTGCTTCAGTATGGGCAGTGAAAGGGAAGGTGCTTTTGTGACTGAAAAGGGAGGTTTTTATTGATTTTTATTAACGGCTTCATCAAGTTCTTGCTTTCTGGAACCTATGGCAAAATAACAATATGCAAATGTTTTTATCAACATGTATGTCAGTATGATTATGATAAAGCAACCATAACTGCTATTAAAAAGTAAAATAAATAAATAACCTCCGCTGGTTTCTTGCTCATTGGCAGGTGCATTTTCATGCATTGCCCGATAATGCCTGGACGAGGTATTATTGCTGTAAGCCAGCTCCTTTAGGCACAGCAAGCACTTTACCTTCAAAATTAAATAATATGCCATTTGAGAAGGAATGCAGATGATAATGATAATAAGAAAGAATAAGAAATAACAATCAAATCATAATAATATTAAACAAATCGTAATAATCCGCTGTAGTTACGTTAAAATAACAACCAACAAACTACATGCACAGTCGATTGCTAGCCCAGTGTTCGAATAGCGTTTCAGTGTGTTTTTATATCTACGCCACTTAGGCCTGTCTTATTTGGAGATATCGGGTCAAAATATTCCCAAGCAGGAGAAGATTTTCGCTTCCATGCAGGTTCCATTAGCCTATTTTTGTACAAAAACGACAAAACTGTACAAAAGTTGTACAAAAAAAATAAAATACTCCAAATATTCCTCAAAAAAATCCTCCAAAAACTTTCAATAGCAATAATACCAATAATCAATGTAGCTGCAAAGCAGCGACTATACGGGGTCCAAGCATAAGGTTTGTAATTTTGTTGTAATCATGTTACATTGGTTTCCTTTTACAATCGAGTCTCGGAAGGTATACGTGAGACACATGTAGCTGCATGACGTGAGTGTCTAAACATGAATATGTATAAAAGGTCAAACTGTTTTCAGACCACCACCTTCAGTTAATTCTGGGTAAACTGAATAATTTGAGAAGACATTCATGAGAGACCTTCAATCTGAGGCAATGCCTAGATATTAACTCAAAAAATGTCTTTTAGTGTTTCCTACCCCATTAATGTGAAAATAAGATTTGTAGATGTGAAAAGCGTAAGAAAGCGCATGTCGTGTTGTCGAAAATAAACGCGACCTTTGGTACCCGGTGGGATTTGAACCCGGGTCTCCCGCATCGAAGGCAATCGCTCTAACCACAAAGCCATCGCAGATGTTGTATGGTACGGGGAGAATTATTGGAGGGTATGGAGCATTTTTGATGAAGAATTTGGCAGGAAAAAGAATAACTTTATTAAAACTTTATTTGTTTCACTCATTTAAGTACTAGTGAAACAATGAATAGTTAATATAGTAAAATCTCTTCACCTTTGCAATAATGTGAAAAGAACATTATTAAGTGTGAAAAGCATAACAAATGGTGCATTGTTTTCATCGAAAAGAAAAGTAACCTACGGTGGGGATTGAACCCGGGTCTCCCACATACCGAGCCATTGCTCTTACCGCTAAGCCATAACAGATAACCAGTGGCTGCCCATTGATTGATCACGACACATAATTTTCAATGTTTAAAACACAACAGTGATTTTTCATGAAGGGAAATGGTAATAGCATTTCCAAAAGGGTGGCCAATCCAAGATGGCAGCGACATATATGGGACATGCATATGTTCCAGATGAGGAAATTGATCACTACAGCAAGTTTTAAATGTCTAAAAAATAATGGTGATTTTTTAATGAATTTATGCATTTAAAAAAATTTTTTATGCTCTATAGCGCCACCATTTGATTCTATTGAGCCAATACTTTAGAGTTTGGCTCAGAAGGTCAGTGCAAGTACAGAAACCTAATTTTATTAATATCCATTGAAGAATTGAAGAGTTATTAGCGTTTTTGTGACTAGCCACGCCCACAACAGTTTTTATTGGCTTACTGCGATCAGGATATTTGGAAAATCAGGAAAATCGCTTCGTGATTCTTTAGAGAATCGTCCCCTGAACAAATGGGTGAGTTGCATGTTGATATGTCAAATGGTCTCGGAGGAGTTTGATTTTATAGGTTTTTCACAAAATGCAAATTTGCAAAAGATCCAATATGGCGGACCTCAATGGTCCTGAAGGCAAATTTATTTGCCACAAACCAACGAATTTGAGGCAAAAATAATTTTGAAGATAGGCTAAACGGTTCAAAAGTTATAGTCCAAAAAGATTATAGAAATTCACTTTGTCTCTATAGCGCCACCATCACGTCAATTGGGTTGGAATTCGCTGTACATGTGTCCTGTCGCAGTGTCTACATGTGTGGTAAGCTTCATAGTTGTCAGTTTTGTGGTTAGGCCAATACCGGGGACAGAGTGAAATGGTAATAGCATTTCCAAAATGGCGGCCAATCCAAGACGGCAGCGCCATATATGGGACATACTTATGTTCCAGATGAGGAAATTGATCACTACCGCAAGTTTTAAATGTCTAAAAAATAATGGTGATTTTTTATGAATTTATGAATTAAAAAATATATATTATGCTCTATAGCGCCACCATTTGATTCTATTGAGCCAATACTTTAGATTTTGGCTCAGAAGGTCAGTACAAGTATAGATACCACATTGTATTAATATCCATTGAATAATTGAAGAGTTATTAGCGTTTTTGTCACTAGCCACGCCCACAACAGTTTTTATTGGCTTACTGCGATCAGGATATTTAGAAAATCAGGAAAATCGCTTTGTGATTCTTTAGAGAATCGTCCCCTGAACAAAAGGGTGTGAATTGCATGGTGATATGTCAAATGGTCTCGGAGGAGTTTGAATTTATAGGTTTTTCACAAAATGCTAATTAGCAAAAGATCCATTACGGCGGACCTCAATGGTCCTGAAGGCAAATTTATTTGCCACAAACCAATGAATTTGAGGCAAAAATAATTTTGAAGATAGGCTAAACGGTTCAAAAGTTATAGCCCAAAAAGTTTATAAAATGTAACTTTTTCTCTATAGCGCCACCATCAGGTCAATTGGGTTGGAATTCGCTGTACATGTGTCTTGTCACAATGGCTACATGTGTGCAAAGTTTCAGCAAAAGTTATCGTGGTTTTGCTGCAATTGTACCAAATGTGGGAATAATAATAATAATAAAACCAGCAATAACAATAGGGTTCCAGCACTACGTGCTTGGACCCCTAATAAACTCTCTGCAACAACCCTCAAAATAAGGTGGGGTATCGCTCCTTTATGTCTACAATTCAAAACCCCTAATTCCGCCCAAAACGCAAAACAAACCGATCACATGGTTCTACAGCACCCGAGGCCTCGTTTGTCATCGATCACGTGCTTCTCTGAAAGTGATACAAGCTTCGGTGCGAGGCTTCTGTAGAAACTGCCCTACGTACTCGACACACAGCTCGGAGCTTCGGTATCATCCGTAACATCACTACTTGGGTGCATTCATTTTCATGTACGTTAACTTGAGAATGTGCACGTCCATACATCATGATCAAATTTGATTCTAGTTGTTTGATAAGTGAAGCCCATTGTGTTGACAATTCTATAATAGGATTTGGGTTGCTGTGTCTGAGGGGTAAATCCTCACTTTGAAATGTGAGTTTTACAAGAAAGGACGCGTTTAGATGGCTGTGATTTAGCTCGCAGTCATCTAAGGATTGCGGAGTCGTATTATTAACCGGACAAACTATTCTGCATGTCACTGCTTTCTTATTTTTCTTTTGTCTCAGTAAAGCACATTGTGGTAGTTTTGTGTATGCACGGTGCTATATAAGCTTTATTATTATGGGCTTGCTTGAAAATGCACATCACCCTATTTGAAAACCGAGACTCGAGATGACAGTGAAAAATTTTGACACTTCTAAATCAGGACTCCCTCTTTACGGACTGCAAATTTTCTCTGGCCAATGGTTCAGACATTGAAAGGATGAGGCGGTGGCTAAGCCGAAAGTGTCCGCAAGCCTAACTGGTACAGTGTCCAATGACAGGACTTGTCAGCTGAAATTTGGAAAGACGAGTGTGACGGGAAGAGGTCCCAGAAGAAGGGAAAGAGGACTCCACCACGTAGAGTTAGGAGAAGGTCCCGTAGCCTACGAGGGAGGTCCCGTAGCCCGAGAAGAAGGTCCCGTAGCCCGAGAAGAAGGTCCCGTAGCCCGAGAAGAAGGTCCCGTAGTCCGAGAGGAAGGTCGAGTAGCTCCGGCAGTTCAGAGGATGGGGAATTAGAGAGGGCGAAAGACGAGCGGAAAAAAGCCAAGAGGGCGTCGCGCAGGGCTCGCGGCCCGCGGAGGAGGGCGCGGTCCGACGCGGCGAGCAGTGGGAGCGAGCCGGAGGAGGGAGAGATCACCGAGTCGGAGGGGGAGTCGGACGGTTCCTCCGAGTCCTCCACCACCGCCGGCTCCGCTTCGGAGCCCGAGGACCAGGGAGGTGAGCAACGCCTGGGAGTCTACGCCACCCGCATCGTCGCCGCCGCCTTCGCCAAAGGGGCGTGCGTGCGAATCGCTGGCTGCGCGCGCGCGCGCGTTTGGTCATCGTAACCCAAGTCCTTTCTGACAGCCCTAAATGCTCTGAGCGTGACTTTCCGCTCAGTTCAACCTTTGTGCTCGGCTCTTCCAGGGTCGGAGGAAGCCTGGCCGCCCTGCGTCAGGGTCACGGTGGTCCGCTCTCCGGTGCTGCAGACTGGGACCCTCTACATCATCACCGCTGACACGCCAGCCACGATCGGGAGGTCTGTGCTGCTGGTGCTGTGATGGCTTTATTTCCTCAGGCTATGACTGTACGCCTCACCATACATGCGCCAAGCACCAGGCTTAAAAGCCTGTCTTGCACTGTTTGGATTTTCTGCTTTTTAGGAATCACTGCAGTACCTTTACAGCTATTGTCATGACATTAAAAAGTGAATTCATGAATATAAATTGGAACTATTTATAATGTAAAGTTGGGTGATCTATCTTCTGCAGAGAGAAGGACATGGATCATGCAATCAGAATACCTGAAGTGGGTGTTAGTAAGGTAAGGTCATGATTCAAGTAACTCTTTAGCATTTGGTACAACAATAAAAATGTTAAGGTACTAACTGGTACTGCTCTCTCAGTTCCATGCAGAGGTGTATTTTGACCAGGAATTGCAGTGCTATGTGCTAGTGGACCAGGGAAGCCAGAATGGGACCGTCGTCAACGGGAACCGTATTCTGCAAGTAAGAATGGCGGTTCTGAAGACCTCTTCAGGGCAGTAGACTGGATCCACGAACAGAACGAAGCCCACTTTTAACACGTCGTCCCCGTTACGTTTTTTTCCCCCTTGGTTTTCCATCCAGCCTAAAGCTAAGAGTGAACCTTTCACGCTGGCGCACGGCGACGAGATTAAGATGGGCGACACGGTCCTGTCCTTCCACATCCACTCGGGGAACGACACGTGCGACGGCTGCGAACCCGGCCAGGTCATCGCCCACCTGAGCCGCCACAAGAGGGAGGGGCCGGGGGGTACGTTTGATCCGCAAGGCACTCACCCTACCACGCCTTCAATGCACAATCCTGAGTTTGTTTTAAGATGAACAAGAATTCAATCAGATCGGCTTAATATTATTGTCCAGAAGCATAAGAACCATGAAACCATAGCAATGTATTCGTTATGCCTTCATAATTCTTGTGGTGAAGTGTCATGAAGTTTGTTATGCATGGATTACTTTCATTCTTTAAATATCAATCAGTATATTCTTGACTGAATGATGGTGTTGGAATAGAAATGGTGGAATATTATCAGACACACAACGAAAGCTTTAGTACCTGGGTGGTTGAGGGTGATTTTGTGTTTCTGTGAAATGAATTTCCCCAAATGCAAATGAGCCTGATGGACATTAGTGGGTACAGTATGGTACATAAAACAAATAGTCCCAGGCTTGATTGTCACACAGTACTACCAAGGAGATACATTTCATGGAACTGGATCTACTGAAACCAGGATTCTCAGGATGCAACATTTTGCCTGGCTTATAATTAGTCCGCATGTGAAACTTGCCAAAACTACGTAGATTTAATAGAAAGTATTTTGTGTAATAAAGAAAAACAAACTCCTCCTAAAAAATAAGTTCTATGTGGTTCCACTACGTACACTTGATGTAGGTCAGATGTTCTCAGTCATTCCTCAATAACTCAAAAGAAGCTTTCAGTGTACAAATATGCCAAGTGGTCCCCAAGCAATAATAATGCAGTCATTCTTTTCAGTTTTATGATAAAATGGTTTTCTTTTTTCTTAGAGCAATAATAGGCAAGTAGTTTAAATGAGTGTCTCCCTATTTTTATAGGTCAAGTGATAAGCAGAGAAGATAAGGAGATTCAACGGCAAAAAGAACTGAAGCAAATGAAAGTGAAATATGGCTTGAAAGTAAGTTTCTCTCTCCAATCGATGTTTGCATTCATTTAAAGAGCCACATCTTCATTTTAGTCAATTAGTATTGACTGAATTGATTTTAAATATGTCCATGAAAGGGAGTGCAAAAAAAAAATCTTGTTATAGAGTACCCTTAAACCTCCAGCAGATGTAGCTATTTAGCATTTTAGCATTTCTGCTGAACTTTGGGCGCATACTTACGATTTATGAAAAATATTGGTTACAGTATAAATTCTCAATTACCTCAAAATTCCTCAAAAAGGGAAATTTTCCCAGAACTTTACAACCCCAATGATCACATCTTCAAACTGATATTATTTAAATGATAATCGTTATCATTTGGTTTATGCTCATTATTTTGAGCTCTACAGAGTGGCGGGTTGGCCTGCATGAGAGTATATTTACCCGCATTTGGCACTTGGTGGGTGTACATTTTGGACCCTGAGGCTGTGGCTTTACCAGCATCACAATCCATAATGGCACTTGGGTAGGGACGAATGAGTGGACGAGTCTTATTTGAGCGCCAACATTTCAATGCCCAAATGTGGCTCTAATTTCACTCTTTAATTCCATTTGCAGAACAGTGAATATGAGGGAGCCAAGGTCCTGAAGAACTCCAAATATAAGGACCGTGCGGAAAAACGCCGGCAGGTAGTGGGAAGCGAAGGGGCTTTTCACAGGGACGACGCGCCAGCCTCCGTTCACGTGTGAGTGTCGACGGGAATTGAGCGTTGTATAGGAACTGGGGAGGGTGGGAGGGGTAAGGCAGCGACGCACCCGGAAGTGCTGAGTGCAAATGGGCTTTTCTGTCCATTGAATTCAATGGAGAAAACCAAGCTGTAATTTGAAAACCAAAGAAAGCCTCATCGGTCAGTTTTTTTGTGATCATAAATTTGATTATGTGTAGCAGTTTGTGAAACGATGACGGGGAAGTTTAATTTCTCCTTCAAAGGTCTGATATTCCCCATTAATTTTAATGGGAGCTTCAATCTTTTGCGCTCGCAGCCCAGGGACATGCGCAATACAAGCTTTCCGGGTGCTTCACAGCTTAGGGTAGCTGTCTAGTTCAATATGCATGTCTATGGGCAGAAACTGTGGGTCTGTGGGGAGACGTTTTAGACAGGCTGTGAGATGGCGTGACAAAAACGGCTTACTCTATAGTATGCTGACATTCACACGCGCTACAGTAGTTAGAGGCGACATGCAGTTGTTTTGACAGGTAAAAACATTTCCATTCCGTAGGTGAACGTTTTGGGAAAAGTTTGAATAAGGGGTGGGTCACGGGCCCACTCAGTATGTGGACTCTGGCACCAGAAAGTTTAGGAACTCCAGCTTTGGAGACGTAATTATTCTTTGGCAGATCTAGATGGTAAACCATTCAATCCCTAGGAGACCGGTGTGACCTGCCCATGTCTTGAGGTATGTGTCAAGAATGGACGCACTTCAAAGGATTTAGATGTAATCTCTCTCGGAGTTGAGCCTCATTGCACTGTTCACGGCATCTAAAGCTCACAAAGATTGGCACATACATAATCACATTTGATATATTTTGGGTCACTTGTTCAAATTTTTTTACTGGCTCTGTTCCACTTCATTAAAGGAGAATTTCACCAAATACTTTTATATGACTTTTTGCATGTAAAGCGGTCAGTTTGCTTATGTAAGCATTGTGGACATGCAGACCACTGCAGGAGATAGTGTGTCGGTTTAAACTTCATTACGTAATGCTCAGTACATATTGACGTTGCTCTTGTAATGTATGCATTGAAAAATCTGTCTCTCCATTGTTTTTCATGCCTCAAAACTCTGGCGAGAGCTAACTCTTGGATTATTAAATTATCAGGAGAGAAAATTCTAAAAATAAATTATACAATATTTGAAATTCTGTTGCTTCTCAGAGAAATTGCAAATGTCAGAAAAATGTCAGATTTTATCTGAAATCATTTGCACTGAATATGGATGGTTCTCTTCGAAAATGGTTCTCATTCTCACCTACATTTTAATCAGAACCGATTGTTCTGCAATACGGGCTAGACCAGGGGTAGGGAACCCTGGTCCTGGAGAGAGGCAGGGTCTGCTGGTTTTTGTTTTCACCTTAAATACAGCAACTACTTAAAACAAAGAAACCAGGTGAGTTAACTGTGTAATCAGCTGCTTTAATTTATCAATTAAGTGGGGAGTAACAACTAAACCCAGCAGACCCTGCGGCTCTCCAGGACCAGGGTTCCCTAGCCCTGGGCTAGGTCGTGATTGGATCAAGCAAATGTACAGTGTACCTTTTCAGTGGTGTTATTGAGGAACTATAAGCCAATTCTTGCACAAAGTGTTAAAGGTGACATGGCCTCCACAGTAATTTTCACATGCATGACTTAGTTTGGCTGCATTAAAGAAGCCGGTTTTTTCCCCCTGTAATGAACAACGTTGCAAGTGTATTGCGTTGTGAGTGCTCTTGAAAGTGTAAGTCATCGCAGAAACATGCTTTATTAAATTGATCAGACTTCACTTGACATCTGCATTTGGAGAGCAATCAGTATTTTAGAGAAACGTATGTTATATATTGAATGTATAGATATATTTTTGGAAATTTTATTTAAAATATGTTGCAATTTCCTTCTGTAACGGTTCACATGTAAAGCAGGTAGAACATTTGATAACTTGCGCATAATTTTATAAAGGCAGGAAGTCTTTTTTTCTTTTCTCTTTTTAGTGCGTATTAATACTTTTCCCCCTTCTTGACATGTAGAGAAATCAGTGATGGAAACAAAGGAAGGAAGATGTTGGAAAAGATGGGTTGGAAGAAAGGGGATGGATTGGGCAAAGATGGAGCAGGACGGAAGGATCCGGTAATTACTGAGGTTTTCTTGGGCGTATTGTAAATTTCTATTTAAGCTGTTCAAATAGGTTTAAAACATATAGCCGTTATGGGCTAATGATTAAAATGTTTTCTTTTTTTTAAAAACTGTTTCAAGAGTTTGATTATGAAATACTTGGAACTTTATAGTGCTAGTAATCGGTTCTTAAAGTTTGCGGTTACCTCCATAGTCTCCATTTTTCCTTCAGCAGATAATATAATGACCAACTTAACATAATGTTTATAATCCTTTTGACTACATTTATTTGGTTGTGATGATTGGGAATATATGTTTGATGCAGTGCAATCGAATGACTTGATGAATTGAATGAATTTCCACTCCGTGTGCTCTGTGAACTGTGGATCATTGCTGCTCGCTAACCGCATTGACCCAACAGATCCAGCTGCAGATCCGGAAGTCCCATGCAGGCCTAGGAAAGGCCGCTGCAGTGTCTGTGGATGACGCCATACTGACCAGAAGCAAAAATCAGGAGAACTGGGAGAAAGCGCGGGAGAGGTTTGCCGACACGTGCCAAACCTCGAATCCTTCCAGTAAAAACGAGAACCAGGTGCTCACATCATGGGTTAAGAGCAAAGTGGATAAGTGACCCAAACAGTGAAATAGGTGTGTGTGTGTGTGTGTGTGTGTGTGTGTTGGGAACAAATCGTCACCATTTTGGACATGTGTATTTCTGTACGGTTGAAAAGGGCATCATTGCCATATTTTTATATTAAGTCATTATGTTTTTTTCCGCCCATATAATCCTGCAGACCAGGCATCAGGCTCGTACGTAATAAAGATTGGTTTCATATTTTCATTGTTAGACCAACATTTTTTAGTTATGATGCCATCACAGCTGGATTGAACCTTGGATAGACGAAATGTTGTAGGTAAATTGTTGAAGTCTGAGGTTATGTCACTGCCATTTGTTTTCAATAAATCGGAAGTTGAAAGGCTCTGCCTGATTGGTTTATTGCTGTGTGGGCATTTATTTATTTATCCCCTTTCCAGTCAAATTTCAGGTATGATTTTTGTCATGAAACGTGCTACGGTGTATCAGTGGACCTACCTTTATAGAGGGTAGTGTGTTTTTATCAAAGAATAGTTGACTGACGAGCCTATTTCAGTGGCTGTGGCTCACCTCAAAACGTGTGGCTTATGCTTGAAAAGTTTTATTAATCAAAATGTCCAACGGACAAAAGATGTCCTCCAATGCTGAAATGACCCCTAATTGTGAAATGTGCTTCACTGGACTGTGAGCCAATATTCTACATTTGAAATGAAAATGAGTGAGTGAATACTATTTCATAAATATTGATTTTAATGACTGACATGGGAGTTCTGGGGCAGTGGTTGTGGACAGATGGTGAAGCAATGTTCAATATTAAAGATAAGGCAAATGGGTTCTGGAAATGGACACATACTGTATATAAACCATATTCATATTATGGAATTATTCATTAAAAATAATTTACGTTTATTATTTGGTACGGGGAAATTTAAAGAACAGGCCAAAATATAAAATATTATACTGTGCTGGATGTGTAAACCAAAAATCTGTGCAAAGAAAGGTGCACATATGCATAGGGCAGAGGTGGGGGTTAAACACATTTCTGTAATTTCAGCAACATTAAGAAACATGAAAAGCACATCAGAAGATTGTTCCCTTGAGCTGCATGTGTGTACAGTTTGGAAAATATTTGTGTTTCCTCAAAATCTGCCTAGTTTTAATTGGCCTACTTTTTCTTTTTCTTATTTCAAGTTTTTAATCAAATTCCAAACATGACTGGCTAAATAAGAGACTAGACGACTTTGATGATGGCCAGACGGGGATAACTTACTGTAGATGTAGCCTAAGCGCCCAATGAATAATTGTGCTTGATTGATTTTTGAAATATATCGTGCGAATGCGATACTAAATAAAATACATCGATTGATTGTAAGGGTCAGTGAAAATTAAAGTGGTTCTTTGTCTCTCAATAAGTAGCCTATACCAAAGTGCCCCTGAAACAAGCAGGTCTCGTGTCAAAGCATAACGTGAGAGGGCACTAGGACCGCACGAAAGCTCGTTACAGTAGCGTTGGTGGGGAAAAGTTTTGAGCCTGCACCGACCTTAAAGTCTGAAAGTTTTCTCGTTGGTTGTCTCTCAATAGAACAATGTGAATGATACGTACCTCTGTGAAACTCGTTTTTCCTCCACCGGAATTATCGGACCGTTTAGGCCTACCTCTGTAAGCGTCGTACAGCGACTTCTCATGACGAAATGAATCAAAGAAAGAAGCGAGAGAAAGAATTTACCAATGGTCCGCGGAAAGAGGTAAGAGGGCATTTACTGTGTTCGAAGGGATGCATAAACCTCCCATTACTTCTAATGTCCACTCGTTGAAAGAAAATATATGGGTCACTAAATCATTATTTCGAGAGTAACCTGCATTGACAGCATGATGTTCACCTGGATTAAGCAAGTGTAATACATTATGGAATTGCGTGATTCTACAAAACCTGAAGTGCGCAGTATAAATAGCCTACCATTAGTATACTTCGATTTTGTAAGTGGTATTATTTTATTTGTTAAAAAAACACAGGCACACGTAGGCTAGAGTATCCTGGGGGCAATTGCAACACCATAAAATTGTACCAATCTGAAACAAGCTAGAGCTAAGATTCTATCCTGCAAGCTAGCTAGTTTCATGTGTTCAGGGTTGGGGGAAATTGTAACAAAAAGTTGTGTTACAATTGACCCCTGTTATAATTGCCCCCAGCATACTCTACAAATGAGCTATTAACTTTTTATTAGGTTAAATGCAGTTAGGTGCAGGGCATGTAATACACTTTTAAAAATATAAATCGAGATTAGCTTCATGACAGGAGGCATGCGATGGTTACAAGATTGTTTTGAGTTTTAATATAAATGTTTTACTTTGAATGATTAAGGTACTGCATATTGCGTTATATGCTAACAAGTGTAACCTTGAAGACAGTGCTATAGGCTACCTGTCATTTACTTAATGTCACTTTCAGCTGTTTTGCTTTTTTAACGCATTATAACCTACACGAGTTAATCGTAAGAACAAAAAAAAATAGGCTCCTTTTTATAGGTAAGCTAATTGACAATTGTCACGATATTTTTACAACCTCTGAGACCTGGGAAAACTCAATTTAAGGGTTCACACAATGATCCTGCTATGTGAAGCACTTTGGCACCAGGGGGCGCTTGTGGGAAAATTTGCAAAGGTGATAGCATTGTTTTTACTTAGGCTTAGAACTGACCAATGTAATAACGTTACTGTTCGCACAAAAGAAAGCGAAAAACTCCAGCATGGAACATGCTTTAAATGTTAGTATTTTTCTTAGTTTGGTTTATTCACTCATAGCTAACGGTGCGATGGCATCATTTTAATGTTTTATTTTTCACAAGAATAAGGTCTTATATATTGCATGATTTGCCTAATGATACTTGTAGGCTATGTTGCACTGAGTATAGCAGGAACATTTTATTAGACTTGAATTAGAATAAAGCTGTTTCCTTCCTTACATTTGATGAAGCCAACTCATCAGAATCACATGTATGGCAGAACAAATAAGCCAAGCATTCATCTTTTGAACTAAGAGTTGACCCTTTTTATCCGGTGTCAACCATTTACCCTGCAGTAAATTGGCAAATTTCTGTTGAACATGTTTTGTTCTTTCACTCTTATCTCTCCCTAATTTGAGTCTTATTTTCAGAAAGACTAAAGTAAGCCTTTAAACACGAGCAGATTTAAAAATGAATATTATCTGCATGCACTTGTACCTTTCCCTAAAATATCAATTGTAAAGATAACATTGTTAAGAGTGTGAATGTAATGTGATGTGAAGACATGAAACGTTGATAGAAGGATGTTTATGACCTTTATCAGCTTGTTTGAGAATTGGGATATCACATTTATAACCTAGAAGACCTATTGAGCCTGCTTTACTAAGACCGTTAGCATGTGCGAAACCTTTTAGCACACGTAAAACTAATAGCACAACCAATGATTGGTGCAAAACAAATTCCATGACTAATCACTGGTCATGTTATTGGTTTTGCATGTGCTAAAAGGGTTTGCACACGCTAAAGGTCTTAGTAAATCAGGGCCATTGTGTACTGTATGTGAACAATGCAGGAATCCTACCTGTGCTAAGGCCTTATCATGACTGTGGAGTTTACTTTGAGCCCTGCGTGCGTTACATTGTATTGTGTTCATTCCAACATGCGCTCACTGTTACTCAGCTCTTGGTACAGATTAATGATTTTAAAGGGTATTTTGCTCCTGGGGTGGCACCAGGGTATCTTCTCACTGAACAAGGCATCAGTGAGTTCTGAAAAATACTTTAAATTCAGGCTGGAACAAATTGGCAGAGAACTGGCTACACCAAAGTGATATGACTATGAGACACTAAGTCTCTCATGCTTGTTTGATCTTGAAGATGTTGGACATGTTCTGAGCATCCATATCCGGTCTGATATGTGGACCCTCCTATTGTGTTCGGGTCAAATCTGACCGATTTACAACTTTCCTAAACCATAAATATTGTATTTTTCATCTGATTGTCTCAAGACTGTATGTTATCCTCCACACTAGACATTTGAACATGTAAAAAAGCTGATCGCCACTTTCATTACATTTTGAGTTGTTTATTCAACTTTGTTACACCTGTGGTGTGCCCGGTCAAGAATGACCACCATAGGAAATTAATGAGTAAGACTATATTATATCCACAACCATAACCCCATCTACTCCATATCTGGCCGCAGAGTGATGGTTTGGGGCTCGTTTGATACCTTAGACCCTGGATGACTAACAGCCATTTAGCCAGTCGTGTTCCATACTGTACCAGTGTAATCTACAGCTGAATCTAGTCTCACCCCCCAATTCCCATAGAGATCCATTCAAATGCAGAGAGGTTATAGTATTGCTTGTAACAGTACCTGAAAATAAGATATTGAGAGTCTTTTGATATTGATGGGTCACAGACTTCTGCAGGAAGTAACAGCATGCAAAGGATATGCGACCAAATATTAAATATGATACTTTAAAAATACGTATGATCCAAGGGTTCATATACTTTTTCCAACAAAGCATTTAATGTTGGATAATTTTGCTCAATAAATAAATTATAAAAGAATAATGTTTTTTGTGTTCTTTGTTGAGCTGGGTTCACTTTATCAAGTTTTAGGACTTAGATGAAGATGTGATCACATTTTAGATCTAATTTATGCAGATATACAGAAAATTCTAAAGGGTTCACAAACTTTCGAGCAGCACTGTATGTATTGTTTATAAACAATTTAGGAATTTCAAAAACAATATTTACTTTATTCTTTCCCCAGGGGACAATGAAGCCATGACTTGACATTTACTTTTAAATTAAATGTAAATTAAAGAAAATTTAAAGACGCTTCAATGGAAAATAACAGCTATTCATTGGGATGGCAGGTAGATGGCATGCCCATATACCTATACAGCACCAAGAGTTTTCCACTTCAGGGTTTCCCACAGAAATAACCACATTGACCACTGATTCTCAGCCCTTAAAAACAGTAACTTCTGCACATTTTGACCTCATGTAACCATGCAGCATTCACATACAACTTCACACTTCCACACAATAAAGCCCCAAACTTGGGTTATTTTCTTCTTCTTCTTCTTCTGAATTTGTCATCAAAAATGTTCCATACCCTCAAAGAATAATTCTCCCCATTGGATAACATCTCCTCTGCCAATAAAAAACATCTGATATAAGTATAATGACTGCTCCAAGTATCGACGGATACACTAAAAGGAATCCTATACATAATTGTCTGTATTATGATTCTATAACAATGGCGTAACGTTATGTAGCCAGCTAAACTTTTGGTAACATTAACGTTACATTTTTCAATACTAATATTAGAGTGTTAGGTGACGTCACATAAACTGGATGCTTTGTGAGAATTCGATGAAAACTAAATAGAAGTCAAGAAAAAACTTTCAAAATAAGAAAGTACATCTTCTTAGCTACATTTTGGTGTATAGTTTGTTTGGTTTGTTTTAGGATCGGAGCTACGCCTCTTGATTACATGACGGTTGGTAGGCAGCTAGCTGGGCAGTTTAGCTGTAGTGCTGCCCGCTGAGGCATTGCTGGGGGAGTAGAACGCACTGTCGATAAGACTTATTTTCATTATTTCACATGTAATTGTCATGGTTCTTAACCCTTTTTCCCTATGCGGTCGTTTTCCTCAGTGGCCACACGAGGGCGCTGCCCTTTTGGTAGATGCTTGCTCCGCCCTGCTTGGATTGCGGAGCTTCTGTTAGCATCCACACCTGTGCGTGGTCACCTTGAGAGCTATATAAGCCTCCCGTTTCCTTCGTTCGGGGCTTCTATATTGATTGTTTGTTCATTTGTATTGTGGTGTATGGTCTGGCATCATTTATGCTGTTTTGTGTGTGGTATTATTCTGCCCTTTGTATGTTAAGTCAGTATTATTTTGGTCTATGTTTTTAAGGAGACCATTTTGCGCCGTTGTGCTTCATTGGAGTTATGCGGGACTCACCTATGTAGCTATTAGGACTCTTCCCCCCTGGCATATTCGCCTATGTGGATGTAGTTATTCTGACTCTTCTCCCCGGCTCTTTTCTGTCCTCGCTTCCTGGTTTTTCCTTTTTAGTCCGTTGCCTAGATGTTTTGCCTTACTGTGTCTCTTTCTCCTCTCTTAGTCTGCTTTCTTCCGTGTAAGCGAGAGGAGTCTGTTTTGTTTGTGTGTATCTGTGTAGTGGTTTCTTACTAAGAGACAGGGCATTTTGTATCATACTGACTTTAGGGCTTTATTTATTTGGTCTGTTATTTGTACCTTTCGTGCTACTCGCCTGTTTTAACGTCTCGTTGCTGAGGCAGGGCTTTATTCTTGCTGGCTCTTTAGTTACTTAACTCGTAGAAGTATGGGACCGCAGATCTCTGCTCTATTTCGCCTGTAAAATGTTTCTCTCTCCTGGAAGATCGGGCGTTCACACTTCTACTTAGTTACTTAGCTCGTAGAAGTTAGGGTAGCAGTTCTTTGTTCCATTTCGCCTTTGTTTGGTTTTCTTACTGCGAAACCAGGCGTTTGAGCTTCTACTCATTTCCGTGTTATAGTGAGCCAGTTAGTAGCTTTGGTACGTTTGTTCCCTGTTTTGTCTCCTACTCGTGGAATACGTTCACCTTTGTGGTGAGTCAGGGTTTTTATATTATATTGAGAGGCAGTGCTTGCTATTTTCTGTTAAGTTTGCGTTGGTCTGTTGTTGCAGCTGTCCTGTTCGCCCTTTTTACCTGCGGGACGATTTTGTTCGGAACTGTTGTTCTGTTCGTTCTCCGGGTGTGTCTCTCCTTATATGGAGCTTGGGCGATGTTGTGGACATGTTTGTGTGTGACTGTGTGTTTCTGAAAATAGCCTCGGAACGTTAGCTCTGTTCCTTCGCCTCGTTACATATTCCTTTACTGAGAGGCTAGGGCGTGTGTTTTCAATTAAGCTTGCGTTAATCATGTTTAATAGTAAAGTTATGGGACGATGGTGCTCCGTCGGCTCGCCTGTAAAATGTTTCTCTCTCCTGGGAGATTGGGTGTTTACCCCTTTGTTTTCTGCATGTGACTGCGAGCCTATGAAACTAGCCATGGAACGTTAAATCTCTGTTCCTGTTCGCCTCGTTACATTCCTCTTTATGGAGAGGTAGGGCATTTATTTTCAACTAATCTCGCTTTGGTCTTTTAGCCGGTAAATGTCCGGTGCAGCCTGTCCTGTTCGTTCCTTTCGGTACCTTTCTCCGTACATGGAGTTTTGATGATTTTGTTCGGAACTGTTGTTCTGTTTCGTCTTTCGGTCCATGTCTTCTTATAGGGAAGATTGGGCGATGTTGTGGACATGTTTGTGTGTGACTGCGAGCCTTGGAACGTTGGATCTGTTCCTTTCGCCTCCTCATTCTATCGTATTATTTTGCAGTGTTTGTTAACAGTTTTATTTTTTGCCATTACGCTACTCGCCCGTTCTTATGTGTCCGAGACAGGGCGCGTATTATTTCTGGCTATTCAGAAACCTGTCCTTGCGCTTCTACTTATTTGCGTGTGACAGTGAGCCGGTTAGTAGTGTCTGTAGGCGTGTTCGTTGTCTTGTCTCCTCCCTTAACTGTGGGGTTTCCCGCCTTAGTGGCCTTAGGGCTTAAAGAATCCCCTTGCTGCATTTGGCTCCTCCTACCTCACACATCACGCCTCACTAAACAAAGGTTAAATAGGCCTAAACTGAGTAGGATGTACATTGTTTTAGCATGATCAGCTGACCAATATCAGTAGCTTATGCTTATCTGCATCTTAGCTTAATTGTACAGGCCTGTACAGTAGCTCTGCACCTTTTCATTAATGATCAAACAATAAATTGTTTTAAAACAATGTATGTGTGTGTGTGTGTGTGTGTGTGTGTGTGTGTGTGTGTGTGTGTGTGTGTGTGTGTGTGTGTGTGTGTGTGTGTGTCACTAAAAAAACTCTGTTTTGGCTTATTTAACTTTTGTTTAGTGTTCTTCTGTAGTTAGAAAACAGATAAGTATTGATGTTACCTTATTTTGTAGAAATATAATTTGTTCTGTGAGAAATCAAGCTAATTGGAGCACCCAAATTGAACATTTTATTTTGGCACAGGTCACATAATCTTCTGTTAATAAAGTACCCAACATACTATTTGTACCAAACTGCTTTCTGATAACAAACATCCGTTCTCTATGTTTGATCAGTAGCATGCAGCTATGGTTTGGAGTACTGTTTCCTCATACTATATAATGCATTCCCAGAATGCATGGTGTTGGTTATTGAATATGAATATGGTGTTGGTTATTTACAGATTATTCAGTCATTACATTTCTTTATTTTATGATGCATTATATTATGTAATGGTTCCTGTTTCTGATGACCAGATGCCACTTTACTGGTCCAACCTTGAGAATAGAGTCAGGTCTGTTATAAATTCAGGGTTATGTCTAAATCAGTATCATTTGAATTAACATAACTATATTTCATGAACATTATGTGAACCATTCTAATGTCCAATTTGGGTGCAACCAATTAGCTTGATTTCTCACAGATAAAATTATGTTTCTACAAAATAATGTTATGTGAATTAATCTTAACTGTTTCTAACTACAGGAAACATTTCAGAACAATCAGAGATGTTAGATTTCACGGCTTGTGAAATGACATGGAATGACCCGTGCATTGCATTGTGTGCTATTTCAGCATAGCAAAGATTTTTATATTTCTTACCACATTACCTAAATTTAAAGTGTCAATGGATATGTACATGGAAATTAAATCACATTCTATAGGCCTACCTAGCCACATAATATACTTATTTTAATCTTCAGTTAAAAAACATTGAGTATGCACAAGCAGCAATTTTAAGTGTTTAAATTTGAGTTCTCCTATTCCTCTTTTCCAGATCCTGTGGCATTCACATTTTTGGGTACTGCCTGAAGAAGCCTCTGTGTCAAAACACATTGCTTTGTGTGAATATATGTTTATATTGCTCTAAATATTTTGCAGGTGTTTGACACCCGAGTCATCTCTGGGAAATCCACAGCTGTGTGCAGAGTTTTGTTCCAGCCCACCTCTAAAACATTGCATTCAGTCTTTGTTAGTATGAGATCTGTTATAAACATACAGTAGGCTACATCAATGGGGCAACCATATGTTTGGACAGGTTTGTAAAATTCAAGAGTATGTTTGACTACTCCTTATATATACAAAACTTAATATGACTAATGTAGTTTCAAGTATAAATTGTGTATTTATAACCCAGTTATGTTTACAGGTATTTTTGGTATAGGCCCACTTTCAGGTACATTTTCATATAAACTCCTCAAAAAAAGTTCGGAAACATTATTTCGGTCGATTATTCCTCCCCTTTAATAATACCAATTGGTATTGTATTTTATATCGCTGGAAAGCCTGATTAGTCACCTTTACAACGAGGTACAACTTGTAAGGATCATGCATTCTTGGAATGAGCAACACAGCTAACCGTGTGGGTAGCGGCCCAAAAAAATGTGCCAAAATCCCCTGCAATATTCAATATTCTTCTGTAGGCTATATGGTGTAACGTTATAATAAAAAATAAAAATATAATTTAAAAAAATTGTGTAGATGTCCATTTGTTTTAATCTGTAGGCTATGTTGCTTAATGACAAGGCTAAATATAGATTATTACAATAGCCGAGGCTACAGGTAAAATTTTGAGTTGATGGGCCTGTGAGTAGGAAGATCAGAGTCGGTTGTGCCCCGGGGTCATTTCCCCAGTGTTTTCACCAAATGAAAAAGAAGCTGAATTGCTGTCATTCAGTTTTTACAAGTCTTTTACTGTCATCTGCTGGGTAAATACATGAATGACAGTCTAAACAACATAGCCTATGCGGAATAGGCCTACACATTTTTTTAACAGGGTATGAAAACTTATGTCATTCATTCAATGAATAGGAGATTTAAAAATATCACCCCTCCCGCTAACGCCTAGCTACGAGAAAGATTATACGTCAGCCAATTCACCTGTATTTTCCTATACACTCGTGACAATTGGTTCATGATGACGCCTTATTGGCTGATGCCTCTTGATGGCCTAATTGTCACCACCTGATGTAGCTGTTTGAATCCTTTGTGATGTTAGTGTTTCCTGATTGTTTTGTTTGTTCTGATGAAGGCCCCTTGGGTTGAAACGTAAACTAATAAAACTTTATTTTTATAACGCAGTGTTGCGAGGAGTTCTTTATATTCTACAAACATTGTAATATAAAAATTCACAAAGATTACACGATTAATATTTTGGGTTACCCACGTTGCCATGTGTTGTCCCAGAAGTGCTTGGTGTCGTGCAGTTGAATTTAAATATTTACAGGGAACTTTAACCCGAACTGTTTTAACGGTGGAACACGGCAAAGACTGTAATATGGAGGGAAAAGAAACTGAAAGGAATGAGTACAGTAATCAATTTTACGGAACATATGCGGGATGAAAAGGTAATGTGATACATAAACGATTTATCTGTAATTAATGAAGCTGTAGCCTAGTGTTAGTAACGGAGTACAGTAATCAATTTTACGGAACATATGCGGGATGAAATGGTAATGTGATACATAAACGATTTATCTCTAATTAACGGAATTGAAGTGTTAGTGTTAGGGATTAGCTTCCCTGCCAGGAGTGGTTGTAGTTATCTGTTTTAGCTATGTTTGCTAGCAAAGCCAAAACTTTCCTGCGAAGGGTGTCCATGGCGCCAAGTCCCCAGTTGTGCACTGTAGCTCCAACGCCGTGTTTACCACCTCCGATATGCGACCTCCCACCATAAACTGAAGCAGTATTAGACAGCAAACTTTTGACCGTAATTATGCAAAAATTATAATTTTGCGCATTTGCTTTTCAACTTATTACCGCAAAAATTAGAATTTTTTCATGCACTTTTCACCACGCGCAATTTGCCCATGCGCTTTTCAACAACGGGGAACAGGCAGCCAGGCAGCCACTCAGCCAGTCAGTTACCTACATTCAGGCGTTTAGGCCCGCCCGTGGTTTGTAGGCTATGTTTGAGTAACTTTGCATTTTTGTACATTGAAAATGTTTTTTGTTGAGATTAGGCTTACATCATACATTGTGTTGTTCCCAAAAGTTGGTACAACACACCGTAATTGTCTTACAACAGTAGATACTTAACACAGCTTTTGTCTACTTAAATTAATATTTGTGACTGTGAGAGACAGTGCGACTATTGTTTGCATTCCTTTAAGTAAAGAAGGTGAAAGGAACTTTAACTATTTGACACTGCAAAAGATATGATATATGACCTTCTAGTCTCGCGAAGGCCAGACTTTGTGATGAACACAAAGTCTGGTCCATAGACTTGCTTAACGTGGTAAAGAGCCGCCCACTTTGACAAGATGGCGCATTTGATTGACATGCAAGATAACCAACCACAGACCGTCTATGTTCCGTGACGTATTGAGGCGCTACAGAGGGCGGTCGATTCAGAAACAGCGCTCCAAGAAAAACAGACCCGCATGAAACAAATGCGATGTACTAAAATGGCACGGCGATCTCCATTAAAACAGTCTATCACACCGAAGAAAGATAGAGAACCTGACCTGACCGGACCTTCTTAGACATCTTTGTAAACATTACTGTAAACAAATATTAAAACCAAATGTTCACACTAGCAAGCCTACATGCAGAGCACAGAACCGGTCGTTTTATCCATTTGCCCTGTAATTAACAATTTAGGCTAACGAGTAACGTTAGCTGGCTAGCTGACTAAAACATTGTAAAATATTTGAGACTGTTTCCATTGTAGTTGAAATAAGAAAATTATATCTTACCATTGCACTACGGTGTGCACTTCATCAACTGCCATTCCGATGAGGCGTTCCATATAAACTTCTGTTTGTAGCACGTCTCTCCATTTCTTGGTGCCCACAAGTAATTCGGGTGATCCAAACACTATGTTGAATCGCCCTGCTGCGATTTCTACATCGGTGGCCTCACTCTTCCTAACACATGCCACAGACAACCCTTTGCCTGTCAGGTACTTAACCTGATCTTGCATTATCGATGTAAGGGGACAGACGACTAACAAAATAGGTTGAGTTGGGAAGCCTGGTATGTGTTTGCCGAGGGTCGGCCATGCTTGAAATATAAGGCTTTTCACGTATCCTGTCGGCAAACATGCGAGTATATCTTGTTTATTAATTATCTGCCTCAAAATAAACTCTTGAATATCTTTCAGAGATGGAATGTCGTGAACTTCAAAAACTTTATTCAATCCAGCGTTAAGCTCTTGGTCCGAAACACTCATTGTTCTTGATGGATTCGCAGCATTCACTAGCAGCCGATTAGTTAGAAGAACTTAGAACTTAACTTGTTTCCCGACAGACTGATAAAACCCAATGCACTGCGTCGTACCGGAAATACGCCCACACTCCTGTGATTGACAGTGCTACTAGCCAATGAGTGCTAACTGTGCGTTTTCTCACAGTCCTGTCCAGCTTATGCAAGCCTATGCATCAGACGCTGCATACGAAGTGCGTCAAAGCGGCTGAGGCTGAGAATAATGACCTTCTACAAATTTACTTTTACAAAAAAACAAATTTAAAGCATAAGGCGATTTCACTAAATTCATCATGTGAATGTAATTTATCTGGGACAGAATCAGAGTACAAGCTGTCACTCATTTTCCTTTCAGGAAACAACACTACATTTTGGTTGTACAGTACAACCAAAGACACTATGTACAGTGCCTTCCACAATTATTGGCACCCCTGGCAAAGATGAGTAGAAAGGCTATAAAAAAATTCAGCGTTTGGTGAATTAGCTTAATCTCACACTGAAAAAATTAGAAAAATCCAACCTTTAATTGAAGTAAATTTATTCTGAGAAGAAAAAATCCCTCACCAAGAAATAATTATTTTTAACAAAACCACGTGTGCCACAATTATTGGCACCCCTAAAAATTATTATGAACAAAATGTAACTGAAGCATTTTTTCCATTTATATTTTACTTTTTAAAGTTGATCAGAGTGTTTAGGAACTTTCAAGCAGTAATCCATGACTTCCTGTTTCACTGGGGTATAAATATGTGGTGACACAGAGGCCATAGTCCCTTATTCATACATCAACATGGGAAAGATAAGAGAACACACAAATCAAATGAGGGAAAAGTGTGTTGATCTTCATAAGTCAGGGAATGGCTATAAAAAAATAGCTACTCACCTGAAAATGCCCATATCTACCATTAGGCCAATACTTAAAAAGTTCAAAGCAACTGAAACTGTTACAAACTTGCCTGGAAGAGGAACCAAGTTTATTTTGCCCCCACGCACAGTGAGGAGGATGGTAAGAAAGGCAAAAAAAATCCCCAAGAATCACTGTTGGAGAATTAATCCTGGGGTCACCAAAACTACCATTAGACATCAACTCCATGCCAACAAAGTATTTGGAAGGCATACCAGAAAAAAGCCTTTCCTCTCATTTCACGACCAGTGCCTGGAGTTTGCTAAACGCTACTGGAACTTTGACTGGAACTGTGTTCCATGGTCAGGTGAAACGAAAATTGAGCGTTTCGGCAACCAACACTCAAGGTGGGTTTGGCGTAAAAAAAAGGATGGTTATACCAAAAATAACCTGATCCCCACTGTTAAGTATGGTGGAGGTTCCGTGATGTTGTGGGGCTGTTTTTCTTCCAAAGGCCCTGGGAACCTTGTTAGCGTACATGGCATTGAACGCCATTAAATATTAAATCTGAATCTGGCTGCCTCTGCCAGGAAACTAAAACTGGGTCGTCGTTGGATCTTCCAGCAGGACAATGATCCAAAACATACGTCCAAATCAACGCAAAAATGGTTAACTGAACACAAAATCAAGCTTCTGCCATGGCCATCTCAGTCCCCTGACCTAAACCCCATTGAAAACCTGTGGGCTGAGCTGAAGAGGAGAGTGCACAAGAGAGGACCTAGGACTCTGGATGATCTGGAGAGATTCTGTAAAGAGGAATGGTCTCAGATTCCTTGCTCTGTATTCTCCAACCTTATTAGATGTTACGGGAGAAGACTCAGTGCTGTTTTATTGGCAAAGGGAGGTTGTACAAAGTATTAAATGCAGGGGTGCCAATAATTGTGGCACACGTGGTTTTGTTGAGAATAATTATTTCTTGATGAGGGATTTTTTTTCTCTCTGAATAAATTTACTTCAATTAAAGGTTGGATTTTCTCATTTTTTCAGTGTGAGATTAAGCTAATTCACAAACGGTGATTTTTTTTAACCCTTTTTACTCATCTTTACCAGGGGTGCGAATAATTGTGGAGGGCACTGTAGATGCGTAATTGCCATTCAAACTGCAACTGACAGAACTCTTAAAGTAGAGTAGAACGATTACAGTGGCTGATCAGTAATTATGATTAGCCTTTAAAATAAATGATGGTAGAATAAAGCAACAGCACTGTTATCCCCTTATAATTGTGACAATGACTTGGCCTCCGTGAGTTTGTTTTTATCTCATCACCATTTCCAACAGTTGTATTAGTTTAATTGTATTATCTCTCCATATCATTGTATGTTTCCAATGAATACATTTGAATGTGGTAATTAATTAGATATATTATTGCATTCCATATACAGTCATCATCTCTGTCATGGTATAATTTGTGTGCTTGAACAGCATGAGATTGTTACAGTAAAGTACCTTATGTAGGCTAATCACAGCATAGGATTATGAAATTGTGTTTCTCGGAGAGATGTGAATCTTTTGACAAATTTGGGGGGGTTAACTGCTTTTGATTAAACCTTCGATGTCTTCATTGCATCACTGTATCAACACCACAAAATGTTAAGCTACAGTCATTGATAAACTCCGATAATTAGCCTATATAAAAAGGAAAGTATTAACAAAAGCCCTCAGTATATGTGGAGTTAACAGTAGATGTATCCAGTAGAGCGCTTTGAATGACATATGAGAGGTTTGAATAACATATAGGTGGGCACGAGCTCGGTCCAATGATTAAAATCAAATGATGCATACTGTAATGCCCACAGTCACAGAATGCGTTTAAGGATCAGCATTCATGCTGCACGAGCGTGGGGCGAGCAGAAGTGTTGAAAAGATGAAAAACCGAAGCCGAAATGGACTATTTCAACGCAAGTTAGCAGTCTATGGGACACGTGAATTTCTGATAATATAATGCTATGATCTGTAAGAAGTGCGTGAGTTTTAATTGACCTGTTCATATTAGCGCGTCGCCCGGGCGTGAGCTCATTCTTCTCCAGAGACGAAACACGGTGACAGCCAGGAGGGCTGTTTATGTGGAGATGAAAACGACCAATTGTACAAGATGCAATAAGGAATTAGCCAACCATAAAGAAACGGGTTAATCCGTTATGGCATTAATAACGGGAGCTGATATATAGTAGCTACTCTGTTATCAAATATGTTTTTCAGCTGACAGCTGAATGCTATTACAGTAGCAGTTGTTCAAGCTGTGCTTCAGGAAAATCACTAGATGACGGTGCGCTGGAATAAACGTGATAGCTTGAAGGTGAAAAGGAGGAAACATTAAAACATTTGTTCTTGATGACTTCAAGTGTACAGAAGAGGAGAGGTGGGGGAGCTGCGATAGTGAATAACAACCAATATAGTGAGCGGATAGCAAGGAGAACTCGGGCTGCGAGGTAATAGGAAAACACCAGACACAGAAGCTACTGGATTTGTTATCTGAGATCTGGGTTTGCGCAGCGAGCGTTGTCTGAGGCATGGGCTGCGCTCCCAGTATTCATGTCTCTCAGAGCGGGGTTATCTATTGCAGGGACTCGGACGAGTCCAACTCCCCTCACCAGACAACGACTATCTCCCAGGGTACCGCTGCAACCCTCCACGGCCTCTTTATCAAGACCGACGCGGCAGACAGCATACCTTCAGTTATCGCTTACCAAAGCAGGCACACACGAACCAATTCGCACCGAGACCGCAGAGAAAACAGCGGAGGACACATCTGCATCGAGGCCGAGACGCAGACGAGCCACAGCAGCGTTAAGGTATAGAGCGAGTTGTGCTGATTCATAAAACAACACAGAACCTGTCTTTGGCATACCAGACTAGAGGCCTACAATAATGTAGACAGATATGAGCTGTTGGTTATGTTGTTGCAATATGACTTTAATGTTACGTTTCAATTTTTGCCAGTCTGTTTTACGTCAATATATTGTGAGGTGTTTTCGTATAGTTTTTTTCATAGGTGTGTGTGTGCGCGCGCGCGCGTTCGCGCGTGTATGTTTGCTTTGTATTTCTAAGAGGCTATTATTAATGATCCTGGAGTTATACGCACCTGACCCAGGAATTCGTCTTTAGTTGTTTCTTAGACTGAAGGATATTAAAGTAATCGGAAGAAATCACAAATCTGTCCATTCTTTTCAGTGACAGGATAACGCAGAGACTTGGTGTTGGTGTTCATGGGTATGATGCTGTTCCAATGCAATGTAACATGGTCTACTGAGAGCCTGTCCCCGCATATCAGACAGTAGATGCCTTATTTGTATTGTAGTTGTGCCGAGCACAAAGCAAGCTTCTATCTCACAGATTGTGCTTGCTCTTTCCAACTTGCCATTCTAAATTTTCCAGAAAGTAGATGTATTAGATGGATTGACCCACATGACATGTTTCAGCTAGAAGTATAGTACTGCTAAAACTGCTTAGAACTATAGTACTAACTGTAATATGCAACAAGTGAAAGAGCTATGTGTGAATCCATACCAATTATTGCTTATGCTATTTTTTTGGAGAACACGTGTTACCTTTATGACCATCAAAAACATTTCTCAGGTCCATAATGTTGAATCCTATACGTTAATTCACTTGTTATTTTTAGACAAAAGGTATATGGGGGATCTCCGTAGTTATAGTGCATATACAATTTAATGAAATAAGTCCTCATTATAAGGCTTATGCTTGATAGTTGAATGATCTTGCAGTTTGTCATCCAGGTTGAAGTCTAGGATGGTGTTTTGTGAGATCACAGGGCTCAGCTGTTTTGCGTTTGAAGCCTTGATAACGTATCAATAACGGCATTGACTGCTACATCATGCTTTTTGCAGCATCACAGTAAAACTGTTGATAACTTCAGCTGGCTCTGCTGGAACACTGTTTACCCCTCCAGACATAACTGGACTGGAGTGTGAACGATCACATGTGAGCAGGCGATGGCGTCTTCAGATGCTGTTTATACACAGTGTCATGTTCCTTTTATGAGAATGTGTCCTACAGAAGCATTGTTCTATGATAATATTGCCTTTCTGCTTTATTTCTTTACATAATGATGCCAACTGGAGGTGTTCAGTGCAGTTTTGAAAATGATGGGTTTGTGTTTGACCTGTATGTTACATTAGATACTGCCATATTGGAATGGAAAGTGTGAAGATTATGTATTTGCAGTAAGCAGACTGCACAGTCACTAATGCAGACGTCGAGGCTTTGCACAATGTTAATGTACAGTGCCCACCAAAATCATCCACACCCTTGATAAAAATGTGCATAAAATGCTGTTATAAAAATAACCAGTACAGGCAATAAGCTGTATACTCAAAAAATAGGAAAATTATATTATTTTATATTACCACAGTTTCTCAGAGAAAACGTCTTTAACAAGTGATGTTTTTTTACTCATACCGTCTTCAGTACCCTCCCTTCACAAGGATAACACTACTAAGTCGTCTTCTATAGGGTTTTATGAGATTTGTAAAAATATTAGGGAGGATCTTTGACCATTCCTCTACACACAGAATCTTTTGGGATCTTTCAAATCATTCATTATGCGCTTGACGACATCACACTTCAATTCAAACCACAAATCTTCGATCGGGCTCAGGTCTGGAGGCTGAGATGGCCATTGGCAAAACAGTAATTTTGTGGGCAGTTAACTATTTTTTGTCTTGAATGTTGAACAATCTATTTGCAGCCAAGTTTTAGCGCTCTGATGGGATGACAACATGTCTAGTAGGTACTTGCTGGATTTTTGCAGAACCTGGTATTATGGTCGGATGAATCCAAAATTTAATTTTTTGGCTAAGTACCAATCTTATAAAAGATTATAGAAGATGACACAGTATTAGTAGCCTTGTAAAGGGAGGGTGCACAAGTGCTGTAAATGATTGTGGCTCCTATCTTTTTGGAAAATATTTCTTTGTTTAACCAGATCTTTTTTTCTGAACAATTATATTACTACAAAAGAAAACATTTCCCATTTTTGAGCATACAATATAGTGCATTACCCGTATCGTTTATTTTATAGAGCCTTTTTTTCTTATCTTTATCAAAGGTGTGATTCATTTTGGAGGGCACTGTGTGCATGACTAATTTTATTCATTTAAAAATCCAGCTAACCAAACCCTCAACTTTGAAAGGTTGCTTTAATGGTGATGCTGTTGTAAGCGAATAAATGAAATAAGTAAAAATAAGTAGTAAAAATAAGTAAGCTTTTTGGTTGAGGAAGACCCTGGGAGACCTGAAGATCTGTGGATATCTTGGATATTTTGTGCAAACAAGCGTATGAATACTACTCAGCTACTGTTTAGTCCATTAAACCGCCATGTTTGCTGCAATTTAATGCATTTCTTGAATTCACTCTTCCATTCAGGCTGATGACACGACTGATTGTAGTTTGTATGCCAGTACGTCCCAATCACAGAATTGTGTGTGTGTGTGTGTGTCTGTGTCTGTGTGCAGACTGTGCACGTGCAAGTGTGAAAATAATCTTTATTGTGTGTGCTCAACACCTTTCTTGAGCTATGGGCTTCTTCTACCAGAGACTATGGATTATAGCTGCAGTTCCTACCATCTAATGAGGAAATGCATATCTGCTTTATAGATTCCTTTTTTGCGTTGTAAAGCATGTAGCTGTACTCATTGATGCAACCTCCACTGTCGTTTCAGGAGAGTGCAGACAAGCATGTGCTCTCCTCCGATATATGTGAAAGCATGCACAGATATGGCAGTGAGCACTCTGGCAGCAGTCTGGAAGCACTTCACAGCGGGATTTTTGAGGAAAAGTCATATGGGAGTATTAAATCACTGACGACAAAAATATGAGGTTCGCACTCTAAGAAAAGTACTTAAAAGTTGAATTGTAATTTTCAGTTACTGTATTGTGCTACAGGTGGAAAAATTACCTCATATTATTTCTCATCATTTGATGATGTCAGCTCACTTTGCCCCCCCCCCCCCCCCCCCCCCCCCCCCCCCCCCATGAGTGCGTTCCCGTACGCCTTGGATACATTCGAACTAAGAATTCTTGTTAACTTTTGATTGCTCTTTTTTACATGACTGACCGATGCAGAATTTCTAAGAGAAGGTTTAAAAAAAAAAAAAAAAAACTTACAGTCTTATGGCGTAAGTCAATTTTCCCCGTTAATTTCCTCATAGTATCAAACATGGCTTTAGACTTTCTGTTTTATAGACCTGTCTTTGAGATGGTCTTTCATCGCAGTGTTTTAAATATGAATTTGCACCTGCCTGGCATAATAAAGACGAGTCATGAGGCTATGGAAGTTTAGGGATTATCTGTGTGAGAGAGGGCTTACAACCGATCAAAAACTAATTTACATCTAGCAAATGACTGAGTGGGATTTAAAGAGCCACCAATACTGATTTAATAGCATTTGTTCTTAGCGAGCAGCAACTACTGTGGGCTGGGTGGAAGGGGTTCTGCCTCTGTTAGCCTTTCAGTGTTGAAGGCCTTTATGACAACTTGAAAGCTTGAGTAGGTAAGAAGTGATTTCATGCTTCATTTGCATGTATTTCTCATTATGGTAAATGTATCTTTTCAACAAGTCTTCAAGTGATTTTCCTTTGCTGAAAGCAACATTTTCAAACGCGGGCAAAATTTCTTAAATTCAGAATTCAAGCCTTTTCTTTTTTTCTTTTTAAAATACCACCACTGCTTCTTCATTCTAAAATACAATATTGTGTGGTATTTATTCATTTCTACTTTAGGGGAAAATGTGGAAAAACTCTCTTGAATCTATGTAAGGCATGTACCTAATACAAAATAAATATTTCATACATTGTAGTAATCGTACTATTGCCATGTAAACCAACCCATTGCCAACCTATTGCCTAGACTGTGTAAAAATGACTTTTTGTAGGGTTTAATTAATTTTAAAATGTAAAATACATCATTTATGAAATATAGAAATAAAATAAAAATTTGCTTAAAATGCTAAATATTTCTTCCATTTAGCTGAGCAGCCCAGTTTGGGAACCCCTGCTATCCCTGAGAGAAGTGCCAACGCTAGACTTTAGTCAACGATGCTCCTGTACAGCTGGGCTCACTTGGGCTCTGCCTAAGTAAGTATTTGTTATAAAAAAAGTGGTCAGAAGGAATGGAGGACCAATGTTCTTGATTTGTCTTTGGCTAACGTGCGTGCATTTATCTTCTATTTTCACTCACAGCCCTCATTTCAAACATGACGGTTTAATATGAAAAGAAAAATTGCTAAATAAAAAAATAAACATTTTTCAAACAGTCAGACGAGGATACGCTTTGTTAAAATGGATGGATGACTAATCAGAAACGTCATCCACGAACGTCCGCTCCGGCGATATCCACGGAGCTATGGAGAGCTTGGAAGATGAAAGGCTGATGCCGGGGTCTGTTGCAGCCGTTGCCAGGTGACGGTCTGTAAACCGGCCTTCAGTGCCGGGAAACGGGAGAGGCCTTTTGATGCCAACTTTGGACGGTGCTTTCTCTTCACCCTGAAATGCCCCAGGAACATGCAGAAAGGTTAATTGCTTTAATTTTAAAATAAAAAGTGATACCTGATTATTGTCAATTATTCAGAATCACAGTCCTTATTTCACGTGGAGTCTCCGACAAGTAGGGAGGAAGTGGTCTGTGCTGGTTTCAGAAATATGATGACATAAAGGGGCTCTCAGTTTAGCCCTGTGTGAATGCCGCTCTGGAAGCATTCTGGCTGTAATAATGTGTCAATGACATTATGATTGCATGATTATTAGTCCCAACATGCTGTGATTGAGAAGACTAATCATATGACCGATCAGCTCCTCTGCACAGCACAACTAAATTTGAACAGCCAAACACTAGACTTTGTGTTTCTTCTGGAGGGTGGTCATTTTAGTGGGGTAAATCTCCTTATCACTATTTTCCTAACCCTACCCTCTTTTGCATGCATCATCTCCAGCATAGGGAGCTCGCAGTAGTATCAGGGATTTTTTAATAGAATGGTTGCATTTCAAACGTTAAATGTGATGTGATCTGAGGATTGTTGGCAACAGTACTATTATGCCTGCTATTGCAATACTGTTGTGTCTTGATATTACATTTAATTCTCTGTCATTTCAGATTGTATAAAGGAGGATATAGGCTTGGATTCAATTATAATTTGTCCTTAAGATTGACTTAAAAATAAATGCAAGATTTTATTCTTCACTAATGCTTTGACAATTTGGTGAAAATTTATACTGTGGGAGTTGGATTCAATGTCTGTCACCAAGGGTGTTAGCTAGCATCCTGACTGTATTATGCACTTTTTTGCCTCTCCACTTCCTGCTATTGTCTTTCTCAGGTACTCATAGGATATTTGATTTGTTGGTGCATCCTTAGAACTATTAGCCAGACTGAGACCTCGTATCTATACAAATGACTAAAAGGTCCATTAGAAGATCATTTTTTCTTTATGGAGACTCACAACTTGTGAAGGGTCTGAATTTGGATAAAAGAAGTAGGTCAGTCTGGCCTTTGGTTCATAGTAAGGCCACTCAAGATCCATTTTAGGCCTGGATTCATCTTTTGTATAACAGCATCACATAGTGTTTATTGTTAGACCGCATCATGACTATAACAGCTAGAAGACCTGTATTCATGGGTTCTTTGAGGGAAGCTCACACAATGGTTCTGCGGTATGTCCTCTTCATACATAATTGTAATTAATGCCAGTGTCAAGTGTCAAACATGAAGCCAAAATGAAAGAAGATGTGTTTTCATAACATTTGTATGTAGTCTGGGGTGCTTGTGTCTACACAGAATATATTATAAAACCTTTATTATAAATAAAGGGATATTATTATTTTGTAACATTTTGCTGAAAGGGTCAGTGATTTATTTATGCTCCTTTAGGTCTGTAGTCCCCAGCATACACAACATGTTGTTCAGTCCAGAGACAGGAATGTTGAAATTCAGTGTTTTGTACAGGGGTATCTGTGACGTCAGTTACCAAACTGAAATCCATGTAGTCTAAAGACACAGAAACCTGAGGACAGACCACAATACCAAACTATTTCTTTCATATTTTAGTTAGGTGCTTCTGTGCCCTGACTAGGAATAATAGTCTATTATTAGGCCATGCTAAGGTTGTGCAATGCTCTAAAATGTTTAATGAAAACACTCTCTCTGCTATTCTGTCGCAATAGTGCTAAAACATTCCCCTTTGTCCAGTTTTGATAGTATTCCAGTTTCTAGTTTTTTATTCAGTGTAAAGCTAATTTCTGCCGAATGGTTGATTTGCACTAGTATGAGCTTGTTACTTCCAATTAAATACCTGCCTGGTTGACTGGTTACTTGTGTATCCGAGGGTCTACTGTAACAAGCTAGCTTGAAGCCAAGTGCAGCTTACTTGAAAGGGGACCTTATTGACAAGAAATACATTCTGAGCTAACAAGAAGTGTGATTTCATTTATTTTGTAGTATACAGATGAATGGTATGCAGTTAAATTGTATGTGAAATTTGGTATGGAACAGTAAAGAAGAACCAGTTCTATCCGCCCCATGGAAATACTCAGAGCATTAGCACGATTATTACATTTTTTCATGATATATCTGGAGCATGGCTTTAATTTCCTGGAATTTTTATTGTAATTTGATTTTAAGAAAACCACTCATGTGTAATTGTAATATGACCTTAAGTATGATGAGATCAGTGCACTGATCTCTGCAAAAAAGGATTTTCGAGGGTGACCAGGAATGGGCTGTGACACCATTGCTTCAGTAGACCTTGTACATCACATCTCCCAATCCTCAGTGATCATGGCAACTGATAATGAGGAGGATGCTCCAGTATAAGTTGCGCATTGCAGCAGGATTGGGGTTTCCCAGTATTTTAAATCTACAGAGATGGAACTCTACAGCAAATGGAGGCGATAGTCATTTAGTAGTTTATTTCATGATCAATGCTATAGGTGCAATGCTATATATATACTTTAAATGCTATAGGTGCAGTATGAATAGTATTATTTCTGGGGAAGTGATACTCTTTTAAGTGACTGAAATATGATTTTCTTTCTAATCTGCCAATGTTGAGACCAAACAAGAAGGGAACGGAACCATGAATTCCGAAAATTGGATTATGTCAGGTCAGATGACGGATGGAGCAATGATGTCTTGTTGTGTTTTATTATTGGCTTCAGTCCACCGGACTTCAATAGCGTCTGCGATTCTGGGACGTTTGGAACAAGAGTGTTTCTATTTCAGTACCAGTGAAGAGTAAATCAGGCATGTGATTTAGTGGGAAACAGAGATGTTTTATCCTCTGTGTCCAGCCAGGCTTGAGTTGGTATTTCATTGGTATAACTGTCCAGTTAGTCTGAAAACTGAAGTTGAAAGGAGATAAAGAAAGAAGTGCAGGCGACACAAGACGGCATTCAACACAAGATGGTTTTTCTCAGTCTGAAGTGTTATTCTTGGAGGTTTGTCTTTCCAGTAGAATTTAATGATATAGCTTTAGAGATACTAAACAGTTGCACTTTGGAAAAGGGGGATCATAATTATTAGGTCTTTTTTTTTTTTGGAAAGATATCTTCAATGCAAACCATGAGTGACTGGGACATTTTATCTTTTTGTACATTTTTAAAAAACATATAAACAAGTATGCATGCACATATATTGTGAATTCACTCGGGGGACAGTGGCAACACACTCACAAGTTTGTGTATTTTCATAATTTTCTTTCATCTTCCTCCTTTGTATTTTAATGTATTTTATTATGCATGTAATTTATAAATGTCAGTGCCATGTTGCTTGCTGGCGAACAGATATCAAAGATCCAGATCTCTTTATAACCTGAGATGGTTTATAAACACAGACCCAGGTCAGCTCAGTATAGTAAAGTCACATGTCTTAGGGACCACTGATTTACTTTGGGTTATTACTACACAGACAAACAAAAAACGTTTAGTTTTTTTGCATTTGTGTGAAATATTGGATTTGAAATACAGTGAGCACCATAATTAATTGGACAGTGACACATTTTTTGTTACTTTGGTTCTGTATTCTAGAACTTTGAGTTTGAAAGTATAAAATGACAATGAGGTTGAAGTGCAGACTATCAGCTTTAATTTAAGGGTATTTTCATCTATTTCAACTGTTTAGAAATTATAGAACCCTTTGTACATAGTCCCCCACATTTCGGGCATCAAAAAATATTGGACAGTTTAATGTAGAATAAAGTAATAATTTTTTTTTGCCATAACTTCCTGATGTCTGTGACAGAACAATATCAAAATACTCTTGATATATTATTTTCTGGTACTCTTACAAGTGATACTATAACTTCTCTGCATTTGAATGGATCTCTATGGGAATTGGGGGTGGGACTAGATTTAGCTGTAAATTATGCTGGAACAGTATGGAATACATGGTTGGTGAAATCAAGTCATCAAGGGTCTGAGGTATCAAACAAGCCTCAAACCATCACTCTGCTGCCAGATATGCAGTAGATATAGATGGATCACTTTAAGGGTTGTTTTCCTGACAAATTTTCCTATTGAACTCTATGGAAAAATAAGTCAGGAGAAGAATACAATACGGCTCGTTTGATACCTCAGATCCTGGATGACTTAGAGCCATTTAGCCAACCATGTGTTCCATACTGTTCCAGTGTAATTTACAGCTAAATCTAGTCCCACCCCCCAATTCCCATAGAGATACATTCAAATCCAGAGAGTTTATAGTATCGCTTGTAGGAGTACCAGAAAATAAGATATCAAGAGTCTTTTGATATTGTTCGGTCACAGACATCAGGAAGATCATGGCGTGCAAAGGATATGTGACCAAATATTTAAAATTATTACTTTATTCTACATTATGTTAAACTGTCCGATATTTTTTGATGCCTGAAAATGTGGGGGACTATGTACAAAAGGTTCTATAATGTCTAAACGGTTCATCCGATATGGATGAACATACCCTCAAATTAAAGCTGATAGTCTGCACTTCAACCTCATTGTCATTGTATCCTTTCAAACTGAAAGTGCTAGAGTACAGAACCAAAATAACAAACAATGTGTCACTGTCCAATGAATTATGTGTCAAAGTGCGGTTTCTGAATATAAGGATGATTCAATCCCTCTTTCTGTGTCCTTTTTTTACATTTTATACTCTTATACAAAAATGCTGCAAGAGAGTGAACACATTTTTTACGTAATGTTTAGTATAATGTATCCTGAACAGCTTAAAGGTTGTATCAGCGATTTTGGGTGACGTCACTTCTGAAGCGAAATCCCAAACAAACAGAGCCAGCTCTGTTTTATGAATAATTATGTTATGTTTTAAAAAATAGTGTTCAAGCATCCAGAATTATAACCACGTTAATAACGTTTGTAAGAAACCAAACCGTTTGTAAATCCGTCAAGATTTCAGCGAGATAAGAGTATTAGCGTTTGTGCAGATCATTGTGATTGGTTGGAATACTGTTTATTTTGGTTTTGAGTGGTTGGTAGTACCATTTGTTTTTGTGTACGATCTCGGAGCATAGGCTGCCTACAGAGACGCGGTTTTTTGACGGCCTGCTTATGGGGCGGGCAGCTAGCGGATCGTGAGGAAAAATCAGATGAATGTGATCATTTATGTTTCGGCCCAGCATCGCTGATACAACCTTTAAAGACACTATTTAGGAACACAGTTGCATAACTGCCCACTCTTAATTTCAAAGTTTTACATTCAGTTTAAGTAAATCATGGTTTTATAGCAGAAGTGAACCAAGTTTCCAAGATGGTGCGGAAGTTATATTGTTGGGTTGTATTGCCATTATTTTTGATTTGTGGCTTAAAGGCCCACTCCGTAATTTTGGTTGCTAAAAAAAAGATGCCGATATGATAGGCTAGTATAGTATAGAATTATCATCCTAATGAAAATAACGATAAAGATCCTCATGAAAAGCACTTCAAATGGGAAAAATGAGTATTTAAAATAAGTGTTGGGCCGACACTACTTCCTTGTTCATTTTTCGTCTTCCGCATTTCATTCTTCTTCTTTGTTTTTAATATCTGATCTTTTTTTTAGTTCTTGCGCAGCTCATCAGCATGGAAACAAACTTATCACTCACTCATCATTTTTTACTTGGTTCTCACTCGTCAGATAATATATTGAAAAGAATAGTTGGCTAACATTTTGCCAAATAAACCATGCCTTGGAAATGGTTTTGTCGTATTGTATTGTGGCTGGTTACAGTAACAAAAACTATACGAGAACCATGATCCACGAGGTATTTAGTTGCAATGCGTGTGATTTTTGTCGATTAGCAACTGAAATTACTGAGTGGGCCTTTAAATAATTGACATTTGCCAATAAATTTTCCGTTTCCTTAATTTCAGTGATAGGTTTTGTCATTACTGCCCATTAGTGCAGAAGATAGGACTGTAGCCTACCATTCATCAGTATCCATGTACTGGGTGTGATTAGACTGGTAGTGGGCCAACAACAATATAGATTACATTTTTTGGTTTAAGAAAGCATTGGCCCCCATTTTGCTGATGTGTGTCGGCACACATGCCAGGAGACACACTTGCCACATGGTCCCTGGAGTAGGTGAATGGTGTAAGACAGGCTTGTTTGTGGGTGGAGGGTCTGTGATGGTAACAAGGGCCAATTATCCCTGTTTTATCATTGACTTTTTACCCATTCAGGGTTTCCAACAGTGGCTTTATTTATTTATTTATTTATTTTACTATTCTCACCTTTTCTTCCTCTTTTTTATGCAGGTTTCTTCTACAGAGGAATGCATAGGGCCAATGAGAGTGACCCAAGAGCCTATTCAGGTAAAACGAGAACTAAAATTTTATAGATTCTGGGTTCCTTCATTTTCAGGTTACCGTTCAAATTTCCTCTATTCATCTTTTAAAATAGGAAAACCCGCGGGGGGGAACTATTTTCTCCGTAGGTGCCTTAGCATGCTGTTTACCTACCTCATTTGGTTTGAGGTAGACTCATAGGCTGGAATGTGCAGTTCAAAGTTTTCCCAAAACTGCCCATGTTGTCATGTTGAATCAGGAGAAATGTAAATCCCCCAGTAGGGCAGTGCAGTTCGCCAATGGTGTGTCGTCTTCACGGGAGACAGACATGACCTTTCCCGCAGCCGCCTGATTAATTAGGAAAAGTAACAAGTCTCCAAATGCACTCGGTGTTAATTGCTGGAAGACCCCAGATTCTCTTAAGACTGCACTTGGATTAAGATTTGGCTCACGGAGGTCAGACTGAAGGACCCTGAGGCAAAATGGTGACAGAGATATCTAATGTAAGAGACACAGGCCATGTGGAGCCAGCCAAGCCTACAGCTGATTTCTCCACTTTGAACGTAATTATACTGTCCTTTGAAGACTTCATGACATCTGCTTTTGTACAGACACATACAGTATGTACACTCTGTCATGTTTGTACAATATATTATAGCAGTCTAATAGAAATTTGTTTTTCAAATCCCATTTGAGCTGTTGCTGAACTGATGAACTGGTTTGACCTATAGATATTTGAGGTCCATGAAAAATCCAATAATCGTTCTAAAAAAAAGTCTCATACACCATGGATCAATTATAGGATCTCTTCATCTGGCAGTTTGTTCTGATCCAGTACTTTGTAACCCCTTGCTATTTTGCTGAACCGTAAAAAGTATATCCCAATTGCAAAGCAGTTGTCATTTGTGTGATGGCAGGCACATATTTTCAAGCCTATTAATTTCTTATTTTGTTTCACCATTAAAGACGGCACATTTTAAAGTGAAGATTTCAAGGTATTCAGACTCATTCCAAAATAATTACAGTGTTCAGCTTGTTAGGTGCAATGAACATGTGGCAACGTCATTTCACCCCGTGCTTCATATTTAAGCATTATTTAACATCATAAATAAGAACACATGAAAGCCGCCTGGCAGAGTACCGGACACGCGGAATGAATATCTGCTTTGCTGAAGCCCACTGGAGTGGTGAACCTTATTCCAATAAACTCCAACAAATAGCAGAACAAGACAGCAACGCTATGACCTAATTTCTCTGCGTGTTATACCTCCTGCTGAAAGAGATGTAATGTACTCTAAGGTATTGTTGAAAAAAAAACGCATTCCAGTAATGTTATTCTTAGGTGTCCCTGTAATCCAACAGGGTGACCCAGCTCTGTGAGTACTTATTACATATTGGAGTACTTTGTATGCTGGGCTTGAGGAAGGAGCATATTGATGGTGATCGTGTAATGTTAAGTGGTTTCAGGCATATATGAATTTTACAGATGCATTCATGTGCTGTTTGCAGGCTGACCATAGATGATGATGATGATGATGATGATTTATTTGCTTTCTGTCCTTTGGGCTGGTGTCTCTCACAAGATCTACTGCTCTTGTAATTAGTGGACTGGCATTCCACATTCCAAAGAACATTTGCGTTTGAAGGACTGAATAGCGGTAAATGCAAATAGCCTTGCATGAGGCATGAGGCCGCCGGCCGCGAAAATGACGCAGTTCAGCACAGTGTGGTTTTTCGCAGTGTGGTTTTCCGCTACCTTCTGCTAAATCTACAGCGGGAGTGTCAGATGATATCTCCAGGCTCCTAGTGACAGTTAAAATAAAAAGAAATTCCTCGGAAGCAAACAAATCACGAAAGAAAGGCAACGCATTAAACACAAGTACGTACATTTAACGGATGAGTAGTTTGTGCAGTTGTGATCCTTTTAACTTTAAAATGAATTTACCTTGTTAAGGTCAAAGATGGCTTCTCAATGGCAGTTACAGTTGAAGTCGGAAGTTTACATACACTTAGGTTGAAGTCATTAAAACTCATTTTTAACCACTCCACAGATTTCATGTTAGCAAACTACAGTGCTGGCACGTCAGTTAGGACATCTACTTTGTGCATGACACAAGTAATTTTTCCAACAATTGTTTACGGACAGATTATTTCACTTTTAATTCACTATATCACAATTCCAGTGGGTCAGAAGTTTACATACACTAAGTTGACTGTGCCTTTAAATTTTTTATATTTGGTCGCATATCTTTTGCATGCCATGACTTCCTGATGTCTGTGACCCAACAACATCAAAAGTTGTTGATTTAAGGCTTGTTTTATACGTCAGACCCTTGGTGACTTAGAGCCATTTAGCCAACCATGTATTCCATACTATTCCAGTATAATTTACAGCTAAATCTAGTCCCACCCCTCAATTCCCATAGAGATCCATTCAAACGCAGAGACATTATAGTATCGCTTGTAAGAATACCAGAAAATAAGATATCAAGAGTCTTTTGATGTTGTTGGGTCACAGACATCAGGAAGTCATGGCATGCAAAGGATATGCAACCAAATACTAAACATTTAAAGGCACAGTCAACTTAGTGTATGTAAACTTCTGACCCACTGGAATTGTGATATAGTGAATTAAAAGTGAAACAATCTGTCTGTAAACAATTGTTGGAAAAATTACTTGTGTCATGCACAAAGTAGATGTCCTAACTGACTTGCCAACACTATAGTTTGCTAACATGAAATCTGTGGGGTGGTTAAAAATGAGTTTTAATGACTTCAACCTAAGTGTATGTAAACTTCCGACTTCAACTGTAAATCTGTCTTCATACACTGCCACACAGAACGCTCATTCAGCAAGTCGACAATGTTGCTGTGCAGCGTGTCGGGCCGGGCCTTTGCAACTGTAAATGAAATAATGGCATCACAGTGTTACAAAGAGATCAGTTTTATCAACAGTTGACTATTCATGTCATGTGCCATCATAGGTTCAACACAGTGGCTTGGATGAGGACTGAGCAGCTGTTCTTTCTATTGTTCTTTCTATTTATTTTTGTGTTTCCATTCAGGGGTGTACAGGCTAGTTACATACATCAGAGGACATACTCTACGGGACATTTATTCTTACACAGTACCGACACACTGCATGATCTCCATGCTTATTTTAAGGGTACAGAAAGGTGTCATGCATGTCCTCAGCCTTCTCTTGTAGCCAGAGTTGTTTGAAGCATGGGAGAATCACAAGCCTGAGAATATGCTCGGAAACAATGCAGCCGAAGATCAACCTAACCAACCTTTTGTTCCTGAAAATTCCCCTGTTTGAAAAAATATATATTCCCTTACAAGGAAACTCTGGATATTCTGGGTTGGTCATATTTATGCATAAGGTTTTGGTTCTTGCGGTGGCTAGCTGGCTCAAGACTGCAGACAGGTAGCCTCCTAGGATATTGGGGGGAAGGCCTGCAGTGGTAAAACTCGGGACATATGCTTCAGGGGTACGGGATACCTGCAACACTATAGGATACCTGCAACACTATACCTGCATCTAATTTAATTTATGTTATTACATTATTTATTTATGACCTTATCCAGGACATCTCACATGATAGATTACATTGTATGTGTTCAATTTGTACAGCTGGATATATATTTAAGCAAATCAGGTTAAAAATCTTGCTCAAGGGTACAGCAGAATCTGATTTCCCTTGCATGGTTTGGGTCCACTTGTACCCTTAGAGGGAAGGGTCACTGCAAATCAATACAAAGTTATTCTGAGTGAACAATCCTACGATGAAACATTTCTATCCTGATGGGAGTGGTCTCTTCCAGGATGACAATGCCCCCATCCACAGGGCACAAGGGGTCACTGAATGGTTTGATGAGTATGAAAATGATGTGAATCACCTGCTATGGCCTTCGCAGTCATCAGATCTCAACCCAATTGAACACCTATGGGAGATTTTGGACAGCTGTGTTAGACAGCACTCTCTACTACCATCATCAAAACACCAAATGAGGGAATATCTTTTGGAAGAATGGTGTTTCATCCCTCCAGTAGTGTTCAGTTCCAGAGACTAGAATCTATGCTAGACTAGAGGTAGAATCTATGCCAAGGCGTATTGAAGCTGTTCTGGCGGCTTGTGGTGGCCCATCCCCTTACTAAGACATGTTATGTTGGTTTTTCCTTTAATTTGTCACTCGTATATAGCTTCCCTATGGGAAAGTAAAAAGAAGACATTTATGACATATACTGTAATTTCCTGTATAAACCATAATCTGTGGTCAGATGGTTCAGGGTTGTGATGGCCCCATGAATGCCAGAGTAGCTAATATACTAATCCACCATCAGTTATCCGGATGGTTTTTATTTTTCTGTGGCCATATTAGTTATGGAAGCTTTGCCATAGATGGTTTACCTATTTACCCAAACAATTCTTCTTTTACTGATAAAAATGGGGCTTCGGGTGGGTGGGGAGCAGATTTAAAGAAAGTGTTGTACCTTGGGTATTTCAAAGACCAATCCAACACGATTTAGAATTTACAGTGTCAACTCCACGGATTCGATGTTGCTTAAGTGTCTGTGTACTGGCAGTAAGTACTTAAATGCTCAGCAATTAAGCATTAATTTCAGTTTCTGTCACTGATATCTTGTGCAGGCCTTTGAAGGGCAAAACTAGGCCTATAGAATATAAAACATGGAAATGGTGCTTTGGATGTAATGCCTCCGATAATATTCATCTGTAACTAAACTGATATTACCACCAACATGATTCATGCATCCCTGGCATACTGAATATTTTCAACACAAACAAGCCCAAAGTTATAATCTTCTACGAGTATACTAACTTGTTATATTATTATACTGTATTTATTTAATGTGAGATGCAGTGATATGGCATTTGTGAGACAGCACAAATTGTGTCAGGATGTTGCCATATTTGTAAGGTCCTTAGTCGTTTTGCGTACACACTTCAAGGGAATTTTTCTGTTGCATTAGGTCATGCACGGATGTGTCACACACTGTTTTGTGACACCCCTGGGAGGGAGATGCTGCAATTCCAGGTTTTAACCATTTTAAAAAGAGAGAGAGAGAGAGAGAGACACAAAGAAATTAACATCTTCACCCTTCCCCCTCACAAGTTCCGGGCAAAAATACTCAAAACAAAAAATTCACTATTCACGCTTTATTTCACTATTTCACAGACACTCAAACTCACTCTCTCTTTCTCTGGGTGCTCCCGGTCTCAGCCCTGTACCATGGAGAGGATCACACCTTTAAGCACCTGGTCTGATTAGTTAACCCAACCCAGGTGCGTGTGCTCACTCCACCAGTGGCTGAGGGTGTGTCCCAATACTAAAAAAATCCACCCTCCCTTCCTCCACTACCACCTCCCCGGAAACGGATCTTTGTGTTTTAATATTATGTTGCTGATTACATCTTAATTACGTATTAATGCTTTCATATTATTTAGTGTCTCGACGCAAACCGCAATGTCAGGTACATCGTATACTGTACATGCAAATAAATGTTCAGGCAGTTTTGCATACTTCTGGGTAGGAGTGGTGGTGGGGGAGTGGAGGAAAGGAGGTGGGGAGTGAAGAATATTGGGACGCAGCCTGAGACTACTCTGACTGCTCAATCGAATGCCACAGGATGATTATACACCTGGCCTGTGTGGTTCTCCCACTTATCTTTCACCTTCTGGTTTGAGTGCACCCCCTGTTGTATTTTGTGATGTTACTTGTTGTGTTGTTTGTGACACAGACTTACGTACGTCTTGGAGTCCACTGATTTTCCTCTACAACAAACAGCACTGGGTGGAAAGAACATGCATGGGGCAGTTGTGGTGAAGTCATCGCTGAGTACTGAACATTTCTTTATTTTAAGTTATTCAGATGGGAAAGCAGAGATGGGATCACAGTATACAGAAAGTGCCATGGCAGGGATTCAATCTCCAGGGGGATTTGTGAATAGCTCGAGAGTCAACCACCTTGCTCCACATGGTCGCCCAAGTGTACTCCCCTCCAAAAGCACCGAGCTACCCAGCAGATGGTGGCAAGCCTGTTCTTGTTGTTTTATTGGCTTTGATGCAGTTTAGCTCAGGTCATTGCTTTATTTTTTCCTGCCTTCTTTTTCTTGTTTTTCTCCCACGTTCATGCCTCTCAAAGTTCTGTCCCTCCTTCATTCTTCTCTCTCTCTCTCTTTGTAGTCTGTTCTGTGCTCTGCCGCTTGACTGTTCGTCGTTTGTCGGCGCGGTGCTGACAGGGTTCAGGGTGCCGAGGAGCAGCGGGCACGGGGAGGTGGCGACCCTGTGTGGCCCTGACTGTCAGCGCACTGGCGCTCAGGGTGGATGGGTGGATGGGGGGGGGGGTAGGTGAGGGCGGGCGGGAGCAGGCCGTTGCCAGCGGCAGCCTGCCTCTGCTGCGCTGTGTGGAATTTCACAGGGGAGCTCCATGGTAGCACGGCCTCGAGAGGATGAAAGCGTGTTGACCTTTCACAGGCGTCCGCAAATATTACGCGGTTTTTTTTTCTCGCCTTCGCCGGCCCTCGCCACTCCGACGGCCCGTCTTGTAAGACCCGCTCGCGGGGCTTTGAACTCTTCCCGTTCGCCGGCTCTCAGGGAGCAGGGGTCTCTCTCTCTCTCATGACTCACGGCCAGGCCGGGGCGGCAGAGAGGTGACAGGACTTGGGGGTGACGGGAAAGGGGCGGGGCTCTGCCGGTTCGTCTTCCGATGCCGGAATCGCGCGCCACATTCTTCCGCTCATGGGGGCATCAGAGTGTGCAACACGCTGCTTAAATATAGGCAATTATGAAGCCTGTTAGAAACATCACAAGAAATGAGACTCAGGCTCAAGCAAACCAAATGTTTTTTTTTGTGTGAATAATGCAGTTTTAGAAATGTGAACATAACAAATGAGTGAATGTCACAATTTTTCATGATTTACCTTTTTTATTTGAATTTTTTTACTGTGGCCACCCACTCCCTGCTGGTACTGTTGAGTAATCCATAGCTTATTGTGGTTATGCTTGTTCTTTCTATACAAATTACTGCCATTTTGTATACGTTTGTATGAGTTTCAATATTAAGCTCGTATTCATTTGATGATCTTCAAGCTCAAGCATACAGCGAAACGCCAGGTATACACCGATTGCTTCTACTTCTCTCTTCATTTTGGCTTTATTTTGGTCACCCGGTACCTCTTCCTGCATTTGCCTTGATTGAAACCTTGCCTTGTCTGCCCAGTTCCACAGCGTGGGGAGATTGTGATGCTGCGAGACAGTAGTGAACAGGCTTGTTGATACTGGACGCTGGCCAGCTGCCTGTAGACAGTTTTTCCTCTTGTTTCCTGTCTCCCACTGTTTGAAGGGGAGCTAGTTCCTGGACTGGCCTATTAAGAGCAACAGATGCCGCACAAGCTTAAGTTTAACATCTGCTCGTTGGGATTTATCTTTCATTAACATTTTATTTCCCTTTACAGGGAGATAAAAGAGATGGGCTGCTTTATTTTATTTTGTTCAAATATGTGAGTTTTTTTTTTTAGATTGCTTTTATTGCACTTTTCCAGGGTCAATCCTGAATAAGCCTTTCCTTTGTCGGGAGGTTTTTTAGTATGAGAGGCATTCTTTGGTCTTACCTGAATTGGGTGAACATTCACATTGCAAAAAAAAAAAGTTTCAGTCTTGTAATGAGACTTAAGATCTCAAGTAGAAAATATTAGCTTGTTTAAAGTTACCTTTTGCTTGAAAGTGAAATTGGCAAATATTGAAATGAGTCAAACTCTCACCTCAGGAAATCTTTTTATCTTATTTAACAAAAAATAAAATAAATAAGTTTTAAATATAAGATATTTGTTAATATAACACTTGTTAAGATTAACTTTTTTTGTTTTTGCAGTGTGACTGCACATAAGGAACCCGTCTTTGTGTGCGCGCGCGTGTGTGTGTGTGTGTGTGTGTGTGTGTGTGTGTGTGTGTGTGTGTGTGTGTGCAAGAGAGAGAAAGCGAGAGAGAGCATGGTCCCCTTAGCTGTATTTTTCTGTATATTTCATCTATTTTAAAAATTATAAATGGGCCAATCTGTATTATGACTATGGTGGATTATCATGCTAAGAATGACCTAAAATGAATCATGCAAAAGACTCACATCAAAATATGTCTGAACGCAAGGGCTTTCTCAGAAAACTGTCAAAATGGCTCTAAAACTCTAAAAATGCCATTTCCTGGGGCCCTGCATGTATTTTCGCTGTAATGCAGATGATTGTGTGGAGGACGGAGTACAGGAGGAGGTATAAATAGAAGTGCCAAACCTGCCCTGTTGCAGGAATGCTACAGTAATGAATCATACATCGTGATGAATACAGGTGAAACACCATAGAAAACCTCCCAGCATCCAATAATAACCCAGGTGCCTGATACAGAGAACCAGGGCCGCACGAACCCTGCAATAAATAGCCGAGCGGACAGTAAAAAACATCAGGTGATTGAAGGCCTCTGGTTTTTAGCAACCGTCATGCAGCAATTCAACATCTCCTTGCAGTTATGATGTTGCCAGTGCAGAGGTGAATTAAATACTGATACGAATACTTTAATATGGGTTAAGCGGTTTGCTGTTGATGCTGCTTCCTGCAGTTCTGCTGTTCTGTAATTAATTGCCAGTTTAGGTTCCACCTGCACTATCTAGTTGTCCCATAATCCTTCATTTCTGTCCCCGTATGTCACGTCCCCAAACCGTTCTGGAAGCTGTTCTTAAATGAGTAAAGTGCAGCCTATATTTCTTTTTCCATGTCATTCCATGACATTCCCACGGTCATAAGCCCTATTAGGAGGGAAATAAATTCCACTTTGTTTATCAATTACAAAGCAGCTGGTTTTGAGAAAGTATAATGAGAGTCAGAGGTCCCCGGTGAATTATGATTAAATGACCATATAGCATCGCTCCTTGCTCTTGGCTATATAGCAACTTTATGTATGATTAATGTAAAGTGCAGTAATGGTCTGATCATAATGGAATATATTTGGCCCACACCCAATCATGAGTTAGACTAGACATCTTCTTCTTGCTTAGAACTTTGTAAGCCTTGTTTTCGAGTGAGTATCAGAAACAACGGAAGCGTTGTGATGTCTGAAGAGGGTAAATCACTGAGGCGGTCTCTTTTTATGCCGCAGGCAGATACAGTTCTCCTTCTAGAGGAGGCCCTTTCAATCTAGAGTGCAAAAATCTAAATGCCCCCTTCCCCCAGGTCCTGCTGGTCTTTGCAAAGGAGGACAGCCAGAGCGACGCGTTTTGGTGGGCGTGTGACCGCGCAGGCTTCAGGTGCAACATCGCCCGGACGCCAGAGTCTGCCGTTGAGTGCTTCCTGGACAAGCACCACGAGATCATCATCATCGATGGAAGACACTCCCGCTACTTTGAAGCTGAACCAGTCTGCAGGTGTGCTCTGGTAGCTGCTGACATTATGCCATTCTTCTTCGGTAGTCATGTGTTTCAGAGATTAAAGATTGTGGCGGTAAAAAAGAGATAGGTTAGGACAAGGATGTACTAGAAGTAACATGTTGTTTGTTCTGTAGATCTGAAGGTATCTCTGACTTTTTTTCAAATTTAATTCTGTTCATTGAATATCTTGTCAGGGCATGCTGCAAAAGCAGAGAAGCACCCGCTAGTGTGTTCAAGACCAGGGGGGTATTTCACAAAGTAGGATTACTGAGTTAGCTGGATAACGGCACGGAGTAAAACCTCAATCCATTGTTCCAGATTTGGCTGGGTTCTTTACCCTGGGTTATCCAGCTAGCAATCCTGCTTTGTGAAATACCCCCAGGCTTGACTGTTAGATACTCAGAGAGGCTCATTTTGAGCCTGAATATGGGCTGAGTGGACCATTGTCATCTTAAAACAGTCTTGACTTCTTATATAACCTCACAGACAGTGGCACAGTAGCTGTATGTCACGCCCCAATGCACTTTACTCTCCTCAACACAAGTAGTATTCATTAGTGCTTATCAGAGCCATACGGCACATGGCCCTTCTGCTAATGCCCTTATCTCACACATGTTACCGTTAATGTTACAACTATAAATATTACTATATGATCTATCATTAGTTTAACTTTGGCAGAATTGTGTTTACTTCCTCCATAAAGTACGTCAGAAGGGCTAATACAGCATAGTTGAGTTTGGCTAAGGCAGGGATTTTGCCAGTGTTGTCAGCTGTTGGCATTCCACATTAAGATGATATTAGCTTTAATGTCTATGCTTACCTCATGTATTTGGCTGGAGCATTTATTTGTTTTAATATTAAGAGTGATCAAGCTGTCGCCAACATGAAGATTGCAGCATTGCGAGAACAGTCTTTAAATCGGTCTTAAGAATGTGAATATGCCATTTCCAGTTTGCTGTGTAAATTGCTCTTTTTGGGTGCTTTTGCATATTAGCACTAACAGGTATTTTGCTGTTGTATCTACATCCACAGTGCTCGAGTGTCTCTACCTCACAATACTGGCATCCACCGTGTCAGTTTCTTTAACTCTGAGTACTGACATCCACGGTGTATGAGTGTCTCTAACTCACAGTACCCACATGTACAGTTGTCCTTTTCAAAGTACCAACATCCACATCAGGGTTTGTGCATTATGTGAGTCATCCATTACACTGTATACTACACCCTCCTACTAAAAATGTTTTATAATAGAAATATTACCTGCTATAAAAATAAATGTAATATGCAATAGTACCTTATTATGTTAATAATTAAAATTGACTTACCCATAAGTGGGCCAGTTGAGATAAGCACGCGCAAATGGGACTTACGCCCGATATTCCGTGTAGCTTAAGCTTTTTGTGATTCAGACATTTGATTTATCCGCTGTTTTAAGCGTCTCTCCAGTATATACGCGGCATTACGCGCGCGGAGTGGAAATCTTATGAAAAGGAGCCGTGTCTGCAAGATACGCGTATTCAGAGTTCTCACTTAGGGCCAGATTCAGAGTTGAGATAAGCAAGCGCAAATGGGACTTACTCCCAAAATTCCACTTAAGCTATTTGTGATTCAGACATTTGACTTGAGGCGTGTCTGCAAGTCATATAAGATACTATTCAGTTTTCACTTAAGAATTTTTTTCCACGCAACTTTGTTTGGAAAAAAAGCAATTTCTTTCCTTTGCATAGCTAACTTGCAATTATCAAAGTATAAAAAGAAAAATATGTAAAAGTAGGCTATGATTGACCATCTGGTATATCATACCAGACCAGTATTAGATGGATTAATTGATAGACAGTGTCTGGATCATATTCGCTTTCACAGAGAGACGATTTTGTAGCCTTCTTGTGTCAGCACAGCTTGTCCAAAATTATTAAGTTGAAGACGTTGCATATAGGCTATTGTGTTAAACCACCGTAGGTTACATGACTTTATAAGGTAAATCGTTAAAAAAGATTAGATTTAAAAAATGTATATAATTTTTTCAGTAAATACAACGATTTATTTGTTTACTGAATAATATCGCGTGCAGCCACTGTCCAGCGATTATTTCTTTTGGGCATATCCAAATCGTCAATAGGAGCTATGATCATTTTATCAATGTGACGGATTAATAGGCTACGTTCACTGGTAAGATTTTACAAAGGCAAATGTGGTCTCTGCATAACGTCTCTGCATTTGAATGGATTTCTATGGGAATTGGGAGGTGAGACTAGATTTAGCTGTAAATTACACTGGAACAGTATGGAAACACATGGTTGGCTAAATGGCTCTAGGTCAGCAAGTGTCTGAGGTATCAAACAAGCCTCAAAACATCACTCTGCTGCCAGATATGCAGTAGATATGGATGGATCACTTTAAGGGTTGTTTCTCCTGACAAATTTTCCTATTGAACTCTATGGAAATATAAGTCAGGAGAAGAAACCTTATCTATCCATATCTACTGTATTTCTGGCAGCAGAGTGATGGTTTAAGGCTTGTTTGATACGTCAGACCCTTGATGACTTAAAATAAGATATTAAGAGTCTTTTGATGTTGTTGGGTCACAGACATCAGGAAGTCATGGCATGCAAAGGATATGCAAACAAATATTAAGAATTTAAAGGCAGAGTCAACTTAGTGTATGTAAACTTCTGCCCCACTGGAATTATGATATAGTGAATTAAAAAAGAAATAATCTGTCTGTAAACAATTGTTGGAAAAATGACTTGTGTTATACACAAAGTAGATGTCCTAACTGACTTGCCAACACTATAGTTTGCTAACATGAAATCTGTGGAGTGGTTAAAAATAGGTTTTAATGACTTCAACCTAAGTGTATGTAAACTTCCGACTTCAACTGTATATATATATATACACACGTATATAGTATAACAGAAGTTTAATTTAACGGTATGAGTAGCACAGGAAATAATGAACTCATTGCTGTTAATTCTTTCTTTTCTAGGTTAATTCGTGCCACCAAGTCTTCTGAGCATGCTATCATTTTAGCAGTGGTTCCACACATGTAAGTGTCTCATAGCCCCACACTCATTGCAACACCAGGGAGAACCTCTGGCCTATGTTAGACTGCCATACGACTGCATCAACAGAATTCTGCATTGTCCTGAAAAACAAGGTGCTGGAGATGTTTCAATTGTGTTTCACAGCACAAATACAGTATACCGTATGTTTATACAACAGTTAGTTTGGACCGAGCATTGTGATTGGCCGAGAAGCATTCCATGAGTGCTGATAAACAGTATAACATCACTCGGACCTCATCACCACCCAGGATCACTCTGCGTTGTTTACATTCTAATTGATACATTTTTGGAAAAAAATATTTATTTAAATGGGTTCTGAAGGAACTATATTTGTGGGTGGAGCCAAATAAACAAGACAATCATAATCTGTTTTCTCAGTAGAATAGAATAGAATAACTTTTATTTTCCCACTAGGCAACTTCAGTTGTAGCCCCAGCAACAACAAAAAAGACATAGACAGTGGGGCAGACCCACAACACACAAACATATCAAACAAAGACATTCAATATAATCATTGCAATAATCAAACTAATTAAGTGAATTAAAGTGTAATAGCCTACAGCCAAACGTCATGATTTAAAATAGCCCCCGCTCTCCCGAGATGTCCAGTGTTATCAAGCAGTCCAACACACAAACTCTGCCTCCACGACTTTCCTCCATACACGCAGTGTTGCGGTCTCTGTACACTGTCGAAACGGAGCACCGAACTGCGTCAGCCTTCCCAGTCGCCGCCTCACCCCTCCCCCGCATTATCTTCTCCTTCCCCTTCCCTGGTGGCCATTTGAAGATTGCCTGCAGTCCTAGATCAGTCCCGAGTCCCGACATCTTCAACTCCTGTGAAGAACGATGGTAAACTTTGTAGCTGCAGATCCATATGTTGTGAATGCGTCTCCATGGTGAGGACCACAAAGAAAATTATACTGAATATACAATCCGTCAATATTATCAAAACGAGCAGCATGAGTGCCCTGAACAATCTCCAGCCCGCTTCCCCATCCCACAACAGACATACAGCGCATGAAAAAAACAAAAGACAAAAGCCAGACACAACAAAATATATTCAAATTAACAAACACAAACACGAGAGACAACTGAACTACATGTCGCCATTACAGCGCCACGTGACATTATCATCATTACGTATGATTACGTATTACAAGTAATCATTACTTGATTGATATTTTATAGGCTAGTAGAACTGTTGTATAAAAGCAATAACACACTTGAGGTCGTGCTGTTATACTGTATATGAGCACAGCTGTGATTATCCTATGACTGAATCACAGCCATGCTGATATACAGTATAACAGCACTCCCTGTCATGTGATATTGCTTTATATATACACTACTCACAAAAAGTTAGGGATATTCGGCTTTCGGGTGAAATTTCAGGATGAACCTAAAATGCACTATAACCTTTACAGGTGAAATTAATTTGACCTTCTCTAAACTTTTGAATGCACATGTCCAACTATTCAATGTTTCAGTACTTTTTGCACAACTTGCTGTTCTCTAACAAGGAGCTGAACGGCAAAATTCACAACAGGTGTTTGATCCATGAATCGAACAATAAATTTCCTGGTTCAATTAGAATTGGTATTTAAACAGTCCTCTTCATCATGCTGTTCACATTTTGACATCATGAGACCAAGACGACACCTAACAATTGATCAACAGTACCTCGCTATTGCGAGGCTTCAAACAGGATGTTCTCAGAGGGAAGTGGCCACTGAGCTTAGAGTGTCACAGAGTGTCATCAGCAGGTTGCAACAGAGATACAGAGAGACTGGAAGAGTCACAGAAAGGCATAGAAGTGGACGTCCTTTGGCCACATCCCACACTGATGACCGCTTCATTGTGAACAGTGCCCTGCGGAACCGGATGATGAATGCCACTCAACTCCAGGCACATTTAAGGGAGGTGAGAGGCACCCAAGTGTCACGTCAGACCATTCGAAACCATTTACATCAGCGTGGTCTGCGTGCTAGACGACCTGCAAGGGTACCTGACCACACCACCAGGCACAGGCGTCATCGTCTTGCATGGGCCAGGGAGCATTTACGCTGGACGAGGGACCAGTGGGCCTCAGTGCTGTTCTCTGATGAAAGTCGATTCACGTTGAGCAGAAATGATGGCCGGCAACGATGTTGGAGACGTCAAGGAGAGCGCTATGCATCAGCCACTGTTGTCACCAGACGACCCTTTGGTGGTGGCGGTGTTACAGTGTGGGCAGGTGTGTCTAGTCAATACAGAACTGCCCTACACTTTGTGAATGGTACAGTGACAAGCCCATACTACCTGAATGACATCATTAATCCAGTCATTGTGCCCCTGCATGAACAACACAGGCCTAATTTCATCTTCATGGACGACAATGCTCCAGCTCATCGAGGTCGCATCATTAGGGAAAGGCTGCTGGAGACTGGGGTACCTCAAATGGAGTGGCCAGCACTTTCTCCAGACCTGAATCCCATAGAAAACCTATGGGATCAGCTGACTCACCGTGTAGAGGCTCGTAACTCTGTACCCCAGAACCTCAATGACCTGAGGGCCGCCCTTCAAGAAGAGTGGGATGCCATGCCTCAGCAGACAATAAGTCGACTTGTGAACAGCATGAGACGTCGTTGTCAAGCTGTAATTGATGCTCAAGGGCACATGACAAGTTATTGAGACATTGACATTTTTGTTGTGGTATACCCACCACTGTTGTTGGCTTTTGTTTCAATAAATTGTTTGAGATGAGGAAATCACCATTGCATGCTTCTACTTAAATGCCCTACTTTCATGATACGTATAATATCACTGTAGCGTGAACTTACATTTTCCATAAATTTCACCCGAAAGCCAAATATCCCTAACTTTTTGTGAGTAGTGTGTATATATATATATATATATATATATATATATATATATATATACAGTGCCCTCTACTATTATTGGCAGCCCTGGTAAAGATGAGTAAAAGGGGTTATAAAAAATTCACCGTTTGCTGAATTAGCTTAAAAATGAGAAAAATCCAACCTTTAATTGAAGTAAACTTATTATGAGAAAAAAAAATCCCTCATAAAGAAATAATTATTTTTAACAAAACCACTTGTGGCACAATTATTGGCATTTATATATGGAATAAAGTAATCATTTTTTATATTTGGTGGCATATCCTTTGCATGCCATGACTTCCTGATGTCTGTGACCCAACGACATCAAAAGACTCTTGATATCTTATTTACTGGTACTCTTACCAGCGATACTATAACATCTCTGCATTTGAATGGATCTTTATGGGAATTGGGGGGTGGGACTAGATTTAGCTGTAAATTACACTGGAACAGTATGGAAACACATGGTTGGCTAAATGACTCTAAGTCATCAAGGGTCTGACGTATCAAACAAGCCTTAAACCATCACTCTGCTGCCAGAAATACAGTAGATATGGATGGATAACTTGAAGGGTTTCTTCTCCTGACTTATTTTTCCATAGAGTTCAATGGGAAAATTTGTCAGGAGAAACAATCATTAAAGTGATCGATCCATATCTACTTCATATCTGGCATATGAAGTAGATATTCCATACTGTTCCAGCATAATTTGCAGCTAAATCTAGTCCCACCCCCCAATTCCCATAGAGATCCATTCAAATGCAGAGACATTATAGTATCGCTTGTAAGAGTACCAGAAAATAGGATATCAAGAGTCTTTCAATGTTGTTGGGTCACAGACATCAGGAAGTTATGGCATGCAAAGGATATGTGACCAAATATAAAAAATGATTATTTTATTCTATATATAAATGCAGGGGTGCCAATAATTGTGGCACACGTGGTTTTGTTAAAAATAATTATTTCTTGATGAGGGATTTCATCTTGTGTCCTCCTAGACAAGAGATGTGTTTACCTATGCTGTTTTTTGTGTTTAGGCCACAGGATCAGGAAGAGCCCTCGGTCCTGCCTCTTCTCAACGCAGGGTTCAGCAGAGTACGTATGCTTAACCTCATCCTCCCTCTTCTTTACAGTCAAGCTGGGCTTGACCTTCTCCAGCACCTCTTCTGAAGCTCTTCTGAACCGAGCTTCTGAACCTACTTGTCCATGCTTGTAGAGTGCTTGATTGGCCGTAACACCATGAGACATTGTGGACAAAAAAAACTTATAAATAAATGATTACAGCGTTATCCTGAGAGTTATCCTTTCTATTTAACTTACAATGTCCAAGCTGGCTTCATCAGTCATTATAGCAGTACAGAGTATCAAGGCAGTAGGCACACTATATTCCTCCATCATCACACAGATGCTTTGTCATTGTTAAAGGAAGTTCCTCTAGGGGCAAATGCTCTTCAGACGTAATGTAATCTGTGCAGGCTTAAGGTAATAACTCTAGGCCCACAAGACAATAAAGGAGATTAACCTATATTATGCTGAGCGGGATACTTTCATCTAGAAAACATGCTTGCCTATTTAATTAACCATAGATTAGCGTGCTATTGTTTCCCAGACTTGGGGTCCCTGCGCTGACCTGATGCACAGGACCCTTTATACTGAGTAGGCATCATGGACAGAGTAAATACCTTCTGGGGGATAGATTGTTTTTATCATTTTATCCAGCTAATAAATTCATTCAGGGATTTAGATCTGTACGATTTTGGCTCCATCCCAGCACCAGGGTTGGCTACACCGGAAATGTAAGCCTTTTAGAATGTTATCATAATCCAGAATGTATCGCCTACGTAGAGGATTTCTTTTTTTCTGTGCACGCCAGCACATTTTGGGTATTAAATTTGATAGCATTATCCCCCCCCCCCCCCACCGTCCTTGATGTGTTATCTTGTCTTTCAGAGGTTTGTGGAGAACAGCACTGTCTCCGCCTGCTACAATGAGCTCATCCAGATTGAACACGGGGAGGTGCGCTCACAGTTCAAGCTGAGGTACGGCTGAATACCCAACCATATCAGCTAGCATCAGCACCATGAGCACTCGGGCACCGAGTCGTGGAGATCGCCGCGGTTATTGGTAAAGCTGACGTGCTTTCTGCATCGGGTTGGCCTCAGGCAGACACATTTCACAGCGTTTTTCAGCCTTAAACTTTGATTTACATTGAAATTACTTTGAATCCTATGTTTGTTATATTGGTTGATTTTGATGACAAAGACAGGGTTCTTATGTGCAGATACACACGTAAAACAAAATGACAAAAAAGAAAAAATAAGTCACCCTTAACAAGTATTCTACTCTTAAATTTAGACTTATAATCTTATTTGTATTACGTTTTTGCTAAATAAGACAAAAAGATCGCCATTGAAGTGAGACTTTTTTACACATTTCAAGATTTGTCAATGGGGTAAGACAATTTAATTTATCAAGCAAAAAAGTAACTTAACCTAATATTTTCTACTTGAGAGGAAAAAAAAAAAAGATTTTAAGTCTCATTACAAGAATAAAACACTTGTTAAGAAAAACCTTTTTCCAGTCTTAAAACAGTTTGCTGAAGATGCATAATGTGGTGATGTCTTCCAGGGCCTGTAACTCAGTATTCACAGCGTTGGAACACTGCCAGGAGGCGGTGGAGATCACCAGCGAAGACCATGTCATACAGGTAAACACAGTGGGGCCCGGGGGTCTCACTGATAGATCAGTCATGGACTCTAGTGGTCAGATCAGCAACCTCTCCCATTTCAGCCATAATGAAATTAAAACCCTCATGGCAAGCAGTACCTCTACTTAAAACTGATTGAATAAAGGTCCTAAATCAAACATTTGAAGCACTCACTCATCTAAGTTTTTATGGAAAAATTGCATTACAATTCCAGTAACAATTGTGGCCGATCCATTTGCACTGATTATAATCAACCTATGTGTGCAACTGACACATTTATGATAAAAGGGTAAGTAACATTTAACAGCGCTGGACTTGTTTCACGTGTGTTATTAAGAATAGTGCTAACTGTTGTTCCATGTTACTTACGTTGGAGTTACTCAGTAACCTCTTGTTAACAAATTAGTTGCAATTTAACTACACAGGTATAGCTGGATAATTGGGGGGGGGGCTAGATTTAGCCCATAGAGATCCATTCAAATGCAGAGATGTTATAGTATCGCTTGTAAGAGTACCAGAAAATAAGATATCAAGAGTCTTTTGATGTTGTTGGGTCACAGACACCAGGAAGTCATGGCATGCAAAGGATATGCGACCAAATATTAAAAATTTAAAGGCACAGTCAACTTAGTTTATGTAAACTTCTGAACCACTGGAATTGTGATATAGTGAATTAAAAGAAGAGAAGAGAATCCAGCACCAACAGATAACCTAATAAAACTACACAGGTACTAATGTGCTAAACATTTTCACTTTCTCAAGTCGGCTGGCAATATAACTAAAATAGGCTATTGTCTGCAAATCAAACAATATATTGCCGCTGTATCAAAGGTCAGGTGATGCACGTCTTGGTCACAGCGCGTTTGTCCTTGTGCGACAGTATGTGAACCCCGCCTTCGAGAAGATGATGGGGTATCACAAAGGAGAGCTCATCGGCAAAGAGCTGACGGAATTGCCAAAGAGCGACAAAAATAGAGCCGACCTCCTGGACACAATCAACACCTGCATAAAGAAAGGAAAGGTCAGTGTGCCGACCGCAGAGACGGGGCAGTTAAGGGAGACCCCGCCTATTAAAACACGTTAACCCCCAATCCCAGGGTATTTTTGTTTTCTGAGACAGTCTGAACTGCTATGATGCAAGCAAGGTATAGACAGGACCGACTCGAGACCAGTTCTGGTGATCGATTAGTAATGTAAGCGCGTACATTTATCGCGTGGATCTTGGATTCATTGCGTAGATTAAATGAAGGTCTCGGTGCAGGTGTCACTCTTGAGGTAACGTCCTGTCTGTTTGTGCACACGTGACAATGTCGTCTCCTCTGTAGGAGTGGCAGGGCATTTACTACGCGAGGAGGAAGTGTGGCGACAGCATACAGCAGCATGTTAAAATCACCCCCGTCATCGGCCAAGGAGGGTAAGCCCTCGCATCAGTTCCTGCCACATTCTCTATTCGATAAACCTGTAAATAATGCAATTCTTTATGATGACTGATGGATACATAGTTACAGTACGTCTGTTGAAAGAATCAAGGCCGAGAAACAGTAACTTGCCAATGTCTGAGAGGCAAACTTGTGAACACAGATAGGTCAAGGTATCAGTGCTTCAACTAATCCAGTGCCTTGACACTTTCGTATTTTTCTTTCTTCCCAATGAGACTTTTAAAAAAAGAGGCCTTTGGATGTGGTTTGAGGCAATAGTCAACATATGCTTACTTCTGTTCTGCTCTTTTCAGGAAAATCCGACATTTTGTGTCAATCAAGAGACCACACAGTGACAACAATAAACAGGTGAGGCGATGTGCAGTTTTTTACTTTGCCAAACTCCTGCCAAACAGCTGATTATTGCGATGGCTGAAAAGCTCTGCCTCTGATTCCGTCTTTCGTGGAACAATTAACCTTGAAGTTGTTTGATACACAGTGCAAAAACCGCATGAGATAATACATGCCGGTCACAAGTCACAAGCAGAGCAGACATTCCTGGGTGGTGTTCATAAATTGGCTGCCATGTTGGTACAAACAGCTTTGACATCTTGATACACCCACCGGATTACCTTCGGGCGTAGTTTTCACAGGGTTGCAAACATTTTCAATCAGATTACATGTTCAGTCTTCTAATGGCGTAACATTGCTTGAATACAGTCCTGGTATTATGAATTCTCAGTCAAGTCAAGCAGTCAGTGTCACAGTGCATTCGAAGAGTCAAAACCCACATAGACTACATTCAAAATATTTCCATTTTAATTTTACAAGGGGGATAAATGCAGTCATATTTTCAAATGTATATATTTTTTAATGAAATCAAGTTAGAAAAAAGTGACTTTAATAGTTTAATCATCATTAATGTGCATACCTTTTTCTGGTTCACATTGTAATATATACATCAACTTACATGAGCTTTAAAAGTTTTGCAGGCAGTAGTATTCACATTTACATAATGTGCCTATGCGTTCACACTTGTGCATAACCAATTTTGTTTAAGAAATTCGGTTCAAGTAGTTTGCATTTGTACCAATAGTTTGTCGTTTTGCATTTGATATTTTAAAAAGCCCCACCTCCACATGCTGTTACACTAATGCGTGAAACAGTATGGCCCTGTTATGCGGAAGAAATTAAGAATGTATGGATTTCAGTCAGGTTCAAAGCTAGCATGCTGTTAAAGAAGTAGAATCCCAGTTATGGCTGAGTAAGGCTGGCTGCCAGATAGACCCGGGCTATTTTTACACGTGTAAAGCTCTGTTGTGGCCAATAATAGATCCTTGCTGCTTTCATCTAGTGTGCTGAAGGTGAGTTGAATCAGCCCTGTTCATGTTTGCCATTAGACAGATGGTAGTCTCTTCGCTGATTCTTCGCATTATGCGCGCGCACCTCTTTGAAGAACATTGCTTGCCTTCTGGGAACTGTGACAGGCATCTTTATCCATTATATTGTGCCTTAGTGTGATTCAGAATGATGTCCTGTCCTGCACTGTGTTCCTCCCACGTGTGTTATTAGTGAAAGTACTGTATTAAAGTGACTGTGTCCTATAGGACATTGAGGACATATTCATAGGTTTGGCCACTCAAGCAGTCTGACTACATTATTAGAAGCGACAGACATTTTCTCAACATTGATCTAGTAGTGGGATGGATATGCGCTTGGGATTAAATGAGAGCTTTGAAGCTTTTCCTAATTAAAAAAGTAACACCGCATCGCCCCTGAAAATAGTTAATTGTGGGTTTTGGGTTTGTGAAGCAATCGGGCCGCCTGACATGGCAAACGTTTCTGGAAGCACTAGTTCTGTTTTTTTATTTGTTAATAGAGATTGAGGTTCCTATTTTTTTACATTTACTTCCAGGTTATATAATAAATGTAACAACAGTAAATACTTACTTCAGCTAAAAGCAACAAAGACATGTCAGCAGGAGAGTACTTGTGATTTGTAAATGGCTATTTATGGATGAACTGGGTATAGGAATACAGAATCAAACTGTTGGAAACAGGAATCTTCACAGGCAGACGTCACAAGACGACCCTCTGCCATTCTTATGCTCCATTATCCACCATAAACAATGCAGAAAATTCACCTGCTCTTCTTATGTACACGACCAGTCAAACGTGTGGACACACCTACTCATTTTCTTTGTTATTTTTACTGTTTTCCACATTTTAGAATAGTAAAGACATCAAAACTATGAGATAACACAAATGAAATTATGTTTCTCCTGACTCATTTTCCTATTGAACTCTATGGAACTCTATTGAACTCTATTCTTGTAAAAATAAGTCAGGAGAAACAACCCTTAAAAAGATCCATCCATATCTACTGCATATCTTGCAGCAGAGTGATGGTTTAAGGCTCGTTTGATACCGCAGACCCTTGAGCCAACCATGGGTTTACCACAGACGTTGGTTGAGAGAATGGCAAGAATGTGCAAAGCTGTTATCAAGGCAAAGGGTGGCTACTTTGAAAAATCGAAAATCTAAGACTTTTTTGAATTGTTTAACACTTTTTTGGTCTTTGCATAATTTCATTTGTGTTATCTCATAGTTGTGATGTCTTTACTATTCTACAATGTGGAAAACGGTAAAAATAATGAAAAAAACCTTCTTTGAGTAGGTGTGTCCACTTTTGACTGGTACTGTATACTTCTTTCTGTTTGACAGTGGAATAAAAACCTGATTTGCTGTGAAATGAAGACGATCCTCTGTAAACAAAATACAGGCCCAAGCCTTTAAGTTAGCTTTGCTTTATCAAAGGACGGTTGCAACAAACAAAAATTCCAGGGAAACACGATCCACGGCACTTTAGACTCCTGCATCCAAACGCGAGTGCTTGGTGTTTGACCCTTTGCTGATTGCTCGAAATGAGTGATTACTGGGCTGTAGCTCTGTGGCAGGAGACAGCCGATCTTAATGCCCCTGATGGGCCTGATATGGTTGAGTGTCGATCTGTCAGGAAAGTGCCTCTCATTAACAGAAGTGCCCATCTGAGAGGGGTAGGGCCTGCTGGCTGGGGACTCTCTGTGTGGGTGTGGACAGGAGATAATCCCACGCTGGTGTGAGGCTCCATTAATGAGATTAGAGGTTACATCCACGCAATCTCCTCAGAAGATCAGGAGCGTCAAGCTGCTCTGGTAACATGAGCTGCGGGGTATTACATTCCCCGTCGGCTGTGTTGTAAAGGCAATGAGCAGTGCGGTGTGGCTGAAATCTGCTGCGGAAGAAACGACCGCGCAGGGCAGGCCGGTGAGAGGTACTGCTGGACGTTCTTTTTGCAATACGTTCCTGTCGAAAGCACTGTGCGTTTATGGTAATCGTCAGCACACAGGAGCTGGTTGGGTTGACTGACTTAGCTGCAGAAGGGAGACGAGGAAACGATTAGCAGTGATCGCAGATGGTTGCACAATGTCCGTAAGCTATTTATGATCCCGCTCAGGGATCTGTGACTCCGCCCCAAAGAAATGCATGCTATGAGCCCTGGCCCCTGAGAAACAGCCACGTAATGGCTAGCACAGAGCTGGATAAATACGTTTGTGGTCCAGGCAAAAATCGGCGCAGATAAATGGAAGGGTCGGAATGCTTCAAATCCCCCCCCCCTGCTACCAGCCATCGTGGCCTGCATGCCGGCCGGCAAAGAGGCTTCCCGACTGGCACGGTACGCCGGCATTTTCACACTAGCGTGGCGGCGAAGGTGTTACGGGCGGCCCCGACGTCTCCTCACCGGCCGAAATAACTTTTGCGTCATCGCTGGACGCCCTAGCCCTGGGCCAGCCTGAGCTGTGGGAGAAAGTGTGTCTCTGAGCGGCGGCTGTGCTCTGCTGGAACAATGCGGCCACATAAAAGAGCCAGTGTCCGTCATCACATTCACGCTTCACTACACCCGTTTTACTTCTCAAAAGCTTCGATAAGCATAGAGGCATTTTTGTAAAAATGTGTATTTTCTGGATTTTGGTTCTTCTAACACAAGGACACTTTATCCATACCTGAAATAAGTGATAGACCTGTTCCTTGGCAATTAATATATCGAAATAATATTAATATGTTAATATATCAATTCTCATTATTACAAGGCTACATTCCTGTTTACTAATTTTCATAGAGACAAGGCAGAGTGTGATCTCCCCATTGTATTAGTGGTGGGCGTGACCGAGGCCCCGCAGTAGCTGGAGGTGGTGGGGCTTTGATTGATCAGGGTGGAAGTGTGCAGTCCTCACACAGAGCATTGCTGAGAGCTGCGCTCTTGAACAAGGAGCCTGGCGACATGCTATCGATCATTCGCTCTGGGCTTGAGCGCGTCACAGGAGAAGTTGGATCTTGTTGACCCTGGCCCTTTTCATTGTGAACTGCTTGAGACGGGGGGAGTGTTTAATGTTCTACAGTAAAGCGTTTTGGGGCGGGGGGGGGTGTACAGATCCAATACGGAGATGGTGCGTTAAACAATTTTGACCACCCTGAATATTTTTTTTGCTTGAGTATGTCTAATGTGGTTGTTCTGACTTCCATGCGGCTTACACAGCTTAACACAGACCCTTTTGAAATTGAAATGGAAAGTGGAAGCGGGCGCTGATAGGATATGTTTACTTGAATTTGATGATGAAAACCGTGTTCAGGGCCATTGTCAGAAGCTCATAGGCTACCACCGGATCCAGCTCTTCCATTTCAGCTCCACCCATGACCGCTGGCCACTAGTAACCCAAGCTTCGATGTAGTAATTGTTAAAATATTTACTGTAATCAACGTAATTAACTGCAATTAGGATCGCTTAGTTAGATCTGAAAGCTGTTTATTATCATTTTATCCACTCCCAAAACAAAAAAAAACACGTAAACACTTTCGCCCAGGACGAACTGTACTCAAACCTCGAATGGAATGCTAGTGGGCCCAATATATCTTCTGAAGGTCTTAGTTCAATTTTGAAAACAACTTTTTCTGTTGCTAAAACCAATGTTTATTATCCCCCAGATAGTGCTGATTTCGACGCACAAACGATTTAGAATAGAATGTACATAATTAATCCTTTGAAAAATATGCATGTCGAACATTTCTCGACAGGAAATGGATTTGACCTGTGCGTGACATTCTTAGTCAAAATTGTGTTTTTTCACGGGAAGAGATCCAAGCATGTTTTCCCATACTGCCATTCTCTGCCTAGGAGTTGCCCACAGCGGTATGAGGTGATGGTAAATGTTTAATTACATTGACGCCGCCTGCTTTGCATGTTATGAACAACCAGCTCCCTGTCTCGCCAGGTGCACAAGATCAGCCGGGATGAAAGATACAGTGGGGACAATTCACAATCAGGTACCAGAGAGATTTATTTGTGCAGGTCCCAGAATGTGTCTGAATAGTTAGATGTGCTTATGTCAGTTTCATTGCAGTAATGGCATTTTCATGTGTTATATAAACGTGAATATTTGAATCCCAGCATTTAGGGACTTGTACAGTATATGGTAGGTTGTTGTTTTCGTGTAATAGGGCTACGTCAAAAGGATCCTCAAACCTGCTTTGCAGAGGGGAAGTCATCCGTTTGTTTCTGTATTCTGTCATCATTGGCCGTGCAGAACAGCTTTTGTTGCTACGTTTATTTTTTTCCCCAGAATGCCAATCCCTGCGTCACAAGGACAGGAGGAAAGAGTCAGTTGACGTCAGATCTATCAGTTCCCGGAGTAGCGATGGTACGGGCGCTATCATTGGCTCTCCTCGGGCGGCGGAGCGGAGGAGAACTCCCAGTAATTACTCCTTTTGGGAAGGAGGGTGGAGGGGAGTGAGATCACCAGCCTCCCTCTGATGCAGCCAGAGCTATTTTAAGGGCTCTCTCTCTCTCTCTCTCTCTCTATCTCTCTCTCTCTCTCTTTCTTTCTCTCTCTCTCTTTCTCTCTCTCTCTGAGAGGAGGTGCATCTGGCAAAAAGGGAAGGGTTATACAGGCCAATATTAGATGTTTAGCATTAATTGATAGACAGTGTCTGGATAATTTTTGATACAAAAAGTTATCGACTCTCTTACCGGATGTTCTTAATTCAAAACGATGACATCTGAAATCTGAAACGACATCATATACTGTAATTTGAGCGAAAATATCGTCCTTGTGCACTCGGTAATCATATGTGCACTTTTGTTTTTCCTTCAACAACACTTGTAAAGCTGTTGTTAAACCTTATTTGAGTGGATTTAGGTAGTTATTTTAAAGTTATTTTATATAGCAAGTTAGCCAGGGGAAATTATATCCAATGGCAAGATGCTAATTGCATGCTAGATGCATTTACTATAATTTAGCTACAACGGTGAGACCAGGACAGCTTAACATACAATTTCTGGGGTCATAATCCAGCCCATAGACTTTATTTGTCCTAATTCCTTGACCTTAATTACTTAAGAACAATTCTACATCTAAAATGTAGTATATTTAGCATGTTGCATACAATTCCAACTAGGCAGAATATTCCACATGTAACAATACCTGCAAAGCTTTTGAATAATATAACATTTGTGGTGTTTCAGACTCACAAGTTGACATTGGTTTTTCATTGGTTTTCGTGACATTAGTGTTTTTATCTGTTTATGTATACAAAGGGCTGTTTTCGTATTTTTCAGCTCCAAGTTTACAGAATCGCAGGTACTCTTCCATGGCCAGGATCCATTCAATGACAATAGAAGCACCAATCACAAAGGTAAACCCCGCCCCCTCCCCCACTCTGAGAAATGACCTCATTCCTATAGCCCAGCATTCCTTTAATCATCACTCATCTTGGCTGCTCCCAGATCATAATTGGTTTCCTTCCCGTTATTTAGCTCCACTTCCCAGACGTGTGCATAGTGGGGGAGGGGAATAGCTTCTCTTGTGATCCGTGCTCTGCAGGTTATAAACATCATCAACGCGGCCCAGGAGAGCAGCCCGGTGACGGTTGCCGAGGCCCTGGACCGCGTTTTGGAGATCCTCAGAACCACCGAGCTGTACTCGCCCCAACTGGCCTCCAAAGAGGACGACCCACACACCAATGACCTCGTGGGGGGGCTCATGAGTGTGAGTGAAACAGGCTTTTAGAAGGCCCCTGAAATGTGGAACATTTTAACTCCATATCCAGTTATAGTATAGATTCCATCTGTTTCTTTCTACGTTAGATTTCTTTGTATTTTTCATTACTTTAATGAAATGTTGATATGGCCTGAAAGGCTTTTGATATCCTGGCTGCGAATACTGATCTGAGGGGTTTCACAGTATAGCAGAGGGGATATGTGCCAGACTGGAAATTCTCTAATGTCCTGCGCATCAAAATGAATGTACATAAAGTTTTTTATTGCAATGTATGAGCATTTCTAACCATCAGTTTGAATAGCTGATCGTGACTGAGAGTGATTGTTGCGTAAGCCCAACATAAGGTCATTAGGAGGTGTTCGGGCACAGTTGATGAGATCGAGACGTTGAACGGGATGAGATCGTTTTCCTGTTCAAGATCACCTGTTGATGCCCAGTATATTTGAATACATGAGTCCAGACACAAGGCAGATGTCTTTAAAGCGTGATGTCCTGGTCAAAAAAAAAGTAATTTCTTTGATTTGAAGGTTTAAAAGACTGCATGTTCACATTGAGACAAATGTAAAATGGCAGTTGAGAGGGGAATTCGGTCTGCCCTGAAACAGCATGTTGTTGCAGCACTACGTTGAGGGTGAGAGGTTCTGTGAGAATTTGAAATTGTTAAAGAAAACAAAGCAGCAATCCATTAATGGGCCATGCAGTAATGCAGATTCAGATTCATCTATGAAATATAAGGCCTACAAATGTGGAGTCTGCAGTTTGTCACACCAGTCAGCTGTCCAATAACTGTTAGTGGGAAATGTTCCAGTGTTATTACATTACATTACATTACAGTCATTTAGCTTTCATCCAAAGCGACATACAATAAGTGCATACAGAAAGGTCATCGAAGTAACTACAGAACAGATAAGACAAAGAACAATCCTTCCCATAACATAGCAGCTATCCCTAGTAATGAACATTGAATGTATTTCACAGTAAGCTGTGGGTAAATCAGCTATACTATAATTCCATTCTAAATACTATTTTAAACTATAACAAACAGTTAGACAAGAAAACACCTGGAACAAGTAACATGAGAAAAGGTCCTAGATTAGTATATCAGTCAAGGTAAGAGGTGTCTGAAGAGGTGTGTCTTCAGGCCACGACGGAACGCAGGCAGTGTCGGAGTTATACGGCCGTCACATCCTGGGCTGCGTTACTTTAAAGGTTGTATCAGCGATTTTGGGTGGAAACATAAATGATCACGTTCATCTGATTTTTCCTCACGATCCGCTAGCTGCCCGCCCCATAAGCAGGCCGTCAAAAAACCGCGTCTCTGTAGGCAGCCTATGCTCCGAGATCGTACACAAAAACAAATGGTACTACCAACTACTCAAAACCAAAATAAACAGTATTCCAACCAATCACAATGATCTGCACAAACGCTAATACTCTTATCTCGCTGAAATCTTGACGGATTTACAAACGGTTTGGTTTCTTACAAACGTTATTAACGTGGTTATAATTCTGGATGCTTGAACACTATTTTTTTTAAATTATTCATAAGTATGTTTGTTTGGGATTTCGCTTCAGAAGTGACGTCACCCAAAATCGCTGATGTGATTGGTTGGAATACTGTTTATTTTGGTTTTGAGTGGTTGGTAGTACCATTTGTTTTTGTGTACGATCTCGGAGCATAGGCTGCCTACAGAGACGCGGTTTTTTGACGGCCTGCTTATGGGGCGGGCAGCTAGCGGATCGTGAGGAAAAATCAGATGAATGTGATCATTTATGTTTCCACCCAAAATCGCTGATACAACCTTTAAGTAAAATAATTAAATGGTGACGGCCGGCCATTCAACTCGTATGGCCTCATCACTTTGCTACCCAGTAGTGTACATCTAGTTCTGTTAAAGCCTGATCTTTAACAACCTTGAGGCCTCTGCTTACACTCCGAGACAATGACCGTAAATAACCAGACCAGGGAACAATAATACCGTCTCCTTCCATGCCAATACGATTCGGAAACACTGGTGCAGATTCCAGAGCGTTGCGATTAAACGCATTGCTAACTGGAACTAAATAAATGCTATTACTTCTGAACATTGGGGAAAGGAGAGAAAGTGAACAAAATCGAGAAAGTTTATTTTTAAATTGTCATAAATCCTAAAGAATTCTCGTGTATAAAGGGTTAAAATATATAAAATAATTATTTGGCCCAGGTGTGTTGATGACTCTTTCTGGAAAAAGTAATTTCCTTTATTTGTTTCCCACCCCCTCTCCATAATATTCCATGTTTTGGCCCAGTTATGTGTGTGTGTGTGTGTGTGTGTGTGTGTGTGTGTGTGTGTGGGGGGGGGGGGGGGGGGTGGGGGGGGGGGGGTCGGGGGGGGGGGGGTTAGTACGGGCTGAACCGCTACGCTTAGCACCGCTAGCAGTGGCATCTGAATAAAAGGCTATTTGTGTTTCACATTTTGCCTCCTATGTTTTTACTTCACCAGAAGGGGCTCAGGCTCAGACAGTTATACATTGTAAGACTACTATGAACCCTTTGAATCTGCTGTACATTAATTATAAGCTGCCTCATATAAAAAAACAGTGCAGGTAGTGTGTTGAGGGGTGTGGTGTGAGATAAATGAGACAACTATTAATCTTTCATATGTTATGCTTTTAGGCATATGGGTGAAAAACCTTAATAAGCATACCTTCTTCTATAGGATGGGTTACGGAAGCTCTCTGGGAACGAGTATGTCTTCTCAAAAAGTAAGAATCAAAGCAAGCATGTCTTGGTTTTTCTAAAGACATAATGTGGGTTACCTTTGTGAGAACTAAATGCTGGTGTAAAGATTTGCACACACTACTGTGTACTACTGCAATAGTTCCCTTTTAGAACACCATGTATTATACTGAGCATTATGCTGGCCTTATGTCTTATAAGCTGTGAACAGTTTCTACTGAAAATATTGCATATGCAAGTGTGATCATTCAACAGGATCCTCTTTCCACATTTGTAAGGAATAAACACATTCCTCTTCCGCGGTAATGTGATTTAAACTCCTTATGTGATTTCATCAATTACAGACTGGGAAGGTAATAATAATAATTGCATAATCTCATAATATTTATTCAAGTCATGATTCATGGAAGGAAAACAGCTTAAGCTCCTTAATGGTCTGTTCCATTAGGGAAGTGTACCTCTTTTCTCAGGAAAGACCGTATTGAGAATGTTCCATTCTGGCTGTAATGGAGGATCCGACTGAGTCTTTGCTGAACGCCGTCTCCTCCTTTGTCTCCGTGACCTCCGCCCCCCGTCCTCTGTGCGCCTCTTCATAGATATCTCCCAGGGTCAGCTGACCATGCCTGTCACTCTTAATGACGTCCCGCCCTCCATCGCCGAGATGCTGGATGGGGAGGATCACTGGGAGTTTAACATCCTGGAGCTGGAGGCGGCTACCCACAAGAGGTGAAATAAAAGGAGAGGGCAGAATGAGGGAGGGGCTAAGAGATACAGCGAGGGGGGCTTAGAGAGAGAGGGCAGAATGAGGGAGGGGCTAAGAGATACAGCGAGGGAGGCTTGGAGAGAGAGGGGAGAATGAGGGAGGGACTAAGAGATACAGCGAGGGGGGCTTAGAGAGAGAGGGCAGAATGAGGGAGGGGCTAAGAGATACAGCGAGAGGGGCTTAGAGAGAGAGGGGAGAATGAGGGAGGGGCTAAGAGATACAGCGAGGGGGGCTTAGAGAGAGAGGGCAGAATGAGGGAGGGGCTAAGAGATACAGCGAGAGGGGCTTAGAGAGAGAGGGGAGAATGAGGGAGGGGCTAAGAGATACAGCGAGGGAGGCTTGGAGAGAGAGGGGAGAATGAGGGAGGGGCTAAGAGATACAGCGAGGGGGGCTTAGAGAGAGAGGGCAGAATGAGGGAGGGGCTTAGAGAGAGAGAGGGGAGAATGAGGGAGGGGGTAAGAGATACAGCGAGGGGGGCTTAGAGAGAGAGGGCAGAATGAGGGAGGGGGTAAGAGATAGAGCGAGGGAGGCTTAGAGAGAGAGGGCAGAATGAGGGAGGGGCTTAGAGAGAGAGAGGGCAAAATGAGGGAGGGGCTAAGAGGTACAGCGAGGGAGGCTTAGAGAGAGAGGGCAGAATGAGGGAGGGGCTTAGAGAGAGAGAAGGCAGAATGAGGGAGGGGCTAAGAGATACAGCGAGGGAGGCTTAGAGAGAGAGGGCAGAATGAGGGAGGGGCTTAGAGAGAGAGAGCAGAATGAGGGAGGGGGTAAGAGATACAGCGAGGGAGGCTTGGAGAGAGAGAGCAGAATGAGGGAGGGGCTTAGAGAGAGAGGGCAGAATGAGGGAGGGGCTAAGAGATACAGCGAGGGAGGCTTAGAGAGAGAGAGCAGAATGAGGGAGGGGGGTAAGAGATACAGCGAGGCAGGCTTAGAGAGAGAGGGCAGAATGAGGGAGGGGCTTAGAGAGAGAGAGGGCAAAATGAGGGAGGGGCTAAGAGATACAGCGAGGGAGGCTTAGAGAGAGAGAGCAGAATGAGGGAGGGGGTAAGAGATACAGCGAGGCAGGCTTAGAGAGAGAGGGCAGAATGAGGGAAGGGCTAAGAGATACAGCGAGGCAGGCTTAGAGAGAGAGGGCAGAATGAGGGAGGGGCTTAGAGAGAGAGAGGGCAAAATGAGGGAGGGGCTAAGAGATACAGCGAGGGAGGCTTAGAGAGAGAGAGCAGAATGAGGGAGGGGGTAAGAGATACAGCGAGGCAGGCTTAGAGAGAGAGGGCAGAATGAGAGAGGGGCTTAGAGAGAGAGAGGGCAAAATGAGGGAAGGGCTAAGAGATACAGCGAGGCAGGCTTAGAGAGAGAGGGCAGAATGAGGGAGGGGCTTAGAGAGAGAGAGGGCAGAATGAGGGAGGGGGTAAGAGATACAGCGAGGGAGGCTTGGAGAGAGAGAGCAGAATGAGGGAGGGGCTTAGAGAGAGAGGGCAGAATGAGGGAGGGGCTAAGAGATACAGCGAGGGAGGCTTAGAGAGAGAGAGCAGAATGAGGGAGGGGGTAAGAGATACAGCGATGCAGGCTTAGAGAGAGAGGGCAGAATGAGGGAGGGGCTTAGAGAGAGAGAGGGCAAAATGAGGGAAGGGCTAAGAGGTACAGCGAGGGAGGCTTAGAGAGAGAGGGCAGAATGAGGGAGGGGCTTAGAGAGAGAGAAGGCAGAATGAGGGAGGGGCTAAGAGATACAGCGAGGGAGGCTTAGAGAGAGAGGGCAGAATGAGGAAGGGGCTTAGAGAGAGAGAGCAGAATGAGGGAGGGGGTAAGAGATACAGCGAGGGAGGCTTGGAGAGAGAGAGCAGAATGAGGGAGGGGCTTAGAGAGAGAGGGCAGAATGAGGGAGGGGCTAAGAGATACAGCGAGGGAGGCTTAGAGAGAGAGAGCAGAATGAGGGAGGGGGTAAGAGATACAGCGAGGCAGGCTTAGAGAGAGAGGGCAGAATGAGGGAGGGGCTTAGAGAGAGAGAGGGCAAAATGAGGGAGGGGCTAAGAGATACAGCGAGGGAGGCTTAGAGAGAGAGAGCAGAATGAGGGAGGGGGTAAGAGATACAGCGAGGCAGGCTTAGAGAGAGAGGGCAGAATGAGAGAGGGGCTTAGAGAGAGAGAGGGCAAAATGAGGGAGGGGCTTAGAGAGAGAGAGCAGAATGAGGGAGGGGCTTAGAGAGAGAGGGCAGAATGAGGGAGGGGCTTAGAGAGAGAGAGCAGAATGAGGGAGGGGCGTAGAGAGAGAGAGCAGAATGAGGGAGGGGCTTAGAGAGAGAGGGCAGAATGAGGGAGGGGCTTAGAGAGGGCAGAATGAGGGAGGGGGTAAGAGATACAGCGAGGGAGGCTTAGAGAGAGAGGGCAGAATGAGGGAGGGGGTAAGAGATACAGCGAGGGAGGCTTAGAGACAGAGGGCAGAATGAGGGAGGGGCTTAGAGAGAGAGAGGGCAGAATGAGGGAGGGGGTAAGAGATACAGCGAGGGAGGCTTAGAGAGAGAGGGGAGAATGAGGGAGGGGGTAAGAGATACAGCGAGGGAGGCTTAGAGAGAGAGGGCAGAATGAGGGAGGGGCTACGAGATACAGCGAGGGAGGCTTAGAGAGAGAGGGCAGAATGAGGGAGGGGGTAAGAGATACAGCGAGAGGGGCTTAGAGAGAGAGGGCAGAATGAGGGAGGGGCTACGAGATACAGCGAGGGAGGCTTAGAGAGAGAGGGCAGAATGAGGGAGGGGGTAAGAGATACAGCGAGAGGGGCTTAGAGAGAGAGGGCAGAATGAGGGAGGGGCTACGAGATACAGCGAGGGAGGCTTAGAGAGAGAGGGGAGAATGAGGGAGGGGGTAAGAGATACAGCGAGGGAGGCTTAGAGACAGAGGGCAGAATGAGGGAGGGGCTTAGAGAGAGAGAGGGCAGAATGAGGGAGGGGGTAAGAGAGAGAGAGGGCAGAATGAGGGAGGGGCTTAGAGAGAGAGAGGGCAGAATGAGGGAGGGGGTAAGAGATACAGCGAGGGAGGCTTAGAGAGAGAGGGCAGAATGAGGGAGGGGGTAAGAGATACAGCGAGGGAGGCTTAGAGAGAGAGGGAAGAATGAGGGAGGGGCTTAGAGAGAGAGGGCAGAATGAGGGAGGGGGTAAGAGATATAGCGAGGGAGGCTTAGAGAGAGAGGGGAGAATGAGGGAGGGGCTTAGAGACAGAGGGCAGAATGAGGGAGGGGCTTAGAGAGAGAGAGAGCAGAATGAGGGAGGGGCTTAGAGAGAGAGAGGGCAGAATGAGGGAGGGGGTAAGAGATAGAGCGAGGGAGGCTTAGAGACAGAGGGCAGAATGAGGGAGGGGGTAAGAGATACAGCGAGGGAGGCTTAGAGAGAGAGGGGAGAATGGGCAATAAAGAGCAGAACAGATGGAGGGAGTAAGGCACTTTGTCAATTGTATTTTGAACCTTTTTTAGAAGAAAAACATACAGATAATGCATTATTTGCATTTGATCATTCTAGTGGTGCTTTTTGTTGTTGTTTGTATACAGTCCTTCTGTAATTTAGAGAGGAGAGAGAGAGAAGAATGTGGGTGAGTGATGCAGGGTGATGGACGAACGGGGATCAGAGACAGAATGGAATAGCACTATCAGAATGAAAGCTGCCTGAGTTCAAAGCAAAGGCGTACAACTGAATCAGTCCCATAGTAAATACAGAGATCCATTGTAACACTAAGGTCCTGATGAAATGTATGCAGACTGTCACTGGAAGTCTTACCTATGCATGCCTGGTCTGTTCCCAGGCCCTTAACCTACCTCGGTTTGAAAATCTTCGCCCGTTTCGGCGTGTGCGAGTTCCTGAACTGCACAGAGGCCGTCTTGCGGTCCTGGCTTCAGGTCATTGAGGCCAATTACCACGCCTCTAACTCCTACCATAACTCCACACACGCCGCTGATGTGCTTCATGCTACTGCCTACTTCCTTCGCAAGGAGAGGGTCAAGGTAAGCTCCCAAAACCCTCGTAGTACCCTCCTCCTATGGACTGTACCCATACTTACACTCATACTGAATTTCAGTATCTGAACATCTCAGTACGAGATCGCCTTCAATATTGTCCAAGTCATAAACTTTAAACCATTTCAATCTGCTACTATTCGTTGTGAACTATTGGCAGAGCTTTCTGTGCCAGCTGGGATGCTCATAAGACCAGTTCACAAGGAGGAAGATACTCTTCATTATTATTTATTGCATCACAGTTTGCTGGATATTCAATTGTGATTGGTGAATGAGTGACCATTATTTCTGTATAATAACCACTGTTTCACACCTAATTCTATACCTCCTCACTGCCTTGCTAAGTAGTCTGGTCAGAATGTGCTTTCTTGTGTCAGTAACTAACGTTAATATTAACGAGGCAACGTTGATAAAATGCTCAGAATGAAGGAAAGGGAAATGTGAAAAGCTGATCATGCTACAGGAACAGCTGACGCTCCAAACCTGGCCATCAACATCCCAAAAGTGACCCCTTCAACATGACACAATATGCCACAATAAACGGAAATGTCTGAAAACTTAGGGCTTGATTTAGCGTGTGCAAACCCTTTCAGCACACAAAAAAACCAACAACATGACCAATGATTGGTCATGGTATTTGTTTTGCACCAATCATTGGTTGTGTTATTAGTTTTGCGTGTACTAAAAGTTTTTGCACACGCTACAGGTCTTAGTAAATCAGGCCCTTAATTTGTGTAAATAGTGTAAACTACACAAAATTAAAAACATTGTAAGCCAGATTGCATAGTCAGTTAAATGTTTCTTTATCTTTTGAGCCAGATAATTCATTTGGCAAGTAGCCATGGTAGTATAAACCCCGTCAGAGTGATTAAGAATCTAAAATTACATCACCCTGTCATCCTGGGACTCATCACTGTGCATGATCCTTTACATAATATTTAAGTCGTTATTGAGTCCTTCAGCCTCACAGATGTTATCAGTGCATTGTGGGGAACAGCTTCTGTGAGGAGACCACAGCAGGGGAAAGGCGATTAACGGCGGTCTGCTCCTGTCCCGCATGGCCCAGGGCAGTCTGGACCAGCAGGATGAGGTGGCGGCGCTGATCGCGGCCACGGTGCACGACGTGGACCACCCGGGCCGCACCAACTCCTTCCTGTGCAACGCGGGCAGCGAGCTGGCCATCCTGTACAACGACACGGCGGTGCTGGAGAGCCACCACGCCGCCCTGGCCTTCCAGCTGACCGTGCGGGACAGCAAGTGCAACATCTTCAAGAACATGGAGAGGTCAATGCCCTGCCCTCATACAGCCTCAAACATGTACTGTACATTGACCATGGTGTGGATGACTGTAAACACTAGTAGAGCAGATGTGGTCTATGATGTTCTTTTTCTATAATCTCATGGTTCGGTCATGATCAAAAAGTACTTCCAGCCAAGTAATGTAATGTAAAATTATACTTATTCATGTATCTGGATGTGTACATTTGTGCATTGTTCAATAACAAAATAAATATCTTATTAGTTTTATCATATAATAATATCTTTATCATGTATACCGTACTTAGTAATAATAACTTATCAAAGGTTCATCAGTTAATAAGCAATCATTCTCCAAATCACAGACCAAAGGATTTAAAATCACTTTAGTTTAGGTAGTTTACTGTAATAAATATTAGGCATGTGTGTACAGTTATTCTGTGAAGAATGATTACTTTTCCACTGCTGCTCCCTCTGCTCTGGTGCTTGCATGGTAACCTGCATGATAGAGTTGCTCAGACAGTAGTATGGCTTGTACTAACTCTGGGCGAGGCAGTGCACGGGCATCTGGTCTGAGTGACTAACCCATCCCCTCGTGCCCCACTACCCGGCTGCAGGACTCAGTTCCGGACCTTGAGGCAGTCCATCATCGACATGGTGTTGGCCACGGAGATGACACGCCACTTCGAGCACGTCAACAAGTTTGTCAACAGCATCAACAAGCCAATGGCGGCCATGGAGGAGTGCAGCTCCAACGTGAGTTCCCATCTCCCCCCCATGTGTCCTTTACTGATCCCTTCTGTCTGGGGGTGGGGGGGAGGCGGATTGCAGAGGAGAGTAACAGAAGATTCTGCAACTGTTTCGTTTAGCCATCTTTCACAGACCGATTAGTTCTATAGAAAAGCTGCATGTTCACAAAACTCGCATTTCAAAAGTCTGGACTTATACAATCACGTCAGTCTACATCAAACTGATGAATGTTCAGTCAGAATGTGTGTGATAAGTGTGTTAGTATAAGTAAGCGCCTGTGTGTGATAAGTGTGTTAGTATAAGTAAGCGCCTGTGTGTGATAAGTGTGTTAGTATAAGTAAGCCCCTGTGTGTGATAAGTGTGTTAGTATAAGTAAGCCCCTGTGTGTGATAAGTGTGTTAGTATAAGTAAGCCCCTGTGTGTGATAAGTGTGTTAGTATAAGTAAGCGCCTGTGTGTGATAAGTGTGTTAGTATAAGTAAGCCCCTGTGTGTGATAAGTGTGTTAGTATAAGTAAGCCTCTGTGTGTGATAAGTGTGTTAGTATAAGTAAGCCTCTGTGTGTGATAATTATGTTAGTATAAGTAAGCCCCTGTGTGTGATAAGTGTGTTAGTATAAGTAAGCCTCTGTGTGTGATAATTATGTTAGTATAAGTAAGCCCCTGTGTGTGATAAGTGTGTTAGTATAAGTAAGCCTCTGTGTGTGATAATTATGTGAGTATAAGTAAGTGCCTGTGTGTGATAAGTGTGTTAGTATAAGTAAGCCCCTGTGTGTGATAAGTGTGTTAGTATAAGTAAGCGACTGTGTGTGATAAGTATGTGAGTATAAGTAAGCGCCTGTGTGTGATAAGTGTGTTAGTATAAGTAAGCGCCTGTGTGTGATAAGTGTGTTAGTATAAGTAAGCCCCTGTGTGTGATAAGTATGTGAGTATAAGTAAGCGCCTGTGTGTGATAAGTGTGTTAGTATAAGTAAGCCCCTGTGTGTGATAAGTGTGTGAGTATAAGTAAGCCCCTGTGTGTGATAAGTGTGTTAGTATAAGTAAGCCTCTGTGTGTGATAAGTATGTGAGTATAAGTAATTGCCTGTGTGTGATAAGTGTGTTAGTATAAGTAAGCCCCTGTGTGTGATAAGTGTGTGAGTATAAGTAAGCCCCTGTGTGTGATAAGTGTGTTAGTATAAGTAAGCCCCTGTGTGTGATAAGTATGTGAGTATAAGTAAGCCCCTGTGTGTGATAAGTGTGTTAGTATAAGTAAGCCCCTGTGTGTGATAAGTATGTGAGTATAAGTAAGCCCCTGTGTGTGATAAGTGTGTTAGTATAAGTAAGCCCCTGTGTGTGATAAGTATGTGAGTATAAGTAAGCCCCTGTGTGTGATAAGTGTGTTAGTATAAGTAAGCCCCTGTGTGTGATAAGTATGTGAGTATAAGCACCTGTGTGTGATAAGTGTGTTAGTATAAGTAAGCCCCTGTGTGTGATAAGTATGTGAGTATAAGTAAGCACCTGTGTGTGATAAGTGTGTGTGTATAAGTAAGCACCTGTGTGTGATAAGTATGTGTGCATAAGTAAGCACCTGTGTGTGATAAGTATGTTAGTATAAGTAAGCGCCTGTGTGTGATAAGTGTGTTATTATAAGTAAGCCCCTGTGTGTGATAAGTGTGTTAGTATAAGTAAGCGCCTGTGTGTGATAAGTGTGTTATTATAAGTAAGCCCCTGTGTGTGATAAGTGTGTTAGTATAAGTAAGCCCCTGTTTGTGATAAGTGTGTTAGTATACAGTAAGTAAGCCCCTGTGTGTAAGTATGTGTGTATAAGCGCCTGTGTGTGATAAGTATGTGTGCATAAGCGCCTGTGTGTGATAAGTATGTGTGCATAAGTAAGCCCCTGTGTGTGATAAGTGTGTTAGTATAAGTAAGCCCCTGTGTGTGATAAGTGTGTTAGTATACAGTAAGTAAGCCCCTGTGTGTGATAAATATGTGTGTATAAGTAAGCGCCTGTGTGTGATAAGTGTGTTAGTATAAGTAAGCGCCTGTGTGTGATAAGTATGTGAGTATAAGTAAGCGCCTGTGTGTGATAAGTGTGTTAGTATAAGTAAGCGCCTGTGTGTGATAAGTGTGTTAGTATAAGTAAGCCCCTGTGTGTGATAAGTATGTGAGTATAAGTAAGCGCCTGTGTGTGATAAGTGTGTTAGTATAAGTAAGCCCCTGTGTGTGATAAGTGTGTGAGTATAAGTAAGCCCCTGTGTGTGATAAGTGTGTTAGTATAAGTAAGCCTCTGTGTGTGATAAGTATGTGAGTATAAGTAATTGCCTGTGTGTGATAAGTGTGTTAGTATAAGTAAGCCCCTGTGTGTGATAAGTGTGTGAGTATAAGTAAGCCCCTGTGTGTGATAAGTGTGTTAGTATAAGTAAGCCCCTGTGTGTGATAAGTGTGTTAGTATAAGTAAGCCTCTGTGTGTGATAAGTATGTGAGTATAAGTAATTGCCTGTGTGTGATAAGTGTGTTAGTATAAGTAAGCCCCTGTGTGTGATAAGTATGTGAGTATAAGTAAGCCCCTGTGTGTGATAAGTGTGTTAGTATAAGTAAGCCCCTGTGTGTGATAAGTATGTGAGTATAAGTAAGCCTCTGTGTGTGATAAGTGTGTTAGTATAAGTAAGCCCCTGTGTGTGATAAGTATGTGAGTATAAGCACCTGTGTGTGATAAGTGTGTTAGTATAAGTAAGCCCCTGTGTATGATAAGTATGTGAGTATAAGTAAGCACCTGTGTGTGATAAGTGTGTGTGTATAAGTAAGCACCTGTGTGTGATAAGTATGTGTGCATAAGTAAGCACCTGTGTGTGATAAGTATGTTAGTATAAGTAAGCGCCTGTGTGTGATAAGTGTGTTATTATAAGTAAGCCCCTGTGTGTGATAAGTGTGTTAGTATAAGTAAGCGCCTGTGTGTGATAAGTGTGTTATTATAAGTAAGCCCCTGTGTGTGATAAGTGTGTTAGTATAAGTAAGCCCCTGTTTGTGATAAGTGTGTTAGTATACAGTAAGTAAGCCCCTGTGTGTAAGTATGTGTGTATAAGCGCCTGTGTGGGATAAGTATGTGTGCATAAGCGCCTGTGTGTGATAAGTATGTGTGCATAAGTAAGCCCCTGTGTGTGATAAGTGTGTTAGTATAAGTAAGCCCCTGTGTGTGATAAGTATGTGAGTATAAGTAAGTGCCTGTGTGTGATAAGTGTGTTAGTATAAGTAAGCCCCTGTGTGTGATAAGTGTGTTAGTATAAGTAAGCCCCTGTGTGTGATAAGTATGTGTGTATAAGTGCCTGTGTGTGATAAGTATGTTAGTATAAGTAAGCGCCTGTGTGTGATAAGTGTGTTAGTATAAGTAAGCCCCTGTGTGTGATAAGTGTGTTAGTATACAGTAAGTAAGCCCCTGTGTGTGATAAATATGTGTGTATAAGTAAGCGCCTGTGTTTGTGAATGACAGAGTGAGGGCAGTGACTGCGAGGGTCAAGCCAGCATCAGGAACTCCCCAGAGAATCGTCTGCTCATCAAACGCATGATGATCAAGTGTGCGGATGTGGCTAACCCCTGTCGTACCCTGGAGCTCTGCATCGAATGGGCAGGGCGCATCTCCGAGGAGTACTTCGCCCAGGTAACAGACCTGAAGGGAAACACCATCATTACAAGCACTTAGCAGACACTCTTATCTGGAGCGACTTACAAAGGTGGAGGACTTGGAATGTAGCAGTGTCAGTCTCAGGAATATAAAAGTGTGATATCAACAAGAAGGTGCGGGAGGCCTATCTATAATCTATAAGTGTAATGTAAGCCAACCAACAATCAATATTGTAAACAAAAATACCACTGAACAGCTAACCTGTCATCACACAGTTATGCCAATATTATGTTATCTCAAAAGAAACCCCAGAAAGTTTGAGGATAGCAAAAGAAGGGCAGGGAGCCATGGTGCAGTCTGAAGAGATAGGTCTTCTGTCTTCAGTGTGTATCACACAGTTTCACACAGAGACATTCTTATTAAGAAAGTACCTCAGGGCCCAGTTGAGGACCCATTGTCTCTTTGATAGAAGGAGGGTACTAGGAGTCCTGAATAAAAGTACAACTGAACAAATTAAAAGAGGAAATCTGTTAACCTAAAGAACTTAAATCTGGCACAACATCCACAGACACTATCTTGGAGGTTCACACAGTGAACAATGTTCTACTTGTTCTTGGTTGTACTTTGCACATTCTACTGATGTTTATGTAATGAATGCATTTTTATTTGTGCAGATATGTGTGTTAAAACATTTGCTGCATTTTTTCTGACTAAATGCCCTTAGCAAGTAGTATGTATTAAAACAAATGGTTATATGTAAATGCATTATACCTTAAGGTGCTGTCCTTTCAGTGGTTAGATCCACGTTTCCTGCCTGTTCTCAGTACCTCAGCAGATGCATAACACCTTGCATTCATAGTGGGGACATGCTTAATATCCCAGAAGCACTATTGCACTAACAATGTTGACTGCTTGATGATGTCATAATGGGTGTGTCTTTGCATCAGTTCTGCCAGCCAAGGCATACTTCATCAGACACTGTCATTTAGACGTCTGCAGACAACGAAAAGAACAGAAAGACATTTTTTTTGCCCTCGTACGATGTCTTCTGCCGAGACGAACCTTCTCAGGCGAAGTTCGTTGTTCATTGACCCGCCCCTGTCTGCAATTGGTCTAAATATCACAGTTCTAACCGGTTTTTCTTTGCAAGTAAATCGTTCAAGGTGTCTGTGGACGTCTTTTGTCTTTGTCCAAGCGTCTTTTGTCTACCGTGTCTGATGAAGTATGCTGGCCGCTTGAAGCTGTTCACATTCATCACGTGTGACCTTAAAAGCTGCCTGCTCAGCATCGCCTGTCATCACTGAGAATGCATGTGCACACACCTAACGGGCAAGTACAGAGGGCATTTACAACACTGGACAAAGTCCTGTAGAATATTTTGGGCTTATAACTGCGCTGCTCTGTGCAGTTGTGTGTGTATGGTTACGTGCGTGTATGCGTAAGCTTGCATGTGTGTGTCTGGGTATGCACGCATTTGGGTCTGTGCATACGTAAGTCAGTAAGTGTCCGTAAGTGCACTTGTATGCCTCTGTGTGTGTGTGTGTGTGTGTGTGTGCGCGTGTGCGCAAGTGTACATGCTCATTTGTGTGCGTGCGGGTGTGTGTGTGTGTGTGTGTGTGTGTATGTGTGTGCAAGTGCACGTGCTCATTGTTTGTTTGTGCGAATGTAGGTTTGTGTGAATGCCTGTGTGTGGGAGCGGAAGTATGGTAAAACAGGGGAAAGGGACTTCAGATCCCCAGTGGAGAACTTCTGCTTTACCCCTGAGCAATGTACGTACACAGCTGTGTCACCCTGGCCAAACATAAATAATCTAATGCGGTGTGCATGTGTGCGCGTGTGCACGTGTATGTGTGCGTGTGCCTGTTACGTGTGTGTTACAGACAGATGAAGAGAAGAGGCAAGGTATGCCAGTGGTCATGCCTGTCTTTGACCGGAACACCTGCAGCATTCCCAAATCTCAGATCTCCTTCATCGAGTACTTCATCACAGACATGTTTGACGCCTGGGATGGTAACCGCCACTATTCTTCTACATACATCCGCCAATGAGGCTTATATGTACTGTACACATAGAACACACAGAAGGGTTAATGCTGATGGGTTTCATATTTTTATTTTATGTTCTGTGTAAACACAGAGTAATCCCGTGTCAAAGCTAACATCGAAATGATAGCGGCATCTGTAGCCAGATTTGTTGTATTTTCGTTGGAAATCATAATATGAGAAAATTGATGTTTCGTTTCCACAAACATAATTAGTTGCCTGACATATTTGTGTGAGAATGCTGAGAAAACAAAAAAACAGTCCCCCCCAGTGAGCTGAATCACTTTTGAAGAGGGGTTTTATGTTTTCATGAAAGCCTTTCTTTTTTTGATCCAAAAACCAGTGCCTCCCCATTGAGTTTTTAATAAAAACCAAGGTGTCAGAACTTATACATCAGACAGATGCAGTGCTCTAAGAGCAGAAAATCTGGCTCCATTCACTGTAAACCAAAACCAGAGCAAGTGTGCTTAACTGCAGTGCCAGTTTAGTGGGACGTTGTGGAATTGTTGAGGGGGGGGGGGGGGGGGGGTGCGTGCCACTTTCCCATGCTTTCTGGCTGAGCTCTATCCCTCTAACTGAGGTAAATTTGTCTGGTCTGGTTCATCCCGCCCTGTAACAGCCGCGCACACGGGCCGGGGGGGAGACTCGCGCCCTTTCCCAGCACGTTTACCCCCGGGAACAAACATGTTTACTGTCAACAGCGTGCTGATGTCATGGAAAGTTAAAAAAAACACAGGCGAGCGGGGACCAGAGGCCGCGGGAGGGTCGGGAACCAATGGGCAGGATCCCACCGCCGTCAATTTCAATTCCCGGGGTCGCAGAAGGGTCAGGCTCATGTGGCGGAACGCTGGGCGGGGTTCTCCGGGAGTCAGCGGTACCCCGGGAAGAGAGGGCAGGGAGCACAAAGGAGTAGCGCCCCCTACTGCATACCAGCCATTAAAGCATCAAACCATGAAGCACAGTTAGAGCACATACAGGAAACATATCTACACTGTTACAGAGCACACACAAGAAACATATCTGTACTGTTACAGAGCACACACAGGAAGCATATCTGTACTGTTACACAGCACACACAGGAAACATATCGGTACTGTTACACAGCACACACAGGAAACATATCTGCACTGTTTCATAGTACACACAGGAAACATATCTGTACTGTTACAGAGCACACACAAGAAACATATCTGTACTGTTACAGAGCACACACAAGAAACATATCTGCACTGTTTCATAGTACACACAGGAAACATATCTGCACTGTTTCATAGTACACACAGGAAACATATCTGTACTGTTACACAGCACACACAGGAAACATATCTGTACTGTTACAGAGCACACACAGGAAACATATCTGCACTGTTACAGAGCACACACAGGAAACATCTGTACTGTTACACAGCACACACAGGAAACATCTGTACTGTTACAGAGCACACACAGGAAACATATCTGCACTGTTACAGAGCACACACAGGAAACATCTGTACTGTTACAGAGCACACACAGGAAACATATCTGTACTGTTACAGAGCACACACAGGAAACATATCTGTACTGTTACAGAGCACACACAGGAAACATATCTGTACTGTTACAGAGCACACACAGGAAACATATCTGTACTGTTACAGAGCACACACAGGAAACATATCTGTACTGTTACAGAGCACACACAGGAAACATATCTGTACTGTTACACCGCACACACAAGAAACATATCTGCACTGTTACACTGCACACACAAGAAACATATATGTACTGTTACAGAGCACACACAGGAAACATATATGTACTGTTACAGAGCACACACAGGAAACATATATGTACTGTTACACCGCACACACAAGAAACATATCTGTACTGTTACAGAGCACACACAGGAAACATATTTGTACTGTTACACAGCACACACAAGAAACATATCTGTACTGTTACACAGCACACACAAGAAACATATCTGCACTGTTACAGAGCACACACAGGAAACATATTTGTACTGTTACACAGCACACACAAGAAACATATCTGTACTGTTACACAGCACACATAAGAAACATATCTGTACTGTTACACAGCACACACAGGAAACATATCTGTACTGTTACAGAGCACACACAGGAAACATATCTGTACTGTTACAGAGCACACACAGGAAACATATCTGTACTGTTACAGAGCACACACAGGAAACATATCTGTACTGTTACACCGCACACACAAGAAACATATCTGCACTGTTACACTGCACACACAAGAAACATATATGTACTGTTACAGAGCACACACAGGAAACATATATGTACTGTTACAGAGCACACACAGGAAACATATATGTACTGTTACACCGCACACACAAGAAACATATCTGTACTGTTACAGAGCACACACAGGAAACATATTTGTACTGTTACACAGCACACACAAGAAACATATCTGTACTGTTACACAGCACACACAAGAAACATATCTGCACTGTTACAGAGCACACACAGGAAACATATTTGTACTGTTACACAGCACACACAAGAAACATATCTGTACTGTTACACAGCACACACAAGAAACATATCTGCACTGTTACAGAGCACACACAGGAAACATATTTGTACTGTTACACAGCACACATAAGAAACATATCTGTACTGTTACACAGCACACACAGGAAACATATCTGTACTGTTACAGAGCACACACAGGAAACATATCTGCACTGTTACAGAGCACACACAGGAAACATATCTGCACTGTTACAGAGCACACACAAGAAACATATCTGCACTGTTACAGAGCACACACAAGAAACATATCTGCACTGTTACAGAGCACACACAAGAAACATATATGTACTGTTACACAGCACACACAAGAAACATATCTGCACTGTTACAGAGCACACACAAGAAACATATATGTACTGTTACACAGCACACACATAAGAAACATATATCCACTGTTACACAGCACACACAGGAAACATATTTGCACTGTTACACAGCACACACACAAGAAACATATATCCACTGTTACAGAGCACACACAAGAAACATATCTCCACTGTTACAGAGCACACACAGGAAAAATATCTCCACTGTTACAGAGCACACACAGGAAACATGTATGTACTGTTACAGAGCACACACAAGAAACATATCTCCACTGTTACAGAGCACACACAAGAAACATATATGTACTGTTACAGAGCACACACAGGAAACATATATGTACTGTTACACCGCACACACAAGAAACATATCTGTACTGTTACAGAGCACACACAAGAAACATATCTGCACTGTTACAGAGCACACACAAGAAACATGTATGTACTGTTACAGAGCACACACAGGAAACATGTATGTACTGTTACAGAGCACACACAAGAAACATATCTGTACTGTTACACAGCACACACAAGAAACATATCTGCACTGTTACAGAGCACACACAAGAAACATATATGTACTGTTACACAGCACACACATAAGAAACATATATCCACTGTTACACAGCACACACAGGAAACATATTTGCACTGTTACACAGCACACACACAAGAAACATATATCCACTGTTACAGAGCACACACAGGAAAAATATCTCCACTGTTACAGAGCACACACAGGAAAAATATCTCCACTGTTACAGAGCACACACAGGAAACATGTATGTACTGTTACAGAGCACACACAAGAAACATATCTCCACTGTTACAGAGCACACACAAGAAACATATATGTACTGTTACAGAGCACACACAGGAAACATATATGTACTGTTACACCGCACACACAAGAAACATATCTGTACTGTTACAGAGCACACACAAGAAACATATCTGCACTGTTACAGAGCACACACAAGAAACATGTATGTACTGTTACAGAGCACACACAAGAAACACATATGTACTGTTACAGAGCACACACAAGAAACATATATGTACTGTTACAGAGCACACACAGGAAACATATATGTACTGTTACACCGCACACACAAGAAACATATCTGTACTGTTACAGAGCACACACAGGAAACATATCTGTACTGTTACTCCAGTAACTAAGTATTACTAAAACGTGTCTCCTGGGTGCTTTATAGTGACCGGGTCCCAAGCAGAGACTTTGCACAAACCTCTGGTTGATTTCAGCTGGAATTATAAAGATATATCTGACAATGAAAAGACCCTGTGGGGTCCGAGCACTGACCTCAACCTCCAGGCCCTTTATTACCGGCAGTCTGGCAGGCCTCTTCAAGGAGCTGGCAGCGCTGTGGAGGTGCTTTTATTTCATCTTTTCTCCACTAATGACTCATTCCCCCCTCATCTTTTAAAAGCAGGGGATCCAAGAGCGTTTCACACAGCCTCACCTCTGCCCTGTGCTGGCCCCGTTACTGTCTTTGAAAAAAATTGAATAACACAAAGCTGCAATCCATTACACTTGTTTGCCTTTCTGGTATGTAACACACTCCTGATTCTGTCTTGTATTGGACCTTTGCTGGTTTACTTGAAGGCAAAACTGCACAGTTTTCAATAGAGCTAGAACCCATAATTGTCTTGTGCTTTAACAGCTACTGTTTGTTGTGTGTATATTTGTGTGTGACTGTGTGTGTGTGTGTGTGTGTGTGTGTGTGTGTGTGTGTGTGTGTGTGTGTGTGTGTGTGTGTGTGTGTGTGTGTGTACAGCATACAGGTGTATGTGCACGTATGCATTGCGTGTTTACCTGTATCAATCTCTTTTGCCTTCATCAGCCTTTGCCAGCCTGCCTGGACTGATGGAGCACCTATCAGAGAACTACAAGTACTGGAAGAGTCTGGACGAGATGAAGTGCAAGAGCTTGAGGCCCCCGCCGCCCCCATGACCCACGCCCCCAATCCGTATGCCACACCTCCTGCAGCCAAAGGGGGTCCATGAATGTAGCCCGACACTCTTATTAACCTCCCCACTGTGATACGACGATACGAGTCTGCCAAACGCTGGCTTCAAACCAAAAACTGCAGACAAGATGGCTGAGGCCAAGAACCGAGAGGAAAGGCTCCGTTGGACTGTCCCCTCTTGACAATCTTTCCCGGTTTAAAGGGTGAATATGCTCAAATCGCACTTTACTAGAAGGACAGTTCTCTAACTTTTGCAGTTTCTTTTTTAATTATTATTTAACTATTGTTACTTAGCACCGTAAGTAAACCTGACAGAGCGAGACCGAAAACAATGCTCCGCAGCACTGGCGTCCTACAACTTAACCTGTTCCTTCAAAGAGGAAAAAAGTTATTATGGGTAGAATCCTTCTACCGGAATGGGGCATCTGGAAAGGCACGCTACAACACAAGAACACAACTCAAGATCACATCTGAGTCGTCAATTTATAAGCTGTGATTCCCTCTAAATTTTTACAAAGCCAGCTTGAAGTATTTAATTTATACTGACACTGATAAGCCATTTTGGTGAGTTGTATTACGCTCTGTGGTTATTGCCCAAATCTGAGCAGTAAGAGCTCTTTGGTTTAGTATACCGCTGCAGCTAACTACTGTGATCTTAAATTACTGTAATATACATCATGATAAGAGAGCTCCCTCGTAACCTACTGATAGCATGGTTTGTGAGAAGTCTGTATTTATGGAACTAGCACTTGGATTTTTCAGTTTTTTTACGTACATTTTTTATTGAGGTTGCTTCAAAGCAGACTTTGTTTATTGTGCATTGTACAGGCCCAAATAGCTTTACCCAATGGGTTGATTCTGTCATACTGTAAAATTGTCTGTCCTATACTTTTAACATGATATTCGAGTGTTGTTTTTCATCAGTCTCGACGTAAAATTCTTTTTTTGTTAATTTGCCAATTGCTAAGTAACAAATAGACAAAACGTTCCTTGAAGTATGTCAGTGAAGGGTACGGATGGTGCTGCTTTGTGGGCTGATGTAGTCAGTCCTCACAAATGCAGTGAAAAAACTGAGAACAAAGCACTGCATAAGACTAAACACTTTTGATTGTAATCAAGTAGCATGTATGACAGTGAGAACGAAAAGCATTGATTGGTAACGTGATGAACATTGTTCTTTGTGTAGCAGCTTGAACCTGCCCCTGCATTACTGTCCATAAACCATTTTGTTTTTCGATCTTGCAACTTATGTGGACCAGTGGAAGACCAGGCAATGTTGCCGATAACATCTGAACAAGACTTTGCCCATTATTTGTATTCATCATTAACAATTTATATAAAAGACATTGTCAAATGTAATTGACTGAATATTAACAGTTCTAATTTATAATGTTCATGTTTCATTCAAAGTATATAAACAGGAGCTAGTCACGTGACTGCTTAAATTATGAATGTATTTTTAAAAAGTATTTTTGTTCCTAAAGACATATTCAGAAATATCGTATCACAGTTTAAGAGATCTATATAAAAGGGCACTAGGTTGCGCCTAAACATATATAAAGCCTAAACTTAGTTGTACCATAATCTATTGAATCCCGTTGGTGCTTTATCATGATTGTATTCTGGTGAATACAAAGCCAATATATATGTAACTATTTAGTAGTAGTCAATATTCAATACTGTAACCCATGATTTTGCTGTACCAAGCCTTCACCACCCAGGCTGTCCATAAGTAACTTAAGCTGTAAGATGAAATTCATGTACCTCTTGGGTATTTCTACAGAATCGTAAATTGTTGATTTTTAAGTAAACTAAAACAATGCAGGTAAACTCAGTTGCAGAATTCCCTTTCATTATTATTATTATTATTATTACTAATATTTGGGTGCACTTTGCAAAAATGAATGTAAAATGAGGAGAGTGGAAATTGTTTCAGGAAACAGACGAGGGTCACTTGTGCTCACAATACTGCACAGCTCTAGTGATTACCTGCTCTGAAAAATCAATGTGCATGCTGTGTGCAACGTTGTATCTCAGTTTACCCATGTTGTTATTATTAGTATTTCTTTGGGTGTCAGGGACAAAGAATGCTTCAGTGCAGCCTTGTTCTGGCTTTACACTCAGAAAGTGTTAATTTTTCATTCCTTTATCCCCTCAGTGTCATTGCATTCAGAATAGTTTCTGCACAGGAGAAATGCCAAGCTGTTTTTGGCTGTTGGCCTTTTGCAGTGCATTCAAGGACACATTTAAAAAGTGTATGTGGGAATATGTTTGGCTATCCATTAAAGGCAGACTAATGTGTATTTACATATAAAAAAAACCCAGTAGAGTACCATCAGGGCAAGTCTCAGCTCTTAGAATCGGATGCTTTAAATTAGGGTTTGCTTTATGGATTCAGGCATTTCCATATTCCACTGTACTGTTCCAGCCTGGCAGTGTGGGCCTAATCAAACTCTTGGCCTACAATCAAACACGGTTGTCTAGCATCAAGACAGTTTCCTTTCCACTCAACTGTTCACATCATCAGCAGTTCAACAGAACGCTGACCGAACGGCACCACCACTGCTCATGTTAACTTATCTACCGTTCGATAGTGACAAAGCTAGCAAGAATATAGCTACTATATCTAACTTAGCTAGTTAAATAAAAACAAACTGTTGTTTTAGCTATTAACATTAGGCTACCCCTTTCAGACATGTCCACAATATTATCAGTAGCCTAATGAAGCTACAAGCGCCACACTGTGTGAGCTATCAGCTAGCTAGTAATTATTAGCCCCTGTCACACACGGAACCGATAGCAGCGCTGGGTTCAATTATTCGGGTTCGGTAGTGGTTTGCCCCATCCACACGTATGTCTCCTGTAGCCTACAGAAAGTGTTCATGTCGAATCTGGACATCCACTCTGGATAGATTAGGCAAGGCAGGATGTCCACCTGAAGCAACACAGAACAATTGATGTTAACGTTACGTTAGTTTGTCTTTAATCTGACCAGATATCTTATTGAATGTAGTTTTGGCAGAGATGTAAAGCCTACCAACACAACACAGTTGAAGAGCGATGCTTATAAGATAACTTATAAGAAGTATTGCATACCAGCACACAAGCAATTCATTTTGTAATGGTGGTTCTTACAAGTATTTAGTTGCAAGGCTCAACATCCAAAAACTGGAGATGGCCTTGTGTAATGGTAGTTCTGCTAGCAAGCAAACACAGTAACTAACTGAAATTATCTGGAAGATGGTCACATTTTTGAATATATAACCCAAACATGGCACGCTGAGTTTCATCAGCTAGCCAGGTCTGCACACTGTGGGAGTAAGGTTAACGTTAGCTGAGCAAGCACGATGTGTTTCTATGTGCAAAATGTTTCTTAACTAATCCTTCTTTATCCTGCAATATTATGCTATTCAAGTGAGCAATGTACAAGCGTGTATCCATTCAGCCATCTTTATTCAAAACTAACCCCCTCTCCACCAAGTGGCAGTAGTCATATCACAACATGTCCCCTATAAAAAATAAAAACAAAAACTTAGAACATAACACTTCTGGAGAGAAATGACTAACAGTATTTTTCACTTATGAAATTCAACATTCACCTGCTTTTTTTAACAGAACAGTCTTTAGTAGTTACAATCTCTCACTGAATGTCCTAATAATTATCCAGGGCTCAGGGACTTCATTGTTATTTTATTACTCATCGTAGCTAGATGGAGGTTTGACAATCCGTCCGCTTTGAGTAGTTTGACAAGCTGCAGTGGGCATAGCTTAGCTGCCTGCGCCACTTCCTTTTCTGGTCACGCAGCGTGTCTGCATATCTGCTCTCTCCTCTTGAGCTGTGTCTGTGTGCCCAGGAGCAGACCCACCTGTGTCCTGCTGTTCCCCTTCCTGTGTCCTCATGAAATGCCTGCGGTTTCGCCGTAGCTGGCGTCCGTGTGCAGTCTCTGTGATATATGAGTCTCGGCTACATCAGCGGCTACAGCTGGACTCCATTTCCCAGTGGTATGGTCTTGAGCCCAGACTTTGTTAAGAGGAGGTAGGTCTCTTCCAGTTCTGTCATAGAAAGTCTTTTCTCTTTGTGCTCTCATTGCATCTTAAATGTCCTTGTGGAACTTTACAGGAGCCATTTCTCTGAGCATGGAATAAGTGCTTGTAGTCTTCTCTTCATCAGCATTTGTGCTGGTGAGCCACAGTCTCCTATTGGAGTGTTATTCCAGAAACCCAATGTATGGGTCGGATTCTTCCATGTCAGCCTTTTTCAATATACGTTTCACTATTTGTACACTCTTCTCTACAAGGCTGTTGGCCTGAGAGTGCATTGGAGACATTGTAGCGTAGTTACATTCCCTGCTGAATTTCTTGTATTCTTGTGAGAATCCTGGCCCATTATCAGACTTTATTCCATCTGGTATTCCATGTCTTGCCAGTATGGACTTTGTGAATCGAATCACAGTTGCTGCTTTGGTGTCCGGTAGCTGTACCACGTCCAAATATCGGGAGTAGTAGTCCACTATTTTCAGGAAATCATGTCCATGCTATGCAAACAGATCAGTTCCTAGCACCTGCTACGGTCGTTGTGGTGTCTCATGAGATATCAGGGTTTCCTGCTGTTGTGTGTTCCTGTTTGTATGCATGTGCTGCATTTTGACACCACTCTTACAATGTATTTGGTCATTCCTGGCCAGAATAGGAGTTCTCTGGCTCTGAGCTTGCATTTTTCTATGCCTAAGTGCCCAGCTTGTATTGCCTTTAACATTTCTTTCTGCATTGTTTGTGGTACTATTATTTTGTCTCCTTTCATCATTAGTCCATCCATTTCACATACAGTGCCCTCCACTATTATTGGCACCCCTGGTAAAGATGAGTAAAAATGGTAAAAAAAATGAGACCCTTGATGACTTACAGCCATTTTACCAACCATGTATTCCATACTGTTCCAGCATATTTTACAGCTAAATCTAGTCCCACCCCCCAATTCCCATAGAGATCCATTCAAATGCAGAGACGTTATAGTATCACTTGTCAGAGTACCAGAAAATAAGATATCAAGAGTCTTTTGATGTTGTTGGGTCACAGACATCAGGAAGTCATGGCATGCACAGGATATGCGACCAAATGTTAAAAATGATTACTTTATTCTATATATAAATGCAGGGGTGCTAATAATTGTGGCACACATGGTTTTGTTAAAAAATAATTATTTCTTGATGAGGGATTTGTTTTTTTTCTCATAATAAATTTAATTCAATTAAAGGTTGGATTTTTCTCTCTTTTTCAGTGTGAGATTAAGCTAATTCACCAAACGGTGAATTTTTTATAACCCTTTTTACTCATCTTTACCAGTGGTGTCAATAATAGTGGAGGGCACGGTAGTTCCTCTCTATAGTTCCAGAAGTCTTTGGCCTTCACTGGAACATCCTTCATGTCCTCAGGCCATCTATGTTTCACCATAGTTCTTATTATTGTCAAAGTATTATCTCTCTGTGTCTCCTTGCACATTGTTTCCATTTTGTTTTCATTTACAGGTAGGTGATTGATGATGAGGTGTCGAGCTTTTGCTCGAGTTTCACGTCTGGTTCCGAGTCGTCGTCTGTGACCCTGAAGAATGCTCTGGATAGAGTTTTAGCCATGTGCATTTCTTTTCCAGGTTTGTGAGTTACCCTCAGTTGGTACGGCTGCATTTACAGGAGCAGTCTTTGTATTGTTTGTGAGGTGTTTCCAAGTGGCTTTCTTGAGTCTAGAAACCAATGGCTTATGATCACTCTCAATCTATGTTTCCTTTCCGTATATGAACTGGTGAAACTTTTGACAACCGAATACAATAGCAAGTGTTTCCTTTTCTATTTGAGCATAGTTGACTTGAGCCTTGGTTAGTGCTTTTGAGGAGTATGCTACTACAGCACCATCTTGCATTAGGACAGCACAGAGGCCTGCTTTGGAGTCATCTACTGATAGCTTCTACTGATAACATCGTAATATCTGAGTGGCATTTGTGCTCTGTCTACGATAGTTTTTTTGTCATGTTCCTTGATCCAGTGCCATGAAATGTCTTTCTCTAACAGTTCTCTCAAGGGCTCCATCGTTGTTGAGAGGTTTGGGATGAATTTTGCGAAGTATGTCACCGTACCCATGAACCTCTCCAAGACTTGTCTGTCGTAGGGTGTCTCCATTTCTGCCATTGCTTGGACTTTGCTGGGGTCTGGCTTGGGGCCATCTTGGTTGAGGGTGTGGCCAAGGTATCTCACCTCTCTGATTCCTATTTTGCTTTTCTCCTGGTTCAACTCTCTGGCTCTCTCTGGGACCTGTTTGGGTCTTTTGTCGTGTTCCTCTTTGTCCTTTGCAAGAATCAGTAGGTCGTCAACATAGGTCACTACTCCTTCAGTGTCTTCAAACAGTTGTGCCACCCTTTTGTGGGAAACATCCTGTGCACTGTTTATTTCATATTGATCAAATGTCTCGTCCGGTCTTTGTTCACGTTCGTATGTTGTGTTCTTCTTCGGTGTGTAGTAATCCTCAAATTTCTTGATAAGTGGTGAAATTTTGTCTACCTCCTCTTCAGTAAACGTGAAGGTATTGTACAGCTATTGTGCTTGTTCTCCCGCACAGTGAAGTAGCACAGCGCATTGTAGCTTCTCCGGTTTCGTCTCCATCTCGCGAGCACACATGTATAACTTGAACTGTTGAATCCATCGTCTTCAATTCTCAGAAATGTTTCCCTTGAGGTTCAGTGTCTGTGGTGCTTTCAGCGATTCCTTAGCTAGTAGTGATGATGAGTTTTCACTCTGACACCATGCAATATTATGTTATTCTCAAGTGAGCAATGTACAAGCGTGTATCCATTCAGCCATCTTTATTCAAAACTAACACCCTGTCCACCAGGTGGCAGTAGTCATATCACAACATTTCCCTATCCAGTGGTAGTCGTCGACGTCCCAATTATAGGATTCATATTTCTCTCAAATGATAAATTACAGCTTTAAGAATGCATATTTTTATGCGTATTATGTATATACTGTAGCCTATGTGACGATTCTGACATCAATTTAGTCCGTGGCAAATTTCTTAATGATAAACTACAGCCTCTTCTTCAATTCAAGCTTTAAACCATGGATGCGAATAGTTTTTGAAATACTGACAATTATTTAAATGAGTAGTAGAGTGCTTCTAGTGGGCCAAAGTTAATATGGTTAAAGCAAAGTAGAATTTTGGACAGATTAGTTATCTAATTTGAAAAATGTAGGCTATGAAATAAAATTTAAATTTAACTACAATATAGCTGTTGTTGTTCGTCATGATTCAGTCTGCAATGTTATGTTATGATTATGTTATATTGGCTATGTTATATTTGTAATGTTATTTGGTCTTATTCTGGTCTATTAGGGTGCTCTCGCATCACGCTGATTGAACTTCTATACATTTTCTAATGGATGTGTTTATTGGCAGTAATCTTCAGTTATGTTTGTTCAATGTTCCACAAAGTGGATGTGTCAAAATAGTTATGATGATTACATTTCTTTAAGAAATGGACACCTCCCGGTGTTTAAAAATGAAAAGCAAAAAACTATGTTTTAAGTGAGAAGTTTGGCCACAAAAGACAGGAAATTCAAATGAGCACCACCAAGCCAAACGTGAGCTTTACACTCTCTACACACACATCAGGGATTTCCATTACTCTGTTTTTTTATATCTGACTGCTATACAGTTCTGGAGCTATGTTGGTCTACTATATTTCAAACAACATGTACTCATCACTGAGCAGATTGGTTCAAACCTTCTCTCAGTCTCAAAAAACCTAATTCATACTCTTCCAAATGGTAAGTGACCTACGACTGCTGCATTAGGCTATAGAAGTCCCACTAGAGTAGGTTTAGACATAGGCTACAGATCTATAATGCGCATTTGTGCACATTCTGTACGTGATGCTGATTATTATACACAGAAGACACACTTGAAAACTAAATATCACCTGCTACTGGAGTGCATAAATACAGCGGTTTTTCATTGTGACTTAACTTTCATAGATTCTACCCTTAAGTTGCATATTAGAATCATCCATACAAGGAGTAGCCTATACTGGACATGTGGCCTAGGCTTATACCAGCACCCATGAAAATCACTCATGTACACCTAAATTGTATGAAACCATACACTGTTGGCATACAGAGTAGTAGTCTTTAGAGTATAAGATTTCAGTCATAGCATAACATGTAGGCCTAATTGTCCTTATATGTCATACATAGTGGAGTTCTAAGGCTAGAAATAATAAGTGAAAGTATGAATAGCCTAATGCAATCACAGCATACAATTATACGTCTACCCATATAGCTTTAGAATACTTTTAAAAAGGATTTAAAAAGTAAACAGACTGAAAGATTTAGATCCACCTTTCAACTATCTATCAATATTATCAAATAATCTGCCCAGTGACGAGTAGCCTACATGTTGTTTGAAATACAGTAGACCAACATAGCTACAGAACTGCATAGCAGTCAGATATAAAACTGGAAATCCCTGATAGTGTAGAGAGATGAGGTTTGGCTTGGTGGTGCTCAATTGAATTTCCTGTCTTTTGCGGCTTTTGACCAAGCCAAACTTCTCACTTAAAATGTCGTTTTTGTTCTTAATTTTTCTCTTGTTCTATGACTTTTCTGAACTCTAGAATAGAATGTTGTGCTCTGGACTACCAGCAGAACCTCCTGATGGCCGCTCGTTTAAACCGACTTCTTTCATTTCCCACATTACCATTTGTCTTTGGGTATACTTGTTTTTCTCATTTGTTCTTCAAATGCTGCTTTGGAGAGCTATAACTCCATGTGCTAATCATTTGGAGAGTTCAGAAGGCCAGTGTCTCCACCCAGTGGTAGATGTAGGTAAAAACAATGTACAAGTGAGCTTGAGACTACCAATGAGTGCTAGTGTGAAAAGACGTGCAGATATGTTTATGAAATAATGTTTTTTTTCTTGTTTTTGTTGAATACATGGGGCCTTCTTTTGAGCATTGTGACTGCAGTATCTGAATATTGGTCATCTCTTACTAGTTTTCAGAAACCAGTACTCAGATATTTAAATTTAATTTACCTGATTATTCTTTGGTTTCTTTTATTCATGCACAAAGACGGGAATTAGCTATGTAGCAAACATTTTTTGTACATTCCATTTGCGTTTGCTATTCTGAAGAAAAGCTTATGTGTACAGTGGCTTAACAAAGAATCGGAATTGTGTAAGTATACATTTGTATACCAACCTGCTCTAAACGAACAATCATATATTTGTGATGTAATTTTCTTGTATACGGGGACACATACTGTATGTACTGAACACAGGGACATGGAGTCATTTGTGAGTCACAAGCTGACAAGTGATCGTATAGTTTTGGCAACGTTTTACCTGTAAACTTATTCTTCAGTCTGCCATTTGCAAGAAATAATGTCCTGTGTTCTTTGTATTTTATGCTGCAGGGTAAACATATTTTTTTACCAAAAGCACAGTACCCCACATTAGATGCCTTACTATGAGCTTACTCCTCTCTGGACAGGGAAAACTGAAATAGTTACAGCACAGACTCTCCAGCCTAACCAGATGGCCAGCACAATATTCTTAGCATTGAAAGCTCGGTCTGCTGTGGTTGAAGCTGAAACTCTTCAATTTGATGCCTTATTATGAGTATTTAAAAAATGGCAAGGTTACAGTAATTGATGGCAATGGATTTTCTGTCCTTGGGTATGCCTCTTCATGAATATAATCTATATACAAGTACAGAGGATGGAAGGAACTGTAGCTGACCATCTGATTACGATGAAAAATGTGTGACAAGAATGAGCCATGTTGTGTCTGGCTCTTGACATTTAAAAACTGACAGAACACAAAAGTTTAGATCATACAGGTATGCTCTTTTGTCACGGGAGTTATGAATTTATTTTTTCAAAACATGAATATTGCTTTGGCTTGCTTTCTCTATTTCACAACATCGAGCTCAAGCTGCACCTCTTTTGTGCTCTGGCTTGACGGTGTGTGTAAATGTGCTTGGTTGTGGAAGACAATAGCACAATTAATAACAAGTCTGGGGTGAGTCGCCTTCAGAGGTGGAAAGTCCAGGGGTCGTAAAGTATATATAAAGTATAAGTCCTGCCATGTATTTGCTCTACCCATGAACTCAGCCAGCTTAGTTTAACCTCCTGGCTGAAGAATTGTGCTAATTAGCAAATCCAGGTGATTGGAACAAAATCCTGGGGTGGAATTTTACTTTCTGAACCTGGATTTTCCATCTCTGGTCCCCTTCACTGTTTGTCTCCCAAGAGCCACTGGACTGAAACACTTACCGATCATATTCAGTAATATTCTGTCACATCAAAGTCAACTGAAATAGTACATAAGAGTTACTTCTGAGGCTCAGATATTTACATCTAAAATGTCTGGCCATATGCATAATTAATTTAAGATTATTGCAGCGGTCCCCTCCCAGAGAGCCGATTATTGCAGCGGCCCCCTCCCAGAGAGCCATTTTCTACTCTTTGTGTTTTTCTGTGTGGCCTCAAATGGCTGAGATGAGGCACCCAGGGGATGGTGATGGGAACACATTTTTCCCCCACATTTCACATTTGCTGATTAAAATAATGTGGAGACATTATTTTACAGTGATTTACAATGTGGATATAGGCAACATATGCCAACACCTTTTTTTGGAAATTTACTAGCTGCACAACCAACAGAAATCCCCCAAGCAGAATTGTATATAAGCTCTATTTTTAAAGAATCATCTTTATCATTGACAGAATAATGGCATTGTACAGTACAATTCATATGGTTTTGTGTATTTCTGAAGGATATTTGTGTTTAGTTGTATAAAAGGATATGCATTGAAGCCATGTTTGGTGCAAAACCATATCACATTCCCCCCTCTATGATTGTGCTTTTATTTTTTGTTTTAAATATTATTTCAATATTGCCATTTGAAGACCTTTTGGATTTTTCATTTTTCGTTTTATTTTTATTATAATTGTTTTTGTCACTACAACTTTTAAACTATTTGTGAAACAATAAAAGAAACTTGCAAAAATGTGGTCATACTCTAAAGAATACTTTATTTCTTAAGGCATTAATTAAAAGCAACAATGTTAATTGCACATTATTCAGTTAAAATGAGCACGTTCATGAGACAAAAGTTCAGTTTTAAAATACTGTTAAAATATTTTAGTACATAAATTAAAATCACACCTACATGTCAGCTATGGACATTTGAGCATCGAGGCCAAGTCCACGTTTAAAAACGTACAACACACGCGACACTGAACTGTGCATGCATCGACAACTCCAGAAAGGTTCACTTAAAAAAACGGCAGCCGGCTTTGATCAACGTGTATGAACACTTCTGCAAATAACATTGCATCACGAAAAAATTAAATAAAACCATTATTAAATTATTACATTTATACCAATAAATTAAGAGTTTAAAACTAAACTATTTGAAATGCGAGGTGCTGGGGTTCATTGGGGTCATAGTCCCTGGTTCATCTCAAGCTTGTGGAACAGAGAGAGGCTGCGAAACCTGGACTCCCTCTCGCCGTTCTTCCACACGATGATTAGCTGATCCGTGGAACACGTCACCAGCCCCAGGTCCACAAAGTTCACAAACATCTGCACAGAAAAACATGGTCAACCACACAAATTCCTCATTTATACAACACAAATGCCACACATGGGACAGCTACACGATTCCCAGTTATATTTAGAAAGCTGGCATGGATTCATGGGGTTTTAGTCCCAGCTCCCAAGAGTAACCTCCGTTCTATTCTTGGACAAATTAACTAGTACAACAGCTGCAGCAAAATATGTAAATGAATAAGACATTTCAATTATTATCACTGCTACTGCTAGTATTATTACTATATTACACTCATTTTAATCATTTTAACCTTAGTGTGTATGGCATACATCCATTCATAATGTACCAGTGCTGATAGCTGTTAGTCAGCGTCCAGATGGATCCTAGTGTTATATCATAAAATAATAGAGGGGTCATAGACCAGGATATTTAAATAGGTTACTCCATCTGGGCCGCGTTTCCCCATAACGATCAATCTTAGGGTTACGTGCGATTTCAACGGCTCTTTCATTTGTAACACACATTTCCCAAAACAGTTCTTAAAGCGCGAACACGCAGTCACCTCTTAAGAGCTACTTAAAATCCAGGTTCAGAAAGTAGAAAGTCCTCCCCAGAATTTAGTTCCAATCACCTGGATTTGCTCATTTGCTCAATTCTTCAGCCAGGAGGTAGAACTAATTAGTGAAATCAGCTGGCTGAGTTCATGGGTGGAAAAAACGCATAGCAGGACCTTTTTCCTTTCTGACCCCGGGATTTTACATCTCTGTAGGCTACTTCGGTCTGTGGTGCTGCTGATACGGGAGGAGGAGGGGCGATAGATTGGGAGACGCGAACCCCATGGCCGGTTAGGCACGTCAAAAGTTTCTTTTGAAATAAAATATTTTTCCCACTGATTTTACTTGTCTCAATCTTATTTATTTATAGGGCTATTTAAGGAATGGCTTTTATGGGTAATTTCCAAAAAGCCTATATAAAAATAAGTAAATATTGTTGCATCTAACATCACTTAAAAAAAAACTAAAAAAAACAACAAAAAAACAGAATCAGTGGTTACGGTAACCGTAAGATGTAATAAACACTAACACGAATAATAAAAGAAAGTATGTGATTTATGGGCTTCTAAAACGCACTTAACCATCTACGACCGGTCGGGAGTAATCGTTAATCTACGAGGGTTTCTAAGAGCATCGTAAGATGCTTTTGGAAAACGCACCCTAAGTTCAAGAAGCTTCGTAACAAGGGTTTTACGATCACCTTAGCCTTACGCTGCTTTTGGGAAACGCACCCCTGGTTAGTGAGACTTAGTTAGGGCTATGTGGGATAGCGGTTCGTTTCGGTACCCGGATATACATATATTTCAGGTTAAAGTCACTTCTTCATGGCGCAGAAACATTGTCTGCAAGATTCCCGGACGAGGAGTAGGGGAGAACCAGGACGAAAGATGCACTTTTTACATTCATCCGGTTTACTCGAAAGTAAATAGAGATAGAGAGGGCATATTTTCTGACAAACAACTTGTCTGTGTCCCTCACTAATAGCTCACTAATGGAATTTTGTTACCAGAATAAACAAGTCCGATATAAATTGGCCGTAAACAGGATGAGTGCAATGTGTCTTTCGTCCCTGCCGTGCGGGACGAAAAATACACTGAATCGGGACGAAAGAATCACATGACGAAAAGTGTGCTTTAGTGGTCTTATCTCTGTCTTGTTGTTTTTTTATTCTCATTCCTTTCAACAAATGTACTGTCAGCCAAAATGCCATGTTAGGGACGAGTCAATGAATAATGGTATAAGTTTAAAATCCATGAAAATCAGCCATGCGTCAAGAGCATAATGTTGCATAATTAATAGTATTTTGCATCGCAACGTTAAACGGTCTGAAATTGATGATTTAATAGCAACTCACCTTTATTAATAGCTACTAGACATCATTTATTGATGCTTATTATACCACGGCATTGTTGAATACTCGGTTCTGATGGGGTCATTACGCATTCCAAGGTTGTGCATTGATTTTCACCATGGCCTTTTAACAGTGTATTTTTCGTCCCGCACGTGTCTCGCTTGCATTCAACTTGGCTAGCAACTAAGTCTCGCAAGCATGACATTCGAAACCTATGCTGTCCTTTAGTCAACAGTTGTGTTAAGAAAATGATGCATGTTTGGAAAATTCAAAACATAAACACACTTATACAACCGAAAAACACTTCCGGTTTCGATATTTTAGGGGAGAACCGGGACTAAAGAAACACGGGACGAAAGAAACAAATCGATTTTCGAAACCCGAATGTCGTAGATAAGTCAGTATGTCACACGTGTAATCCTTTCACTCTGCAAAAAACCAGTGATGTGCGTCCCGTTTTGGCGGAGTGCTAGACCAAAGTTATTTTTGACCGCTGTAAGTAAAATATCGAAACCGGAAGTGTTTTTAGGTTGTATAAGTGTGTTTATGTTTTGAATCTTCCAAACATGCATCATTTTCTTAACACAGCTATTGACTAAAGGACAGCATAGGTTTCGAATGTCATGCTTGTGAGACTTAGCTGCTAGCCAAGTTGAATGCAAGTGAGACACAAGCGGGACGAAAGACACACTGTTAAAAGTCAATGGTGAAAATCAATGCACAACCTTGGAATGCGTATTGACCCCATCAGAACTGAGTATGCCGTGGTATAATAAGCATCAATAAATGATGTCTAGTAGCTATTAATAAAGGTGAGTTGCTATTAAATCATCAATTTCAGACCGTTTAACGTTGCGATGCAAAATTCTATTAATTATGCAACATTATGCTCTTGACGCATGGTTGATTTTCATGGATTTTAAACTTATATTATTTTTATTTAATAATATACTTATTATTCATTGACTCGTCCCTAACATGGCATTTTGCCTGACAGTACATTTGTTGAAAGGAATGAGCATAAAAAACAACAAGACAGAGATAACCGCTAAAGCACACTTTTCGTTGTGATTCTTTCGTCCCGATTCAGTGTATTTTAAGACACATTACACTCATCCTGTTTATTCTGGTAACAGAATTCCAGTTGCTATTAGTGAGGGACACAGACAAGTTGTTTGTCAGAAAATATGCCCTCTCTATCTCTATTGACTTTCGAGTAAACTGGATGAATGTAAAAAGTGCATTTTTGCAGTAGGGGTCTCCCCTACTTACAGCAGTCAAAAATAACTTTGGTCTAGCACTCCGCCAAAACGGGACGCACATCACTGGTTTTTTGCAGAGTGAAAGGATTACACGTTTCACATACTGACTTATCTACGGCATTCGGGTTTCTGTAGTTTTCGCGAAAATCGATGTGTTTTTTTCGTCCCGGTTCTCCCCTACGTTTACCTCCTAGGATAGGACTTAGCGTCAAGAGAACACTTAGATGAATGCCTGGCAGCAGTAGATTGTCTCACTCTCCGGGGTACAGAATCTTGCAGCCAATTATTTCATATAACCACACCCCAGTCAATGTGCGTATATGCAAACCCGTATTCACATAAACATCCATGTTACAGGTTATGAAATTAATGAAGTCAGATAAACTTGTTTTTCTCCCTGCGACAAAATTGAATTCCCTTCGGTGACCTTGACGTGATACCTCTGGCAGGGGGTGTCTGCTTTTCTTGACCTCCGTGTTTATAATATTCCTCACCCTAAAATTCCCTTACAGACAAATGAGCGGGCATCTTTCTGAAAACGCTCCGACTCCGCCAATGGGCCACTGGAAAACCAATTAATAAAAATGCCACTGAACCACTGGCTGCTTCTGCCATTGGCCTGCTAACTTTGCCTCCAGTCGACCCCTTATGACTCATTACTGTCTGCTATCTAGTGCTGTTAGCTTGCTATCGAGCAGAGTTATAAAATTGAGCTATTTAGCAGTCTACCATAAACTCAGCCGGCTACATTGATAGCGCAAAAAAGGTTTAAGAGCAGCATTAATTTCATCAATGTTTTAATTTACCGCACCGTCGGGAGTAGCTCGATATTCTGTTAAAGCAACGCAGGAGTTTAGCGGGGCCAAAAAATGGAACGTCAATCACCCGTCCTGAATCCAATCGAACGTGCGACTCACTTGCTGAAGACAAGACTGAAGGCCAAAAGCACCCGATAAAAACAGGAACTGAAGATGGCTGCCCGCAGTACAGGCCCGGCAGAGCATCACCAGGGATACCCAGCATCTGGTCATGTCTATGGGTCTCAGACTTCAGGCAGTCTTCGAATGCAAAGGATTTGCAACCAATTACATTTGGTCCCCTAAAATGGGGGGCTATGTATTAGTAGGGCTGTAATTCCTACATGGATCACGTTGGCCCGATATACAGTCAAGCCGGAAAGTCTGAACACTCCTTTCACCTTCTCCACGTTTTATTACGTTACAGACATATTCTACAATAGATTGAGTTCATTTTTTGTCTCAAAATTCTACACAAAATAGCCCATAATAGCCCAAAAGTGAAAACAGGTTTTTAGACATTTGTGCTAATTTATTAAAAATCAAAATGTAAAATATCATATGTACACAAGTGTGCACACCCTTTGATAGGACACCCAAAAGTGAGCTGAGGTGCATTTTGTTTCCACTGATACTGTTTGAGATGTTTGAACTTAATTGGAGTCCACCTGTGATAAATTCAATTGATTGGACATGATTGGGGATTGCCAACACCTGCCTATATAAGGTCCCACAGTTGACAGTGCATGTCAGAGCAAACTCCAAGCCATGGGGTCAAAGGAATTATCTGCAGACCTCAGAAACAGGATTGTGTTAAGGCATAGATCTGGAGAAGGTTACGGAAAAATCTCTGCAGCTTTACAGGTCCCAAAGAGCACAGTGGCCACCATCATTCGTAAATGGAAGAAGTTTGGAACCACCAAGAATCTTCCTAGACCTGGCCGCCCGGCCAAACTGAGCAATCGGGGAAGGCAGGCCTTAGCCAGGGAGGTGAGCAGGAACCCGAGGGTCACTCTGACAGAGCTCCAGCGTGTCCTTGTAGAGATGGGAGAACCTTTCATAAGATCAACCATCCAGGCAGCACTCCACCAATCAGGCCTATGGTAGAGTGGCCAGACGGATGCCCCTCCTTAGTAAAAGGCACATCACAGCCCGCTTGGAGTTTGCCAAAAGGCACCTAGAGGACTCTCAAACCATGAGAATCAAGATTCTCTGGTCTGATGAAACCAAAATGGAACTTTTTGGCCTGAATACCAAGCGTCACGTCTGGAGGAAACCAGGCACCGCTCATCACCTGGCTAATACCATCCCTACAGTGAAGCATGGCGGTGGCAGCATCATGATGTGGGGATGTTTTTCAGCAGCGGGAACGGGGCGACTAGTCCTGATAGAGGGAAAGATGAATGCAGCTAAGTACACCGAGATCCTTGAAGAAAACCTGCTCCAGAGCGCTCTGGACCTCAGACTAGGGCGAAGGTTTACCTTCCAACATGACAACGACCCGAAGCACACAGCCAAGAGAACAAAGGAGTGGCTTCGGAGAAAGTCTGTGCATGTCCTTGAGTGGCCCAGCCAGAACCCAGACCTGAATCCAATTGAACATCTGTGGAAAGAGCTGAAAATGGCTGTGTACCGACGCTCCCCATCCAACCTGACAGTGCTTCCAAGGATATGCCAAGAGGAATGGGCAAAAATGTCCAGAAACAAGTGTGCCAAGCTCGTAGCTTCTTTCCCAAGACGCCTTGAAGCTGTAATCGCTGCCAAAGGTGCAGCAACCAAGTATTTGGCTAAGGGTGTGTACAGATATGTAACCCCTAAATAACCTATTTTTGTCAGTAAAATAAAATTGCATATTTTCTAAAAACCTGTTTTCACTTCGTCATTATTGGCTATTGTGTGTAGATGTTTGAGGCAAAAAATGAACTCAATCTATTGTAGTATAAGTCTGTAACGTAATAAAACGTGGAGAAGGTGAAAGGAGTGTTCAGACTTTCCGGCTTGACTGTATGTCGGTCGTGTTCACTTGTAATAAACCTGAACAGCGGAGGAAGAGTGGAGAAAGATCACAGCAAGTGAAACGGGGATTTTAGGGAGCTGATCAAATCAGACGGCCTCCTCTGGCAAACGCTACCATTAGCCCATGTAAAAATGCGAGGCAGAAGGCTCACGCTGGTTTTAGCAAGATGCCATTTTTGTGTCTCTTTGTTTTGGAAAGAAACATTTTTCAAAAGCGACAAGCCCATTTCAGGAACACAGGGTTTTACAGTCAGAATTATTAGTGTTTACGAGGTGCTTGATTTACGAGATGCTTGGACCAAAATAAATGGTCGCAGTCACACTTAGCAACAACTGAGCAATAAATTCTGTGACAGCGCAGCCAAACGAAACGCGTCCAAGTCCATTGTAAAATACCGGCCGCTCCGATCGCTGCTAGGGGTCATATTGGGACAGCCTATCCCAAATAGAGACACCATGAGGGGAGGCGTGGGCGTGTCTTCAGTCATGTGACTGCTGCATTGTGATGCGAGTACCTGCACAGCTCCGGAGTGTCCAATGAGATCCCCCGTCAGCTCCAAGGTGTGCAGCCCCGGGACTTCTGGAGCTTTCTTCACTTGCTGGCTGGCCTGCTTACCCGACCTCCCGAAAGTCCACATCCCAAAGAAACCTGCACAGAAAGGTGAGCAGACAAGGCAGTCTTCCAATCCCGTACCAGACTACAAAAAGTTGAATAAGCCAGAACTCTCCTAAAAAATAAACTCTACACAGGGAATGATCCGCATCCCTGCCTGGAAACATATCAATGAAGGAAACATGGCCTCATATCTGAAGGCGGCACCAGCCTATTAAGCACTCAGGCCTATGAAGTGTCTTGTAATTTTTACGCATTCCGAAACATTTATCTTTCAAGTAAAAAAAAAAACGGAAAGGGAAAATATTCCCCCAATATAAATCGCTGTCGGAAGAGACGATAAAGCCTTCTCGGGAAGCCTGATTCATTACAGCGCGCTGAAACCGGGCCGCAGAAATGGGATCTCGGTATAACGTATGAAATGGTTTAAAGTGCATGACGTTATACAAACACTCCTGTAAGCCCGGTGATGGATGAATAGGGGAGGACTCGCCAGAGCTGAAAGGAGGGGGGTTAAATTAGTATGGAGGGAAACTAAGGCACATCCCAAATCAATCTCAAGAGTCTAATTCTACTTCAAAGACACTGTCATCTGGGAAACATTACCCCCAGTAACATCTCCTCCCAACTATGGCTCCGAGACGGTTAAGACAGGACTGAGAATCCTCTCCCCTCTCAAAGGGCACGCGCTGGGCCCGTTTCTAGCGTGTTATCAGAGTAAGGATCGAGCGCGGTCGTCTGGTCGACCTGCGGTCCTCTTTGATTCGCAGGCACGCACCTGGGCCGCATTAGCGGAGCGCAATGAACAGGAGATGAGCGCGGGTGCGATCTTCACTAAAAATGTTTTAAAGTTTCTGAGCTTGGGGGAAACTGAGAAAGTCCAGGCTCTGCAGCTTAACCATAGAAAAAACCTGCCCTCTGATTTCTTTGAAGTAGCAGGAGAGGCACATGTGTATTTTCTGGAAAGGCTAAGGCTAAATACTTATAACATTCCCTGGGGGAAAGAGCGCAGCCATGGCCCTAGCTATACCCATCATTAAAGAATTAGTGAACACTGGATGGCCAAGGCAGAAAACCCTGAGATATACAGAGTAGAACACTGTATAATGCTTCACTGTGCTGCATGGTGCATTATGAACGTGACTTGAGGCGATGTTGTGCTCTGGTGTGGGTGTGGTCACCTGCGGAGGCGGGCTCTGCGGTTAAGGGGAGGTCCTGGAGCTCCCACATCCTCACGCTGCCATCCTCAGAGCAGGACACCAGCTGGCTACAAGAGCACAGGAAACTGCTAAAGCACTCGGTACACTCTGAGCCTACAGTCAGACACACTGTGCAGGCCTACAGTCAGGCACACTGTGCCAGGCTTACAGTCAGACACACTCTGAGCCTACAGTCAGACACACTGTGCCAGGCTTACAGTCAGACACACTCTGAGCCTACAGTCAGACACACTGTGCAGGCTTACAGTCAGACACACTCTGAGCCTACAGTCAGACACACTGTGCAGGCCTACAGTCAGACACACTGTGCAGGCCTACAGTCAGACACTCTGAGCCTACAGTCAGACACACTGTGCAGGCTTACAGTCAGACACACTGTGATCAGGCCTACAGTCAGACACACTGAGCTGGCCTACAGTCAGACACACTGTGAGTAGGCCTACAGTCAGACACACTGAGCTGGCCTAGTCAGACTACAAAGAGCAGGCCTACAGTCAGACACACTGAGCAGGCCTACAGTCAGACACACAGAGCAGGCCTACAGTCAGACACACTGAGCAGGCCTACAGTCAGACACACAGAGCAGGCCTACAGTCAGACACACTGTGCAGGCTTACAGTCAGACACTCTGAGCCTACAGTCAGACACACTGTGCAGGCCTACATCCAGCCACACAGAACAGGCCTACAGTCAGACACACTGAGCAGGCCTACAGTCAGACACACTGAGCAGGCCTACAGTCAGACTACAAAGACCAGGCCTACAGTCAGACACACAGAGCAGGCCTACAGTCAGACACACTGAGCAGGCCTACAGTCAGACACACTGAGCAGGCCTACAGTCAGACACACTGAGCAGGCCTACAGTCAGACTACAAAGAGCAGGCCTACAGTCAGACTACAAAGAGCATGCCTACAGTCAGACACACTGAGCAGGCCTACAGTCAGACACACAGAGCAGGCCTACAGTCAGACACACTGAGCAGGCCTACAGTCAGACACACAGAGCAGGCCTACAGTCAGACACACTGTGCAGGCTTACAGTCAGACACTCTGAGCCTACAGTCAGACACACTGTGCAGGCCTACATCCAGCCACACAGAACAGGCCTACAGTCAGACACACTGAGCAGGCCTACAGTCAGACACACTGAGCAGGCCTACAGTCAGACTACAAAGACCAGGCCTACAGTCAGACACACAGAGCAGGCCTACAGTCAGACACACTGAGCAGGCCTACAGTCAGACACACTGAGCAGGCCTACAGTCAGACACACTGAGCAGGCCTACAGTCAGACTACAAAGAGCAGGCCTACAGTCAGACTACAAAGAGCATGCCTACAGTCAGACACACTGAGCAGGCCTACAGTCAGACACACAGAGCAGGCCTACAGTCAGACACACTGAGCAGGCCTACAGTCAGACACACAGAGCAGGCCTACAGTCAGACACACTGTGCAGGCTTACAGTCAGACACTCTGAGCCTACAGTCAGACACACTGTGCAGGCCTACATCCAGCCACACAGAACAGGCCTACAGTCAGACACACTGAGCAGGCCTACAGTCAGACACACTGAGCAGGCCTACAGTCAGACTACAAAGACCAGGCCTACAGTCAGACACACAGAGCAGGCCTACAGTCAGACACACTGAGCAGGCCTACAGTCAGACACACTGAGCAGGCCTACAGTCAGACACACTGAGCAGGCCTACAGTCAGACTACAAAGAGCAGGCCTACAGTCAGACTACAAAGAGCATGTGTAATATGTAAAAGCCTGCAGCACTGGGGTCCTCTCCTGGTCCTGGAGATTCTGATCCACACAGCACTCCAGAGATGCCTTTCAACCAGCGGCTGACTGCTGACACACAGCACCAGATGTGCGTTCAACGCAATCAAACGTTCGCTAACGTTAACAGTCTGCAATGGTAGTTAATGACGAGTGAAAATGCAGAAGGGGAAGACGCGGAGTGAACAATCATCCGGCCGTTATAATTCATTTTAATAAACGTAACACATTAAATCGCTCTCCTTCTCGCCGTCGCATGCATCTTAATAAATTCATCGTCAATTGTGAACAAAACTGAACCAGCGATTTTATGTCATTCAGCAGAATCTGTTAGAAGGGAGCGTGGTTTAACTGCGAGCGATTTCTCTTTGCCGAGCGCGTGTCAGGTTCCCACCCGAACCACCACTGTAACGGGGACCTGGGTCGGGGCCAGAAACGGGCGGACCACCAGAGGACACCACTGCACTACAGCTCCACCAGCGCCGGACGGCAGAGGCTCTGTACAATCTTATCTGGAGGGAGAGGAGCTGCACGCACACCCACACCCACACGCATACCCACACCCACACCCACACGCACACGCACACACCCGTCAGGAAGCAACATGGTGTGGAGGATGTTGGAGTCGTGGGCGGCCTTCCTGTAAGCGACCACGCTCCTCGTCAACACGTTGTAAAGGTACAGTCCACTCCCGACAGCAGCAACAACACACTGAAAGGACATTTATATTCATTTTATATATATATATATATATATTTTTTAATCAAGACATGTTAACATAATGTAAAGAACAACCAGAAATACAGTTTATGCCATTGCATAACTGTGCAGTCTGATGTACAAACTAGCATCTTCATTGTCCTGTCAATGGCAAAAGTGTGTAAACAATAAAATCAGATGCCAGTGCACTAGATCGATTCAGGGTAAAAATTGAATTTTTCCTGTTTTGGATTTTTCAGTGACGGTAAAATAAACATGTTTTATGAGTCCGCTCGTTTGTCCGTCAGCGCGCCCCACCTCTCCGTCGGACGCCAGGTGCTGGATGGACATCTCGCTCTGCTTCTGGGAGCTCAGCCTGATTTCGGCCTGGCCCTCTGGACGGGGCTCCTCCCACAGGATGCGCTCGTAGGCCTGGATGGTCCAGTCCAGCGAGTCCCAGACGATCAGCTCTCCCACGTGGGAGCCGCTGGCGAACGTCTGGTCTGGGGGGGGGGGGGGGGGCACACCGTGAGGAGGCCAACGATGTTCCGCCGTCGCTCAAAGTCTTAAACTCCAACCCCTCCGACTCCCCTTGCTACACTGGCTCAAATGTGCTGTCTTAAGGATGAGTATGCGCACTCTACCTGAACTGTACGTGTCCGTTACTTCACAAATCCTGTTACTTGTGCACAGTTCGTAAATATGATGCATATTGCATCTAGATTTTGGTCCATGAAGCAATTTCCAAAGTTTGATACCAACAAAGTACTACTACTACTAGGTAGAAGTAAGAATTATGATGACGTAATTCTATTGGTCAGGGGTGAGTGACCCCCTCACAGGAGAAGGGAGAAGGGGTCTCAAATGTTATTTATTTATTTATTTATTTTAAAAAGCCCCACTGGCTTTTGTTCTAGCCTGGGAAAAGTCACCTGATTCAGCATAAACTAATTGCGGTCTCCAGTCGAGACCCTGATTAGCTGAATCAAGGGTTTACAGGTCACACTTGTAGCATCATTTCTGGATGCATGTTTACCTTTGTTTTGTTTTTGTTGGGAGCTGCACAGCACTGAGGAGGCTATGCTGCACAGCTACAGGCCGCCTGAGTTACAGTCCATTTATCTGAGCAAAGCGTAGCTGAATGTCAATCAATATGCACACCGGACCCAAAAATAATACTGGTTAAAACAATTTAACAGCGCCTTAACTCGTTGCACTACTTGCCGTGCAACAAATGACATGGCTTTGGAAACTATTTGCTTCCCGTTTGTAATACCCGCTTTCTGTTCTGAGATTTTCGGAATGCCATCTCTGCAATTCCAGGATCCCAGGAATTTGGGGGCCCAGGAAAACTATCGCCAGCACTGTATTGATGGTAAATGAAAGTTTACTCACGAGATAAATTGATGTATTATCAGAGCATGACATGGATTGATTCATTGCCCAGGCTGAACCAGATCTTCTCACATAAACCGCAGTTCTGCTGCAGTAAACCGCAGTTCTGCTGCAGTAAACCGCAGTTCTGCCGCAGTAAACCGCAGTTCTGCCGCAGTAAACCGCAGTTCTGCCGCAGTAAACCGCAGGGACTCACCGTTGACGACGATCAGAGCCCGGATGCTGTCCTGATGGTCCCTCAGCCTGCGCATTTCCGCAACCGACGTGTCCGATTTGGACGACGACACGCTCAATCTGTAAATCACTGGGGAGAGGACAAGAGGGACGTTCTGTGCCGTGAAACAGCTCGTGTGCTCGCTCTGGTCGACCTCGGGGAACGTGAAAGACGTGCCGGCCACAACGGAAGGTCACCTTACCGATCTCCTTGTCCATAGCCGCCGCGATGCAATTCTTCGGCAATTCGACCACGGCGGTGATTCCTTGAAAAACAGAAAATGCAGGGAGAAAAATAGGCCGAATAAATGCACTCCACTGGATAAAAGCGCGCGCTTCCGTCACGCACTGCAGAATTATTTTGCATTTGCGGTCCCGTGGCCCGGCAGTACCTGCGTCGCTGTGGTGATCCGTCTTACACAGGAGGCGGAAGTCTCTGTCCCACACGCACAGTTCATTCCCCCCAGAGATCCAGAAATCAAGACGATCCAACACAAGCAGGCACTGAGAGAGGAGAGGATGGACAAGGTACAGTTAGCGCATGCAAACAGCTACACACGCGCATGTAAGCACATGCAACATTTTTATTATTATTTATTTTATTTTTACAGTATATGAATATAATCTTCATGTACATTTCCTGGCACTTGTCTTCTCACTGGGCATGGGTATACTTTGGAGGAAAAAAGGTGAGAGGGAGGTTCAGAGTTAAAACTTGACTTCATCCGTACACACAACATTCCTCACGAATAGGGAAGATATACATCCGTGGCAGTGACGGCCTACAAGCTCTACAAGCAGCAGAAATCCTCACGGCCAAAGCCACCCACGGCCCCGAAACACGCTTATCTGATGCCGACACCGTCAAAGCGTCAAAGAGGAAGACGAGCAGGGCTCATCTCGAGGCGATCGTGGGGTCTTTCTGGATGGGAACGGCTGCTCGCGTTGGATACAGACGGGCCTTTCTAGCGGAACGTACGCCAGGCCTCCGCACCAGGTCGCGGGAGCAGGTGTTGGGGAAGAGAGCGCGTGACGTCAGACCGCACCGGAGTACGGAATGCCTCGCTTGCGCCGCACTTGTGGCACTGCGGACTCGGGAGCCGAGGGTGAACGACACACACACACACACACAGGACGCAAATACATCTTTCCTGTCAGGTCTTCAGGTCCAGTTATAAATTACATTACATTGCTTTGCTTTTATCCAAAGCGACATACAATAAGTGCACACAGAAACGTCAGAACTACAGAACAGATAAGACAAAGCACATCCTTCCCATAACGTAGCAGCCATCCCTAGTAATGAACATTGAATGTAGTTCACAGTAAGCTGTGGGTAAATCAGCTATACTACACTTCCATTCTAAATAAACTATAACAAACAGACAAGAAAACACAGGGAACAAGTATCATGAGAGGTCCTAGATTAGTATATCAGTCAAGGTGGAGTCTGAAGAGGTGTGTCTTCAGGCCACGACGGAACGCAGGCAGGAACCTGTTTCAAGGTGCCTGCAGTCAATGTAGGAGGTTACAGAACTGAAACCAGAGGACATTCAAACGGACTAACCGACGGACGGCCATGGCTACCGCTTCCTTAGCAGGAAGGCAACGGTTGAACAAAGATGAGCGCAGAGGTCACAGCAGAGCACGGCCTCGGGGTCACCGCGCCACCAAAAATGTTCTAGCCGCTAACTTAAGACTGGAGTGAGAGGGAGAGGAGAGGACCTTCTTCTGCGCTTAAGCAACCAGGAGGCATTTGAAGGCAGAGAACAGAAAGGGTAAGAAATAAAAAGGTAGGGGTTTTCAGAAAGCGCACCGTGCATCCCCCTGTGCGTGCGGGTAGTATAACCGAAGAGGAACGCACGGGGGGGGGGGGGATAGGCACACTTATTCTTGCAACTGACACATGAGAACTCGGCGGCAAACTCACAAAACAGACCACCGCCGCTATCCAATTTCCCCGACTTTGCAAATAAATAAAAGCATAAGAAGAAGAAAAAAAATAAAAGAGGCAGGTTTGGATGTGGGCCCAGACCGGGTTTAAAAGCGTAGCCCGCGCACTGACTCATTGATCAGGACAGGGACCCTCTGGTGAGAGGCCAGGCGCCATTCAGCGAGCGGGAGAGAGGATGGCACCCGTGCCAGGGGGTAATGTGTGATTAGTGGGCAGGCCGAGGTTTTTGTTGAACCCCTGCCCGGTGACGGTTTAGCTCCTTTGCTCGTCAGCCAACGCGCTGTCACAGAGCGTGTTGAGTCTGGAAGCCAGAGCTACTTAACATCTACTTAAGCAAACGGGACTCCTTTACTGCGCTGAGTTTACCACCGGTCGTCCCGACACACTGTACAATATGCATTTTTTTTTTTTTTTAACTGAACCAAAAACATCATAAAATGTGCTTGAAATTCATAAACGTTTCATGAACTCAAAACTATTCCAATTCCTGAGTTTAATTCGACTGCATTAAAATCACGGAACATGCGAAAATGTGACGCCTTCCACCTTTACAGGTTACAGTTTACGATTATTATGAGTTGTGCGGCTATCCGTCCACTTGCCTTGGCTGAAGACTGCAGATCGGACACGGTCTGCACCCGATTCCCAGTCTCCGGATCCCACAGCTGAGGAGTTGCATTGAGGAAAATCCAAACAAACAGAGGACAGAAAAAACTCCAGAGCTAATACTTCCACCAGCATTACTGTTGGATAAAAACAAACCACCGCTGCTCAAGTGGCTTTGGTCAATTAATGGGGAGGGAGGACGCATACCCAAAATTTGCCAGGCGCAGACTGAGACAGTGTCTTCCTCAGGGTGTATGCTGTCTATACACTCTGAGGAAGATACTGTGTGCCGAAACGTTTTTTTTGGCAATAAATTATTTCTGAGCATTATAGAGTGTGCGACTATCCTCTCTTTTCAAGTGGCTTTGGTCAACACAAACTGAGGCATCTCTGAAAAGCAAAATGGAGACCACCACGTCTAGGTGCGCAAGACCACATCTGAGGCAGTCATTCAGATTTGATTAGGCTAGGCTAATTTCTGAACTGCAGGGCAAACAAATTTCAACTCCTGATAAAAGTGATGTCGCTTGTCCCTTCCGTGCGAAATCAGGCCACTCTTCTGTGGCGTGGGTCAGCGCGCGGTGAAAACTAGTGGGATACGCTGAGGGTCCGGTCGGAGGAGGCGGTGATGAGGGCGGCGTGGGCGGAGTCCCCGGCTTCCCAGTCGTAGGCTGTCATGGCGGTGATCTGCTGGGAGTGGCCCCGCAGTTCCTGGAGACGCTCCCCTGTCTGAGACACCGCTCACCGTCAGAACGTGACACGCAAGACACAGGAGAACGCGCGACTGAGCGGCTCCGCCAGCGATACGAGCTTTATGCTTCCTATGAAAACATCACCTACTCTTAAAATGCAATAAAGACTTTTACCATACAACGCTATGCCATTTCCCCCAATTAAAACACATACATGTCAGAAGAGAAGTGAAGGGAATACAATTTGTATCCTACTAAGTAATGAAGTTACTTCACTAAATTAACTGGACTGATGTCTGTTGCCATTTATACACACAGAAAAAATATAATAAAATATAACTGCCTCTAGTATAGAACTAGAAATAATGGAATTTGCAAAAAAGGCAAACTTTCCAGGAATCAGTCAGAGACATAGACCAAACCAGAAAGTCCAATACAGTACTACCCAGTATCATTAAATCCCCACCACACCACTGCTAACTGTATTTACCATACATGGAAAACAAACTGAAAAGTAGCTCGTTTAATAAGGTGAATTCAGTTTATTAACATGAATTGCAATAAAATGTGTAAAATGTAAAATGTGAACATATTGACTAAAACACATCTGAGTCCAATTTAGCTATGAAGTAATATTTTTCATCGAATCATCTTAAAGGCAAAGTGAGAAAGAGATTTGTTTTTTAAAGCGAAAAGCGTGTTGCTGTAATGCGGTGTTCTGACTAAGGTCCATCGACCGAATCATTGGCTAAATTAATTTTTAGCATTTATTGCGGGAGTTCTTCTCTTACCTGCAGTTTGAGGGTAGTTAAAACTGACAGCAGAGCTATCGGCTCCGTTCATGAAGGGATGCAGTGTCTGCAGGTTTCCTTTCTATCACCCCCTCCCACCTCCCCCCTCCCCCTCCCCACACAACCACCTCATTCAATCACTGCAAGTCATCATGTTGATCGAACCAATTTGCTCTCCCTCGCCCCCCGGCTCCGAGCGTGTTAGCGGCTTCAGGAGCGATCGGAGGAATTACTGCCCGTCAGGACTGGGGCCTGGGGGGCCGGACGGCCGCTCCGGACGCGAGGGGAAGCTCGTGAGCGAATTCAACGCCGGCAAATAACTGACCTGAGCATTCCACACCAGCACCAGCCCGTCATCTCCAGCCGAAGCGAACCTGAGAGTCACAGACAAACAGACCAATCACTGGACGGCCTCTGAGCAAAGCACTGGCAGCAGCCACAACACCTGCTCGCTCTCCGGCTGAAGGCTTTTTGGTTTGGTTAGTAAGAATGGAGGGATGACTGATATGGGAAACCCAGGTGACTGGCTGTGGGTGCTGCTGTGGGCCAGTGGCGGGCAGTCTTCTCTCTGGAGTTAGAACCGGCGCCCAAGAACAGCAATGGAGACACTATGGCCTTGTCCCAATACTCACCCTACGGTCTAAGGACTACCTTCAAGTCCACACTTTGGTGACGCATTTCCGAGGTTGTACCAAGGGGCGCAAGTGCGTACTGACGCACAGGTAAGAAATGGGACACCCTTGCTTGACATCGTCCGGTTACTGTGGTTACATACACGCATCGCCATGTTTTCCGTCACCGCTATATAAAAATTTTTTATTTATAAAACCATAGCGACTGACCAAAACGGTGTCCATTAGTCGTCCGTGGAACGTCGGCGACATTGGGCGTGCTGTCTGTGGGACGTCCCCCGAGTAGTCAGAATGAAAGTTTATAAGACGTCGCCTCCGTAGGCCTACGTTGTTTAGAAAACTTTTTAGTTGCAAATTAGGGTGAGTTAGAAGACATAGTTTGACATTTAACAATATTATAAAGCTATGGTCAAGATAGGCAGGTAGGCAGGATGTCCACTGGACGTTAACATGAGCGCCAAGAATGTTATTTAAACTGCTCATCCGTGCGACGTCGCATGCCGCTGAATGTCGCCTGCTCAATTGTTTTTATGAATGAATCTCAACACGCCATATATTGAACTATTGAACTAGGCTCAACAGAAGTAGGCTACAGATCGGTAAACTCCTCTTTTTAACAAAGATCTGTACCTCTGTCAAGCTGAGGTTCAGTACATGGCATGTTGCGATTAAAAGTAATAACCCAAACGCTGGAGGACATTTGCTTTGTAACATAACCATTTACCATTTGCATAATAGCTAGCTAGAACAGCAGAGCTGTTTGGGAAAACATAGTGCCGAGTTATAACCCCTATAACCCCACTTAAACACTCAAAATAACCCCGATAGACTGTCGTCGTATTTTATTTGCTTTGGGTGCACTGTGGAGTGTTTAAGTGTGTTTGGTAGTGGATGCTACCGGTTACCTTAGAGTTGCGCTAGCATTAGCAACGTGTGTATGTCCAAAAGAAGGGACAGCATGGAATTAGCGGAAAATGGTTTCCATCAATCAACTACATCATGGGTAAGTCGTAATTGAGACATTATGTCCAAAATTCCGAACTATCCCTTTAAGTTTAATGAATGTATGTTAACTGTACTGTAGGTCCCGTATTTGTTATTTAATATAATTATCTATTGTTACCAACCAGCCTGAGAAGCCTTTCTGAGAAGCCATTTCATCTGGCTGCAGCCCTTACTGCACCGATGCTTAGCTACAATACAATGCGAATTTACAGGAAAAAATCGCATTACTTATTTATTGAGCATCATACATAAATATATAGTTATTTTTAACGTGAGTTAGTGAAAATGCATGATTTAACAGGCTTTCACTTTACACTTGAAGATGATTTTCTTCATTGTGCACATAACGTTTCGACCTACGTTCGATTGTGCAGTACTTGCACAAGGGCTCATAAATTGCGCAGTCAAGCCTCTTGCAAAATAAGAAATGGGCCAGAATAAGCCCTTGGAGGATCTCGCGGGCAAGTGCTCAAGAATGAGTATTGGGACAGGGCCTTTATTGCACTGTGAAATACCATCTTTGGATGTGCGGCTAAATCGGGCTCAACTGAGATCCGGATTTGCTGTGGTCATTAAATGGGGAGAAAATTAAAGTACATTGCTGATTACTAATTCACCAATTAATGAGGAGTCAGGGGACAAAGGCTTGCTGCAGTACTGTGCATGTGTGAATATTCCTTAATACGATACAGTGCAGCTTTCTGTGCTCCTATAATGGATTTCAATAGATAAAAACCACATGCAGAGTCACTGTTTGAGAACTGTCCAAAGCCGCTTGTAACTCTAATGAACATTTAAATAACAAAGGCCAGCTGACTAATGTCTATGACACGTACACGCACACGCAAATGGCCACGGAGAAAAAAACGTCAGAACTTGAAAGGCATCCTCCGGCCTTGTCTTGGCTTAATTGCCTCGGCGCATTAATCGACAGCGCTGAACGTTCAGCCGCAACGTGAACGCAGTGCCACTCGTTACCACTAAAGAATGCGGCTTTAAAGACTTTTAAAGTCTGGCGACGGGCTTGTTGACCTTCGTTCTTCTGGGTCGTCTGAACGTCTCCTCAATTTCCGCATCAGCCGCGCAGCCACCGGAGCTGCAGACACGGCCCGTTTTGTTTTGGATGTGTCGACTGTGAGCTCACGGCAGTCAGGTCTGCCCGCTTCGTCGATTGGTGAAAGACTCGGGCCGAGGGCTTAGCGTAGCCGTGTGGCCCTTTGATACCGAATGCCCTTGACGCTTGTTCCAAAAACCAAGTTACAGGATAGCGGCGGGGAAAAAAAAGAGAAACGTGAGAGGAACTGCCTTTGAGGCTGACGGAGGATACTGGATTTCTGTCTTCAAAACCAATCTGAAAAATTTTCCAGCGCCTGCTTTCTCCTGAGCCCCGCTAAAGACAAGAGAAGCTGACTGCTGAGCCCTCAATAACAAAGGATTACTGAGGGAGGCCAAGCGTGAAACCCGCTTCGCCACTGCCTTCCAATACTGCACCGACATTGCGTTTAGTTCTGCTGTTAACTTTAAAAAGTCCTTACTATACAGCAAGCTGTACAATCTTGCGCGCCCTTTTCAAAAAAAAAAAAATGCGGCGGGTTGCATTATACTGGTTTTTATTTATTTTATCTCTGGGAAGGTAAACACACAAACCATCCAGAAAGCAGAATTAAGCACCCTTCACCGTCTATAAGTTTGCTTTTCAGAGAAGATTTGGTGCAGACTTACCTGTCAATCACAGAGTGTGGGATAGATTGCTGTCAGAGGCAACCAGGAGAGAGCCACTTACCTGAAGTCATCAATCTGCACCAGAAATCGAACAATGTCAAAGTGTCCTTTAAGCACCTGCAGCTCTGTGTAACAGTTTTTGGGCTGTTCCTCACCGATGAACAGGACTGTGTTTTTCTGAGGCGGTACAAAGGAAAAGAGGTTACACACAGCCACAACAGCAATGGTGCTGCAATACAGTAACCATTATAGATTCTAGAACATACCGTGTTTGCCACGTGACTTTATTGTATTACATACAAATAATAACATTTCATGGTCTAAATATATTATTCCTGCATGATACTAATTACAAAGTAACAGATGTCTCTGCTAACATCCAAAATATTCTTAAACAATACAGCAGATGTTTGAATATGTAACCTGCAATCTCCCCTAAGAGAAGCTAGTTGCAATTTATTTCTTGTCAATCACACAAGGTTGACTTGTCATTTTTCCCTTAAGTACATAACCCTCTAATTCCCAACAAGATACAATTTTTAAAATAATATCTGTGCTCTGACAAAATCCTTTAAATCCCAGTCAGGAATTGAAGTTAAAGAAAATATTTACTTTCTTCAATTAAGCACTATTCTAACCAAATACTTTAGCCCTCATATTATGTTGAAATTTTATGACGTCTTTTATGTTTGGGGACAAATTGACCCCAACCGTTTAAACGGGGTCACAAAACTACAAGAAAAATTTCACGTCTCCAAAATGACTACCCTTTTACCCCTTAACCCCTTAATATTAAAAATATGTGAGAAACTTCTCATTTTAAAGCCGAAGGTAAGTTTGTTAAGTTTAAAACCTGTATGGAAACCCGCCACCAGAATCACCCACAAAAATTCTGAGGTAAAAAGTAAAAAGGTTGTATATTTTCTCACATTTTACACAGCTACCCCACAAATGAACCCACACACCTCTGTATACGAACAGGTACGTGACGTTTGAAAACATAGCATTATGTTGATTGCACGTTTACTAGTTACTATTTATAAACAAATTGCTTGCATTAGACCTATATTACAATCCTTATAATGTGTCTGAGTGCTGCTTCTGATGCTGCTGATCACACTACTGGCCTGCAGTAAAGCCTGTGTGGCCCTTATTGGTAATGGACTGGCGGAGTTCTTATGTACAATAAACCTTGCCTCTCGGATACATTATCTATAAACATAGCACTCTTTCTACTGCAGTGCCACTAGCACATACTGCATCAGTGAACCTCCGTGACACGTCTACTCTATATGATTTCCATACCAATAATGTACAGTGGAACTGTTATTGTAGGGTACTAACTAAACATCTGTCCAACTTACTTCATTCTGATACCGGCAGTAACTAATATAAAGAACATTTCATTGGAATATCTGATCACAATTCAGGGCTTGATACACATATTAGGAGCAATTCCCAAACTTGCAACTTTCAAAAGGTCTGTGTCTAGAAATAAATATTTTATTTCATTTAGGAATACTGACAGTCATCCATGTATGCTTTTCCCCATGGCAAAGATATGTTAATGCTATTTATCCACGTCTAAATGGATATCATTTATCCCCATCAACGCATGCAGAAGGATACTGCAAGACCTTTACATCATTTTTTTTTTCTTTAAAAAGGACTACCCTCACATTGCTCCAGTCATAACCGCTTGTCTTTACTAACTGTAATTTGCATGTAGAAATTACATAAATACTGTATGTATGATTTTATTGATCACTTTAAGGCATACCCCAACCCCCTGGCCCAGTGTCATCACAATTATTTCACAACTACACCTTTTATTATTCACCATACTTATTATTATTCCACCACTTTTTGAGTACCTATCTCCTCCTACACCATCGACACCATTCATACCTCATATTATACCTTTATACACCCTCCAGGTTGCTATTGGGCCAGGCCAAGAGGTAACGGAGGGACGCTTTTGCTGTATTTTGCCCTAGTACTCCTGTTCTATCCAAGGCTGAGTAAAATAACAACTGGTATTATATAAAGGCGACCTTAAACTACAAACTGAGGGGAAAAAAGTTTGGGGGCAAACGACTTCTTGGGGGTACAATTGATAAAAAACAGGGCAGTAACGGAGGGACGCAAAATGAACGTTTTTTACACTTTTTTCAGACATGCATATCATATGGTTCCTGAGGTGAAAAGGGTTATCTTTCTCTTTCAAATGACTATTACCACTTAAATATGAACATGCAAAATGGTAAGACACTTGTGCTGCTCAATTTTTATGGGTCGATGTTTAAAGTCAGATGGTCATGGTAACGGAGGGACATTGACAAATGGTAACGGAGGGACACATTTTCACCCCCCTCAAAATCATAATTCTGCCAACTTTTTTTCAAAACTGGTTATACTACATCAAGACACATCCCAATAAGCTTTATTTTCAAATGTTTCCCCTCTCGAAGTAGAAAATTCATATTAACAAAATTGAACGGAGGGACAGGCCGAAATAAGAATTGAGAAATTTTTGAATACCTTGTCAAAAAAATTCTGTGACTTTTTATCCTAAACCATTCACTCTACTGGGATGCCTATTCATATCATCATTAGAAAAATGCTATTTATTTATACTTTATTAATAATAGTTGCTCAGTAAGAATATTTTATAAGATAGAATCAGGGGGAAAGTGCATCTGTTCAAGTTGTCAACCCCAATGGATTCAAAAGCCCATAACTTTTTTTCTAGTAGAAATAATTCAATGCTTTCTTTTGTTCTGTACACCTTGGAATGTTGGCTTCAGGCAGATAGGAAGTCATATCATAATGTTTCAATGTTTCATTTTGCTACTGATGTTAACCTCCTCTTAGCCTGGCCCTATTCATTTTTACCTTTATACCATATACAGTTTTTCAGATCATTTTTATCGCCAAAAAAATTAATGGGAGTCAACAGCACATTTTGAAAACCGATGCAATAGAATGTGGATGCTGAAACATATTACACTGCTTATGACATCACAATGCCTTCCTCTACAACACTGTTATGACCTAACAATACTATCCCAGATGATTTGACATTACCTTTTTTGTGATTTAATCACAATTCATTACTTCTTTGTATCACTTCCAGGTTCTTTAGATTACTTACCTCAAAATACATAACCATATTTTAACACTTTTCACCTTCTTTAGATCCCTTTATACTGCATTAACACTTCATACCATTTCCACCTTTTTATTTACCACCTCACACTATACCATATTACCATCTTTGTATACCATTTCCAGCAATTGATACCACTGTGAAGCAACCACACCTACAATTTCTTTAGGAATTGTTAATCTAGTTTTAAATCTTATTGATGTTTATAACGCTGATTGCTTAATTTGGCGTGATGACTCGGATTCATAAATCCTGGATCTACCTAGCATCTAGCATCTATTGTACTCACCTCGACTGCACCCTGAGCTTCCCGACCTCCGAGCATCCATCGCAACATGTCAAGCCAGCAAACAAGTTAGTTCGTTTGGCTAGTCTGGGAAGAAGGAGGGAGACATTAATATGGAAATATACTGCCCGTTAACGTTAGCTGAAGGAGGTGACAAACGTTAGTTAGGTATCATTTACACTGCAACTAAGTTAGCCTGATTACACATTTTGATTAGTAGGCTCGGCTAACGTTAGAACTGCAAGAACTGCACTACGTTAACGTTACACGATTGAGGTCGCACATAATGAAAGTAATTTCCTTTTAAATCACCAACGTTAACGTTTTCAAACAAATGGTTCCCTCTTCACGTAAGTTAGCTATAACGTTCTAACCGGCTAGCTAACAATCAAGTGTCAGCTTAACAGGGCTAAAAAAAAGACCAAAACCAAGCGAGCTACAGTAACTATAGGGTAGCACAGTGCTTAGCTATATTATTAGCTATAAGATAACTAGCCTAAGTTATAGCCTATTTTATGGAAGGTTGTGTTCCATTGCCTAACTTACCTTTCTCTGAAATTGGCTTAACTTAAACGTAATGCTAGAGTCCTTTTTGCATTAGCTACCGCAATATCTAAACATGCTCCATTAATGTCGTTATTAGCATTCAGAAAAACGTAAGAGCCGCTGATGTCAACATCGCCAGTTATACCAAGCCCGTTAACCAGTTAACGTTATATTTGCTGTATCAGTCACCACTTGGATAAACAAAATTGAGAAATGTTTCGCCTCAGCAGCCTCACACAAAATGCATGTGACTTGAACTACGGAAGCCTTTGATGGACATACAGATGTAAGGAGCATTTCGGAGTCTATGGTCGGTCCAGACTGCAGACGTAGCCTGAGCACAAATTCATAAAACGTAGCCTACTACGGATGTTCAAGCTAACTAAACTAGTTCAGTGGTTTATCTGACCTACACCTACACCTTAGCGGTCTAAAAGTGCTTAATTTCGTATTATGTTATTGTCACTTCCAGCATGATAATGCATTTCTCTTAAGTCTTCGCACACATTTTGCCCTCTCTGAACTCTTCTAGACGCTTGTAGCACATCTGGGTCACTCTGTGCCAATATAGGCTACATTTCAGCTACAATCTATTTTTTAACGTTTGAAATTTTGGGTAAAATTACACTTGGAGACTTTGTGTAACAAATGGCTATTTATGAACAACTGCTTGGTTAATAGGATCATGGGTTGCATTGGCAACTAAAAACTTTCTCTTTTTGTTGAAAAGGAATGTTATTACAAGAAAGTATTTCGGCCCAAAGTTATAAATGGGCACAGTGCATTTAACATAATTAAGAAAAGCACACAAGTTATCTCCGATTATTATTACATGCATATAGAACAGGTCGAGATATATTAAATAATATGTTTATTATTTCATGTTAAATGGCATGATTACAATCTGTTTAATAGTTTTAAAATGGCACTTGTTGATTTGTTGATGTTACTTCTTTATTTCTTTCTTGAAAAACAGGTTTTCATAGACAATAGAATTGTTTTTTTTGTTTTTTTACAATACCTCCTATGACCACTAGATGACAGTCCGTAACAACAGGAGGCTTGCAAGCCATCAGGGCACTCGTCATTTCTTTGTTGAATTCTTCCTTAGGAGGGTCTCTGCTAAGCCTAGCAAATGCATGTTTTTATGTATGGTGATGTATGGTGGTTCCATGTAGTGTAAAGGGTCTGGTGTCAGAAGTAGGATTCTAACTCATGCTTTCAGTGTTTATAAAAATGTATTTAAAAATGCCAGCCTAAAATCCTCAATATTTTTTCAACATCCGTCATCCATTAATCAAGAATGTAGCTGAATTACTGAATTGAAATACTGTTTTGAGAAGTCAGCCTTTTTCTTCACATCCAGTAAACCTAGGCTATTGGTAGCATATTTTCAGGGAAAGCTCCTCGTGGAGGAAACTGTTCCCTTAATTTTATGGGAGCACTTTTTGTGAAATGATAATAATGCATTCTGGTAAGATAATTAGGTTTATGTATCTTTCGACTGTTTGATGCATTCGATTTATTTTAAACCTATCCTTGAATCCTTAACACTATCTTTGTATATATGTTTGCTTTGGACAGTAGGAAACACTAGATATGGCTATTTTTTCTTTTGGAATCAATTAGCAATGTGTAACCTAGGCAGAAAAACAATCCTTCAGATTATCCACAGCCAGTGAAAATCTTGGGAACATACAGGGGGGAAAAAAACTCCCACTTCCCTCAGAGGTTGCCTTTATCATGTGAATCCCATTCTCTAGGCTCTGGGAGCAATAAATGGAGAATAATCGATTGTTTGTGTCGTTGAGTAAGTATTTGGAGATTACCATAACATGACACTCAGGTAACCTGCTCCCAGTGGTGACAATCCCCCCAGCTTGTGTCTTTTCTCTAGATTGAGATGGCACAGGGCTGATGGCTGTGACCTTCATGGTGGCTTAGATCCCTGGCTGGCACTGATTTTTGATTTAGTGTCGATCTGCCGCGCTTGTCAGGGCCTGCAAGGTGCTTTCCATGCACTAATAGAATAGCTCAAGGGCAGCTGGGAAGGAGGGGGGGTGGGTGTGTGGTGGTGGGGGTGGGGGGGGGGGGGGGGGGGGGGGGGTGTGTAACTGTCTGCTATCTGAGTGGGCCTTTGCTATAGAGCTTCGCTTTCTTTTGTCCATCTTGAGAAAAGCTTGTAATCCCCTAAGGGAGAAGAAGCCAGAGTAACGAGGGAGAGAAGAAGAGGACCAAGGAGTAAAACTGGGAGAGCAGGGATAATAATAATAATAATAATAATAATAATAATAATAATAATAATAATAATAATAATAGTAATAATAATAATAATACATTTGTATAGCGTCTTTCTTACATTTACAGTTAAAAGTGCGTTACAGAGATCAAGATAAAATGTCCTACAATATAACAAAAGCTTTATGGCCAAACAAACCAAGACACTTCCATACATAAGGCATATTTAAACTATAAAATCAGTGAAAGAGGGAAGAGATAAATAATACAGAGAGGAGATAAGAAATTTAAAAAAGATATAGAAAAACGGGAAGATACAAGACGAGGCTTCAGGCTGTAGGATTCACGGACGAAGAAAATCATTCAAAACCGCAGTAGTGTTCATCACAGCTACCCATAGCCGACCACATCCTCTGGTCCTCTCCTGCAATCCTATTGCGATTATGGTTCATAGATACCTTTTTTTGGAGGTATTTTGTAACAAATTGCAAAATACAAATTACATCTACAAGCTAAAATGATACTAAACACACTGTCATGTGTATTTTTGTCATAGCTGAGTTCCCAATGATAACTGGCTCCTTTTCTCTTGTGGACATGGATGCCTGTGCCTGAGGCTCATATTGACCCTGCTCTCCGAGCCATAGGCCAGATCCTTTCAGACCCTGCTCTCCGAGCCATAGGCCAGATCCTTTCAGACCCTGCTCTCCGAGCCATGGGCCAGATCCTTTCAGACCCTGCTCTCCGAGCCATAGGCCAGATCCTTTCAGACCCTGCTCTCCGAGCCATAGGCCAGATCCTTTCAGACCCTGCTCTCTGAGCCATAGGCCAGATCCTTTCAGACGCTGCTCTCTGAGCCATAGGCCAGATCCTTTCAGACCCTGCTCTCCGAGCCATGGGCCAGATCCTTTCAGACCCTGCTCTCCGAGCCATGGGCCAGATCCTTTCAGACCCTGCTCTCCGAGCCATAGGCCAGATCCTTTCAGACCCTGCTCTCTGAGCCATGGGCCAGATCCTTTCAGACCCTGCTCTCCGAGCCATAGGCCAGATCCTTTCAGACCCTGCTCTCTGAGCCATAGGCCAGATCCTTTCAGACGCTGCTCTCTGAGCCATAGGCCAGATCCTTTCAGACCCTGCTCTCTGAGCCATAGGCCAAATCCTTTCAGACGCTGCTCTCTGAGCCATAGGCCAGATCCTTTCAGACCCTGCTCTCCGAGCCATAGGCCAGATCCTTTCAGACCCCTGCTCTCTGAGCCATAGGCCAGATCCTTTCAGACCCTGTTCTCCGAGCCATAGGCCAGATCCTTTCAGACCCTGCTCTCCGAGCCATAGGCCAGATCCTTTCAGACCCTGCTCTCTGAGCCATAGGCCAGATCCTTTCAGACGCTGCTCTCTGAGCCATGGGCCAGATCCTTTCAGACCCTGTTCTCCGAGCCATAGGCCAGATCCTTTCAGACCCTGCTCTCCGAGCCATAGGCCAGATCCTTTCAGTCCCTGCTCTCCGAGCCATAGGCCAGATCCTTTCAGACGCTGCTCTCTGAGCCATAGGCCTTTTTCTGGCCTGGAATCGGTTGAACACTACCACCCTATATTATATGAATGACCATTTCTTGTACTGTAGGGGTGTCCAATCTTATTTAAAAAAGGCTCAATGTGGGTGCAGGTTTTTGTTTTAGCCCAGCACTAATACACTTGGTTCAAATCATCACGGTCTTGATGGAAGAGTATGATTACTTAATTAGTAGAATCAGGTGTTATAGTGCTGGGGCTACGAAGAAAACCTGCACCAACATTGGCCCTTTTTCGTATAAGATTGGACTCCCCTGTTAGACTGACTTCTAACTCTGTCTCCCTGCCTGACTCCATCCGCTCCCTGTCTTTGGCATGCCAACGATCTCTCTAAAGGGTATAATAGCCAGTTCCGGGAAATAAGATATACAATGTTACAGTGAAGGCCGCTAGTTCTCAGGGTGATCAACCAGTCTGCACCAAGTCAAAGATGAATTCATTCAGCAGGTCTCCTGCCTCACTGTGAAGAGGTCGGTTTGTCAGGTTCAAGTAGAACATAGCACCACTCAGTCCAGCTAACCAGGACACCCACTATTTGAAATTAATTGAAGGGCCTTTTAAAACCAGTTCACACACCTCAGGCCATCTCACCATTGCCTTAATGTAGAGAAGTTGTTGTTGTTTTGTGTTGTGCAACAATGAGAGAAAAATAACTAAACACTGTATTAGTAGAAATCTACTGCAAACCGTATCACAGCATTGAACACATATGTAATGGCCTGACTGTTAGGGGCGGGCACCAGAGCAGAAAGACTAGGCCACACCCACAGCACTTGTGGTTTTGAAACAAGGTGTCAAACATGAGTAATGGAACACATCTTGGCTATGAGAGCCAATGATATCAGTTCTTCCCACCCAGCCCAGTGAAGTGAGAGTGAGAGAGAGAGAGAGAGAGAGAGAGAGAGAGAGAGAGAGAGAGAGAGAAGCAGCAAAGAAGCAGCAAAGAAGCATCCCATCACAGCCCATCACAGCTCCTGAAAGGAAAACAAATTGTTATTATGATAGAAGAAGAATTAAGCTATAATCCAGAGGAGAGTTGGCTACAGAAGTAAATAAGTGGGTCTCCCACAGAGGCTTGTAGAAGTGGGAGACTCATTTATGACCAGCAGGCTTTGCTGTCCCTCTAGATTACTGGCCTACTGCATTCTACTTTATTTATGAATTTTCTTCTTGTTCAATACAAATTTTAGACTCCAGTGCTGATTCTGTTCAGTATAACTTATTATTGTAGGTCCCTCTATCACAAGATGGATTATATCAAAGAATATAAATAAAGTGCATGCGTATTTATTTTTTAGTTACTTCCATTAGAGTAATATGATATTAAGAATATTATACTACATCTGCCAGAGCAGATGCTGTAGTGTGCTTAGTTGAAATGTGGCCACATCTCTTGAGTAACTGTTCAAGAGTATTTTCTCATCTGTCCCTACCACAGTATCTTTTAAGTTCTGCATCCAATCAACAGACGATTATGAATGATTGAGTGATTTTGTATATTAATTCTTGTTAGGGTCGTTAGTTTTGGGTGAGTATGTCAGATGTCTCAATGAATGGTGGCAGGTGGCTTGTTGCCATTAAAGAGTTAAGAGGTGATGCTCCAAACAAGCATATAAATATATAGTGTGCACATATATGCATACATACATGTTTATATATACAGAAAGAGAGAGAGAGAGTAATTTTTTAATACATTTTTGTATGTTTTAAGATGCATGCAGAGAATATAAATGAACAGATTTAGTTTCCTCACCCTTCAATTTGTCACATACGGATAAAATCAGCTTGTAATTGGCTTGTATCCATCACCACTGTGTAATTATCGTGGTCCCTGTTACACAGAGTCCCAAGTGTGTTATGAAAGTGAAAAATTCACCCTCCACTCCACAAATACTTTTTAAATATGTATTGCGTGTTGTTATATACATTAGGGACCAACCGGAAACAGAAGATACACAGTCCCCAAGCTGTAACAAAATAAATACATACATACAATCCTCCATTGACAGATTATAACAAGTGTGAAAAGATCAGTCCATGTAACCTATTTCTTAAATTTTAGTGTTTAGGTTAGAAATGTAACCATGTTTTAGGTTTAAAAAGAGTTAAACAATGAGATGAGAGAGCTTCAAAGACATTATCATAATTTGATATGATATGAGTGAATGAACTGACACAAGCCAATGCCTGCTTGTGCCTTACTCAGCTGTATTAAAAATATGCTTTTTTTATTTTTTATACAAATTCCATGATAAGAAATAACATTTTGTTACAATTCATACTGCAAAATTCCAAATTCAGAAAACACAAAAGTACAAAACATTTTGTAGACAGTACTGCAGAGTGCAGCATACACGCACACACACACATACGCACACACACACACACACACACACACACACACACACGCACGCACGCACACATGCACACACACACACACACACACACACACACACGCACACGCACACGCACACGCACATGCACACACACGCACACCCACACACACAACCCTGCTACAAGAAACAGAATAGTTTGATGGAACCACTGTAGAATATTTCACACATAAGTCCATACTTACACAGTAAGAACTGGGATAATAATATCTTCCTTTAATAAGAACATAATGTTTTTTTTCTAAATACCAGAATATTTAATGACACTCCAATATTGCACAACAAGACTTTTGAAACAGGAAAGATTTTTTTTGTTGTAACGTAGAGCCTGTATGTTTAAGGCAAATTTTCATCAGAATATCTGCCAGTGCCAGGTGGAGAAACCTCCTATACAGGGATAATATGAGGGAGGATGTAAATTAGTCTGTAATTGGGCCCGGAGTATTTCACCTTGACAAATGGGTGTGAATTACCCAAAGGTTATGTTAAAACAATTAGAGCTACATTAGGTTGTTATTAAAATACCTTGGTGTGACATCCTTCAAATTTGCAAAAAATTGTTTTAAAGAATAGAAATAAAAAAATGTTTTTTTGGTAGGTTATGTTTTGTGATTAGTTTCATGCTTTGAGTTAGTTAGCCCTGACTAATGTTCATTAGCATGCAAAATATTACACAAAAATAGCCCTTGAGCATGTTTAAATTAGCTACATAAACGTAAAGTAAAATAAACCTGTGAGCCCGTATACAGTAAGTTATGCAGATGCATTGTTCACAAGGTAACATAATAAACAAGATAAAAATAAACATTTGTAAATGAAGTATCATACATAATTTACTACCATCAAGGTTATGAGAGAGTTGCTCATCATTCTAAAAACAGAAAAAAACACATTTATTAGTCTGTGGGCAAAGGACTCCTAAAGTGTGTAATGCAATTAGAATCCGTTGTTAATGCTTTTAATAACATAATCCAAAAGTTCATTGGTCAAAGCTTTTGAAGGACTGCAAATAAGTCAAGTTGATGAACTACCTTCTGTTTTTTATCATTGACTTCATGTGTCGTCATAATAACCATCATCATCGTCATGAGAACCTGTGAGATAAGGTCAGAAGTGTAGTAACCACTTCCTCTATACTTCAGTTCATTCAGCTCACTGGCAATGAATATTATGGTGCAAAATGGCTCCCATGTCTTGCTTGCTCTGGCAACTTATCCAATTAGTTATTCACTTTAACCCTCATATTATGTTCACATTTTATGACCCCAAAAGTTTAAACTGACACAAAACTATTGTAAAAGAAATGGTTTTACGCTGTGTCACCTTTTGTGTGTCTCCCAATTGACTAACCTTTTATCCCTAAATATTATAAATCTGTGATGAAACATCACATTTTAGAGCCTGAGGCAAGTGAAAGTTTGTGAAGTTTAAACACTGTATGGGGGAAGTGCCACCAGAATTACTCACAAACAAATCAGAGATAAAAACTAAAAAAGGTTGCATATTTTCTTACATTTTACAGCTACCCCACAAATGGCCCCACGCAACACTTTTGTATACAAAGTTGGTACAGGACTTTTGAAAATGTAACATTATGTTTCTGTATTTGCAATTTAATCCCAAGAAATTATGAAATATCATATAGTGTCAAGAAGAAAAAATAATGTTGACTGGTTTTTAAGAGACATCAAACACTGCATTGGGTCAAATTGACCCGTGACATAATATGAGGGTTAAGGAACAGTTAATGTTATGAGTGATATTGTTGGCTAACTGCCCTAGGTGGTATTGAAGGTATTCCATCAGGAATGTGAGTCTCTTTAGAAATACCCAGCTATACTTCTAAACCATTTTCTGCTTATAATTCCTGTTTTTACACAATTGTTCTGATCTTTGCTTCTGTCAATTGTCTTTGTTCCATGCCAGATCCCCCTTGGGAAAGAGATTGCAAAGGGGTCTGTCTGGTTAAATAAAGAATAAAATGAACGAACACCAGAGCTTCCAGAAAGCAAAGTGGCTCACAAGGGTTTGAGCCAAAGTTGAGCATTAATTTCCTCTATTTATCTTGAGCATAATCTCTCATGACCCACTGGAATGCAGTTAATTTTGTTTTATGGGAAATAATGGAGAAAATCAAATCTATTCATTTAGATTTAATGCAATTAAGAATGCCTTAAATGATGAATGATGAAGAGCACACATACATGCCAGTCAGTTTTACCAGAATAGATTGAAGTCGATGTCAATGGCCGTTCTGCTGATTAGCTTCATTTTCTAGGTCTACTGTCTGTGCTGAAAGACATTCTCAAACAATAACTGTACATCAATAGAAAATCTCTGTTATATTCACTTGTGATACCATAATGGTTTATTTTCTGGATATGTCAGTGATGTTACTTTTTTTAGTCTTGGAATATTTTTATTGTTCAGATTCAGTTAAATTAGTGATGTGTGTTTAATTTTATTAACAGCATTAACCATACTCCAATCTAGACTAAATTGTATGCAGCCAAAGGAAAATCGACAAATGTTAATGACCATAGTCTATTAATTGTGTGCCTGGGTCTCTCAATGTGTATGATTCCTGAGGGTACATTGTTCAGCATGCCTCTTTCTAAAGATTGCACCATTTGTGGCTAGTTTTTCATGTCTGAAGAATTAATATGAGACAAATAAATCAATTATTTCATTAACTTGCAAATTTATCATTCTGGAAAGGTAGGCTGAAAAAAGAAAGCTACCCAATGTGTTTGCATATCAAGGGTAAAGGATATGTTTTAACTGCACATGCTGCAAACCATGGAAATGAATGCTCTGCATTGCCAGTTGTGACTTATTCCTCAAAAATTTGAAACATCAAAATACACACATCAATTGTGGAAATGCTCACAAAGGCTCTTGAAGGCAGGTGTTCTCAAATATATAATTACAGGCCTCATTTGGTTGAGGACTCAAGTGCAAACACCAACCGCCTCCTCTCATTATGCCTGCTGCAATGTATTGTACAGACAGCAGACATTTGTGTTTGCTTCAGAAATGGCTTGATGTAAATATCCTTCTAAGTCCCGGCAATTAAGTATTGTCCCCTGTAGGGGACATGAGTATCTGGTCTTAATCCCATGAACCATATTTTGCTGAAACTTACACTACAGGGGACTTAAATAATAAATAATAAATAATATTTTGGAAATATCTTCACTACCACATGTTCTTGTCATTTCCATTTACATTTTAGGCATTTAGCATTTAGGCCTAAGAATTAATATGTGGAAGGGAAGGAGTTTTTTTATAGGATAGATAGAAGATAGAAGATTTGGAACAGGGAAATGGGAATCAGGGCGGAGAAGGGGAGGAGCGATGACCAGGTTGTCACAAGGAGGGGAGAGCTAGGTGCCCGGTAGCAGCAGAGCGTAGAGCACGGGTTGGGGTGTAGGGCTGGACCAAGACCTGAAGGTATGGGGGTGCAGCGCCTTTACCAGCCTTGTACATCAACACCAGAGTTTTGAATTTGAAGCAGGCAGCCACCAGGAGCCAGTGGAGGGAACGCAGTAGGGGGTTGATGAGAAAATTTGGGCAGGTTGAAAACCAGGCAGGCTGCGGTGTTCTGGATGAGCTGAAGGGGCTGGAGAGAGTGCTGCGGAAGCCCGGACAGGGAGGTAGTTGCAGTAGTCTGGAGATGACGAGAGCGTTATGGCAGCAATGTGGGCTGTGTAAGGGAATTGGCTGTCTAGAGTTACATCAAGATTCCTGGAGGTCTGGTCTGGCGTTACTGTGGTGTTGTCGATGCAGATGGAGAGGCCCTGCAGAGGGCAGGATTTTCCAGGGAAAAAGAGCAGCTCGGCCTTGTCCAGGTTGTGGTTGAGCTGGTGGGCAGACATCCAACTGGAGATTTCAGCTAGGCAAGCAGAGAGGCGTGTCTCAGCCTGAGTTTCAGAGAATAGGAAAGAGAGATAGAGTTGAGTGTCATCACCATTGCAGTGGTAGGAGAAGTTGTGGGAAGTATGATTGAGCCAAGTGATCTGGTGTGGAGGGAGAAGCGGAGAGGGGCCCAGGACTGAGCCCTGGGGAACCCCAGTAGAGAGGCTCTGTGATGAAGACAGAGACCCCCTCCATGATACCTGATAGGTGTGGTCTGACAGGTAGGAGGCAAACCATGAGTGCAGGTCCAGAAATTTCCAGATCTGTCAGTGTGGCGAGGAATAGTTAGTGGTAAATGTTGTCAAAGGCAGACAGATCTAGGAGGATCAGGACAGAGGAGAGAGGTAGCTCTAGCAGTAAGGAGGCTTTCAGTGACAGCAAAGGAGTACAGTCTCAGTAGAGTGGGCGGGCTTGAAGCCCTACTGGTTGGGGTCCAGTAGGTTGTTCTGAGAGAGAAATTGGGAAAGTTGTTTAGAAACAGTCCATTCAAGTACTTTAGAAATAAAAGGAAGAAGTGACACTATTAATTGTGTTGGTTCTGTAGTCATTGACATTGCACGGGTCGAGGGAAGGCGTCTGAAGAAGAGAGGTGACTCTAGCTGATTTGAAGGCAGCTAGAAAGCAGCAAGATGTGAGGGAGGAGTTGATGATGGTAGGGAAGAAAGGGAGCAGGTCAGCAGCAATAGTCTGTAAGAATGAGGAGGGGACAGGGTTGAGAGGGCTGGTGGTTGGCCAACTCATGCAGACAAGTTTTAGGACTGGTGAAATAGGAGCGAGAGATCTTAAAGGTTGTATCAGCGATTTTGGGTGACGTCACTTCTGAAGCGAAATCCCAAACAAACATACTTATGAATAATTATGTTATGTTTTAAAAAATAGTGTTCAAGCATCCAGAATTATAACCACGTTAATAACGTTTGTAAGAAACCAAACCGTTTGTAAATCCGTCAAGATTTCAGCGAGATAAGAGTATTAGCGTTTGTGCAGATCATTGTGATTGGTTGGAATACTGTTTATTTTGGTTTTGAGTGGTTGGTAGTACCATTTGTTTTTGTGTACGATCTCGGAGCATAGGCTGCCTACAGAGACGCGGTTTTTTGACGGCCTGCTTATGGGGCGGGCAGCTAGCGGATCGTGAGGAAAAATCAGATGAATGTGATCATTTATGTTTCCACCCAAAATCGCTGATACAACCTTTAAGCCGGAGTCAGAAGGGTTCAAACCGGGAGTGTTTGGGGGAGGGCAAGGGGGAGGCTGGGGAAAGGAGCCTCGGATGTCGGATGAGTAGGTGGAGGGGGACTGAGGAGGGTTTCTGGGGGTTAGAAGGGGGGTAAAAGGTTTATTTGGTAGCAGAGATAGATGCAGAGAAGGAGGAGAGGAGAGACTGAAAGCTGGAGAGGTCATCCGACGGGCCACTTTTGTGCTACCTCCTCTCAGCGGCCCAAAGCCTTGAGCACTCATTTCACAAGGTTTCGGACAGCTAATGAGCAGGTTGGGACAGGCGGGCAGGTCTAGAGGACAGCTAATGAGCAGGTCGGGACAGGCGGGCAGGTCTAGAGGACAGGGGGCATAAAAGATCAAAGGAAGATGAGACGGCAGATAGAAATGTGGAAGTGGCAGAGATTGTGGAGAAAGTGAGAAAAGAATCAGCAGGAAGGAGTGAGCAGAGAACAGAGGGGGGGAGGAAGGGGAGAGAGACCACAGAGAGTGGGGTGAGACTCACAAATGACAAAGGGATAAGGCATGTTTTCTCCAATGTAAGAAATGCACCATCATATTATATATATATATATATATATATATATATATATATATATATATATACTGTTTATATATAAAAGGATAGCAATGCTTTGGTCCAGAAAACATAACACCAGCATATTCACACCTGTTTAATAAAAATTACTAACCTATGGATACTTCTACAATGACTGAAAAAGACGGGCTCATGGAAATTGTGTTGTAAGCATAGGACAAGGTACAACATTAATTGAACCAAGACAGAAAAACTGAAAAACACCATATTTTAATTGACAGATGGACAGATAGATAGATAGATAGATAGATAGATAGATAGATAGATAGATAGATAGATAGATAGATAGATAGATAGATAGATAGATAGATAGATAGATAGATAGATAGATAGATAGATAGATAGATAGATCATCCTAATCATTCTCTGCTCAGGCCGAGTTCAAACCGCTAACAGCGAAAACTTCACTGCACATGCATCTGAGCCTCTCACCAATGACAAGCCCCAAAACATCGGGGCGGCCACACAGGAGTGTAATCAATTTCCCCAGGTAACTGAACCCTGATATAGATACAATCGTCAACAGCTGTGTGCATGGTGGACTTTGCACAAGACCAGATAGAAACATCTGTCAAGGGAATCATTGCCTCTTTCTAGTTTATTTTTTCTCTTTGACCATCCTGCAGTAAAAAGAGAAACAATTGAAGACCAAATGACCTGGTTGAGTTATAGATGGGCATGACAACGTCAACAACACACATTACATCTTGAGATGTATGCACACTTTTGACTATTACGCACAGGCATGGAGAACATACCTATATTACAGCGCAAGGATTTAGGAGTGAGCTATCTGCCTCTTTCAGGGATCTGGGCCTTTTACATTACAATCATTTGGCAGACGCTTTTATCCAAAGTGTCTGAACAAGTTTTTCAAGGGTTGTGCACTGCTCGTCAAACAGAATGGTGTCTTACACAAGGTTAGGGTCAACACAACACAAATTAAGCAAGGTTCTGTATAACATATACTGTATATAACTACAATTAATCGTGGATAAAACTGAGAAAGAACCAGCATATTTATATTTCAACAATACACACCAGTAATTCTTGAATGACAACAGTATAATAGTAGTGTAATAGTCTTGTAATTTACAAGTGGAACAACAACTTTGTCAGCCTGGGATGAAGCACATACCCCGAACCACTATCCCACACATTTGTTTCACTTTTTAAAAAAGCAGCAGGTTCACTTTACTCCAGTCAATACAAAAATTAATCCGGCCATTTGATCTGTTGATTGAACTCCACTCCATCTTCTGTATGTGAGAATGCATTAAGTCAAGAAGGTGTAAAAATAGCAGTTTACAAATACATATAATTATTTCCCACCCCCCACACCGCCAAATTTGGAATTATATAGTTGCAACTGTAGGCCTGCCTTATCTCTGCAACACCCGTCATGAATTTAATAGACAAGCCAACTGCTTCTTTTCGCTGCAACCCGCTAGCTGAGCTGCATAAGAAGATTACATTTGGCAAATGTAATCACTCTGCTGTTTTAAGAACATTTTCAGTTAGTATTTTGGTCACGTACATTCATTCTTAGACCTCTCTGAAAGTTACCTTAGCATTGTGTATTTTATATTGAATAATTATACTAAATTTGTTTTACTTAGTATAAGGTTGGAAGTGGAATGAAATTAATGAAACACACACATACACATGCACACGCACACCAACACACACACACACACACACACACACACACACACACACACACACACACACACACACACAAACAATATTCTGGCTGTGGGAAAATTAATGAGCCTTCATTCATAATCCACAACAGAGAAAGCCATATTCACACTTGACTGGCTTATTGACTGATTTCGTTTATTGGTGTGAGATGGATTGGAGGTAAACAGGAGTTTGCTCCACATTTTCCATAGCACATTGCACAGCATTCTGGGAAATACAATTCTACCAGCAGTAGGTCACAATTTGGCCCTCTCATCAGTGTGTGAAAAATTACCTAATGAGGAATGGGTTGCACATTTCCACAAACTAATTAACCCGAGTGAGAGTGAAGCAAATTATTATATTTATGTAATATAATTTCACATCTGTTACCAGACTCAGAAAATCTTTATCTTTGTGTGCCTTTAATATCTTTCATGTCACAGAGCTGTTTGTTATACAGTAGTGTAAACACACACACACACACACACACACACACACACACACACACACACACACACACACACACACACACACACACATACATTTAAGGCATTTAGCAGACGCTCTTATCCAGGGCGACTTACGCAGCTTACATTCTTTTCCATCTACACAGCTGGATATTTACTGAAGCAATTCAGCTTACCTACCTTGCTCAAAGGTAACAGTGCCCTACCAGGAAATTAAGCCTCATTTGCAAGCCCATTTCCCTAACCGCCACCCCACAGCATGCAAATATATACTTGGTTTTAGTACCAATTGTATGTTTTTTTTCTTTTAAAAAGCCTTTGCAAATTTTTGTTGAGAATAAGCACAGGACCTTCCTCTCATTAATCCATACTTATGTTTTTGAGATTTAAATCCAATTGCAACAAACATTTGACTTGTTTTGGTCATGGGAAAAACCTATGTTAATTCCTAGCTGTGTACTACTAACTTTTTATCCCATCTGTGGTAGTATCCAGATTTATTTCTGCCCCGTCAGGAAGACCAGGGCTGTGTCCAAATCAGCACTCATCCATGCTATTATGTAGGCTTGTTGAGTAGACAGGACGAAAAAGGCGGAATTTACTCTAAATATAGTATACTTTAAGCCACCGTATTATACATTACTTCTGGGGTTTTGCTGAGTAGGCCTATATTCGGGAGCACACTTTTCAAAAAGTACACAAACGTTTTGGTCGCATAAATATGTCGGGAAGCTTTGTTCTTCAAATACAACAAAAACAACATGTGACAATGACCGCTCAAGGGTGGGACGTCTTACGGTACAGTACGGTTGGAAAATAGTATGGCAAATATTTTTTTGTGTACTGCACTTGCGTGCTAAACAGTGCACGTTAGACAGCACACTTCTGCCAGTGCACCATATGCAGGAGACAGAGCGCAGTATATAGGGCTCTGATTCGGACACAGTATGCTTGTTGAGAAAGTTATGTAGGCATAATGTTCTGAAAATGTAGTGTACTTTAAATCTCTGGATGATATACATATTTCTGAGTTTTTACTGATAATAGTATAATATGTAGGATATATTTTCGCATACTGCATGTATTAAACAGTATCCAGTACACAGGACGCAGTCGAACGAGTATTTAGGCCTAGGACCATTTAGGCCTGCTGCCAGTATTTGACCTGTTGCTTAAAATAGTAACATAGCATTTGTGGAAATAATATCTAAATCTATATTAATACTACTGGTGCATTTAAATCACAAATAAATCATGTATCCTAAATGTTCTTAAATGTCCCTATCCTAAGTGTTTCAATTTATTTAAAATGTTTTTAAAAGTTGCTAACTGCCATTTCTATGAATTCTTTGATGTGGCCATTTTTCGTTTAAATAGCAGCGGCACTTTCTCGTTATTTTTAGCATGCGCCTTAGAACTTTTGACAATAGTCCTTGCATTTCCCCCACAAAATGTCGGTAAGTTGAGAGGAGAGCTGCACTCAAACACACCACCTTTAACTGAGCAGCAAAACGTTACCTGTGGGGGCTGTTGGGCCACTCATCCTTTTAAGACATGAGTCACATGACTGTGCATGGATGGGCCCAATATCTGGTATCAACTCTGAACTGTGCCAGTGCCAACTGTGACCGGGAGTCCTATAGGGCGACGCACAATTGATTCTACTGTTTCCCAGTTATAGCAGTCTTGGATGGGAGGGTTTCAATAGACTGCATGGGGTGACTTATGCCTGGGCTAGTCCAAATTGCGAATGGCAGTATGGTGAGAAATGGAGGAGGCTGACATCACATGATTTGCAGGAGAGCACAGGCTTGTTTGCACTGTCCCAAATCAATAATGGAAGTTACAATGGGCCATGGGAACATTATTGGGAATTCCAAATTGGGGGGGGGGGGGGGGGGGGGTAATCAAACAAATATTGTATTAACACGGGATAAACAAAACTATATTAAAACTGTTTTTAGGAATTGGCCCTGCTGAGAAAGATCATGTTGAGGTTGTTGTCATTTAAACGATCCCATCTGGATCCCATGCAAATCCTGTTGTTATAAATAAGGAAAGCCAAATTGAATGTAACTATTGTGTCATCTTTTCAACCATATTGTCAGTTTATTCTTGTCAATTATTGTCAAACACCTAATGTATTATTACTATGATTACTATTACTATTATTATTATCCGTGCTGCTATTGTTGTTTTTTTTTAGCTTTTATTGGTTTATATATTTGCCTATTCGTATAACAGATGGTATAAACATGACAACTTTTTACTCCCGTTTATACATACCAGGAATGTGTTATATTTAAAATACTAAAAAGGAAACCTGGTAAAAATGAGTACCAGAGATCATAATAGTGTGAGAAGTCTTGAAAAGAAATATTGTGAAGCATAGTGGACCAGATGGCCCAAATCAGCTAAAGCATTCTGATCCATCAGATGCAATATGGTGCATTTTTAAATGCGGTGCCAAAATGACACCTGTGCACGCTCATAAGTCCTGCCTCAGCACTGCCACTCGCTAATCTCTCTACAACATAAAGTTTGCTCACATTGCACATTGGAAACATCTGCCAATTAGTGACCTGAGACTGATGAAACACCACCTCAGCCTTTTCAACCCACTGATTGTTGCAGTAATTGTTTTTTTATTATTATTTTCTATTTTCTTTGCAAATGCCCTTATCCAGGGGGACCGACATAGGCTGCAGTTTTTACATGTCATCTACTTACAGCTGGATATGTAATGAAGCAATTCAGATTAAGTGCATGGCTTAATAAATGGTAACGAGGTCTCAATAAGGAGTATAAGCTAAAAAGTCTATAGAACCTGATAGGACATCAACAAAGAACACTCAAAGGTTAACTTCCTGTACAGCTTCTCTTATTTATTTCCCTGCTAAAGAAGGCAGTAATAGAAGTGTAAATAGAATTGAAACAGGAAGTTGAAATAAATAATGCACAGCAGAGTTCACCTTTCTCAAGTAAGGACAGGATTTCCCAGAAACCCCATACTGAATCGCTGACTGATGTCCCTTTCATTACAACTTACAGATCACAGTAATTGTGTGGGATTGATATGATACATCCATCCTTATGGTGGGAAACTTTATTGAAAATACCGTGCTTCAGTACGAGGTGAATAAAGTGGTGCACCAATGAACCATACTCGAGGGTGTGTACAGGCTAAGTGGCTCTATCGGTGTGCTTTTATAGGCGTACCATTGGGATTGTGCAATGGGTTTCCCACTTGGAATGTGGCACAAAAACCTTACGGATAAAATTCTATTTTCCTAAAGAGTATACCGTGCGACAGTATAGTAAATACATGATGGATACCTCCTCCCTTCTGAAAAGGATATAACTGCTTTGACACGATTTGACACAATTTCATGCTCTGTATCCAACGTCTCTATTACCGATGTCTCTCTTTGATCTAGCATGCAATCCTGCAGCCAACAAGGGTGGATTCCTCCTGAATTGAATTGGCTGTCTGTATACAGCTCTATGCACACATTGTCAGAGAAAATCCAAGCACATTAAAGAAAAACACATGAAAAAAATAGTGCACACGAGGGTTTACAGGGGATCATTATCATTAGCATGCAGGAGAAGAAGCTAGAGTAATGACGGTTGTCTTTACTAGAGATGCCCATCCTAGTATAGGTCTTCCTTTGCAATTTTAATATCTGCAGTCCCCTAATTACTCAATGATCATTATTTAATGCGGTCCTACAAGATGTTAAAGGGATAGTTCGAAATTTTGGACATAATGTCTCAATTACGACTTACCCATGATGTAGTTGATTGATGGAAACCATTTTCAGATAATTCCATGCTGTCCCTTCTTTTGGACATACACACATTGCTAATGCTAGCACAACTCTAAGGTAACTAGTAGCATCCACTACCAAACGCACTTAAACACTCTACAGTGCACCCAAAGCAAATAAAATATGACAACAGTCTATCGGGGTTATTTTCAGTGATTATACCATCATTTTTGAAGTCAAACTATCGTTGAATCCTTTACTTTGTGCTCACCTAAACTCTCAGTGGAAGTACGGCAGCGGAGCGATACTTTACGTTAGTAGGTAACGTAAAGTATAGCTCTGCCGCCGTATGTAGTGCCGGCCAACAACAATATTGTGCATGTGAAAGAATCAGACTAGTAGTATTGTTAGCTAACGTTCAGGTAAGATGGTATTTCGGTGTGTATTTCAAGGTTGTTCAAATCATGCAAAAAAAATGGGCACCACAAAGTTTTCACCGATTTCCAGTGGAAGATCAACAAAGAAAACATCTGTGGCTTCTTGCTGCTCGCATGGATGTCAACACACCAATTGAGACTCTAAAAAAGTTAAAAGTGTGTAGTGACCATTTCACGGAGGATGACTATGTGAAAATCAAAAAATGACGGTCGGGACACCCTCTACTGAAGGAGACTGCTGTGCCATCACCTGTTTTTCTTCATGCACCGAAAACAACTGACGAACAGGTAACTAATAAATGATTGCATGCGTGATCTATCTATTCAATTTAGCTAGCTAGTTGCCACAATTGGGAAGTCTTGGAAGTGGTCAAACTTTTCCTGCAAATAGGTAGCCAGTGTGCTTGCTTGTATATGCTGTGTTATTCTGTGGCATGTTTGTGTTTAGCTGACTTGTTGTCTACCAAATATGTAACTTTACGGCAAAACGTATTGTGTCGGCAACTGTGGAGTACAGCAGATAGCCTACAGGCAGATACCCTGGCTAATCTACAGCTAGCTCCGCCGCCGTACTTCCATAGAGAATATAGGTCAGCACAAAGTAAAGGATTCAACGATAGTTTGACTTCAAAAATGATGGTATAATCACTGAAAATAACCCAGACAGACTGTCGTCGTATTTTATTTGCTTTGGGTGCACTGTGGAGTGTTTAAGTGCGTTTGGTAGTGGATGCTACTAGTTACCTTAGAGTTGCACTAGCATTAGCAATGTGTGTATGTCCAAAAGAAGGGACAGCATGGAATTATCTGAAAATGGTTTCCATCAATCAACTACATCATGGGTAAGTCGTAATTGAGACATTATGTCCAAAATTCCGAAATATCCCTTTAAGGATATTAAAAGACAATTTTGAGAGGAAACTGTGCTGGATGTGACACTCTGAAATGAATTTCACTTTATGTGAACATTAATATATTAACAGATACAAGTTATGTGTTTCTAAAAAATCACACCCAGGTGGTGAAGTAAGTGGTGCAGGTTTATGAGCAATCATATTAAAAAAATCACACTCAGGTGGTGAAGTAAGCGGTGCAGGTTTATGAGCAATCATATTAAAAAATGCAATAGAAAATGTGTGTGTTGTTTACATGTACAAAAACAATGGCCTCTGGTTAGCGCTATTATGCTTATTAATTAGTATACTTACAGACATTGTGTTCAGCAATTGGTATTTCAGAAGAAACAGGAAATATGACAGTTAGTACTCTGATAACAAACAGGAAAGATTACAGTTATTACTTGAACAATAACAATGGAATTCCAAACTCAACAAGAGGGTGCATGGATTGTTGGGCCGTTCCATAACTGACTGGGTCCAGCAGAACACTGGTGGTAGATTTTGTATTGATTTTGCTTCGGGGGGTTGCTACGGCGACTCACCTTGCTAACAGGTGGAATGTTCAAAACTCCTCTCTAGCGGCAGTTGGTAATTTCAATTTCAAACCCATTTTCTAACTTGTGACGACGACTACAGTTTTTAAGGTACACAGACATTATGGGCTCTATTTTCAAACCAGCGCAAGGTGACGGTATAGTCAAACGCAAGCTTGTTGACAGCATCAACGTCTTAAAACTGGCGCTATGGCGTTTCTCAGCAATACCGCTAGGATCAACAAATTCTCAACATAACATCCTTTCGCTTGCGCTGCAGTGGGATGGGTGGCGCTGTCTGGGGCGTGTTCTAAAATACTTTCGGCTCAGTGACAATTTGAACCAACGAAAACCCATTGCGTTATGATCAGCTGGAACCACCTCTTAGCGGAAACGCAATAGACTCTGGCAATTTGGTAACTTATTCGTCATGTAGTTCTATGTAGTGTCTATAGGTGATGCCAACATTACACTTCCATTTAATGAACAAATAGCCTATAATTATTATTAATTAATTAATTTTAATTTAAACTACTAGAATAAAACAGGACAGCTTACAAGAAACTTTCGATCATGTAGGCCACTAGCCTATAATATATAAATTACACATTGACACAGTTGAATCATAAGCCTACCATTTGAATCATAATTATGCCTACATCACCTAATGTAGGCTAATTGATGCATTCGCCACCTCCTCCCGTGTCCGAACTTCTGGGAGACGAGGTGGTGTGGATTGTGATCCATAAATTACTACAGTCCTAGCCTGTACTTCTGTTGCAAGTATGTCTGATTCCTGTGCGGAAAATCTTGTCGTTGACGGTCCAGTGCGTTTGGGTTGCTCATTATGAAATTGCATGGAGCGATTGCGTTCCAACGCGATTGCGTTTTAAAGCATGAGAACAACAATTTGATTGGCTACCATAGAGACACACCTTGGACGTTTAAACCCAGCCTTTTAGCAATACCGCCATAAGGTGCGCCAAGATTGCCGTCATGAAATTACCAAATTTCTCGCCGACACGCCCTCAGAGCCATACCGCCAAGCGATTACTCTTGCGTTCACCATTGCGTTTGGTTTATTAAAATAGAGCCCAATATGTATCAACATGTTCATGTGGTTTCCAGAATCCCTACGGTGTAAATATCTAAGCTGTGACATTTTTAGTTTGTAAAATATTCAGTGTTGTTTGAAAACCATGCTCCCCATTCACACAAATGGTGGAATGTTCAAAACTCCACTCTAGCAGCAGCTGGTAATTTCAATTTCAAACCCATTTTCTAACTTCTGACCACGAGTACAGTTTTTAAGCTACACAAGACATATTATATACAGATGTGTATCTGGTTCCCAGGATTCCTACGGTGTGAATATCTAAGCTGTGACATGTATATATTTTGAGATAGAGCTGTCTGAAGCTGGGCATGCTTTTCTCAAGCTACTATTGTATTGCCGGGCATGTGGCACATAGGCGACTCCTGACTGTTTAAATCTCATGCTACGAACGAACACACGGACACACATGCACATATAGAAGCGGCTGCACCGCTTAAAAATAATTGTAATCATTCTATTTTCATGGATAGTTTTTTTAAAATCTTTTTTATTTTCTGTAACTGGAGTCTGCCTTCTGTAGAGGTACTTTAAATGCACTTCATTAATTAATAGAGGCACTTAAACAGTTTCAGTAAACAAAAGTGTCTGCAAAAGGTTGAATCCTGCTCTTAGCTACTGTCATCTGTGACAGCGTGGGCATCTGTTTCCTTGGTTATTTTGTTTAATGTCTACATCCTGCTGTGGCAAAAAATATATATTATTAAAAACCTGTGCGAGTCAATGTCGCTTTGCAATTATAGTCTACAGTGTTCTGTGCTCGTTCTTGACCAATGACAACAGAATTAAGTGTAAAGACAAAAATACTGTGGTGGGGTTATGTGGTGTAGTCAATGGTAACCGGATGAAAACTGTGATGAAGATAAAAACAAAACAGCCACATATGTGGGCTCAGAAGAAACATAATTGCAAGGCATATATATATATATATATATATATATATATATATATATATATATATATATATATATATATATATATATTTATACAGTGGAGGAAATAATTATTTGATCCCTTGCCGATTTTGTAAGTTTGCCCACTGTCAAAGAAATTAACGGTCTATAATTTTAATGGTAGGTTTATTTTAACGGGTTAATTCTGTGAGAGACAGAATATCAACAAAAAAATCCAGAAAATCACATTATATAAAAGATATAAATTGATTTGCATTTGATTGTGTGAAATAAGTATTTGATCCCCTAGCAAAACATGACTTAGTACTTGGTGGAGAAACCCTTGTTGGCAAGCACAGAGGTCAGACGCTCCTTGTAGTTGATCACCAGGTTTGCGCACATCTCAGGAGGGATTTTGGTCCACTCCTCTTTGCAGATCCTCTCCAAATCCTTAAGGTTTCGAGGCTGTCGCTTGGCAACTCGAAGCTTCAGCTCCCTCCACAGATTTTCTATGGGATTAAGGTCCGGAGACTGGCTAGGCCACTCCATGACCTTAATGTGCTTCTTCTTGAGCCACTCCTTTGTTGCCTTGGCCGTATGTTTTGGGTCATTGTCGTGCTGGAAGACCCATCCACGACCCATTTTCAGTGTCCTGGCTGAGGGAAGGAGGTTGTCGCCAAGATTTCACAGTACATGGCCCCGTCCATCCTCCCCTCGATGCAGTGAAGTCGTCCTGTCCCCTTAGCAGAGAAACACCCCCAAAGCATAATGTTTCCACCTCCATGCTTGACGGTGGGGATGGTGTTCTTGGGGTCATAGTCAGCATTTCTCTTCCTCCAAACACGGCGAGTCGAGTTGATGCCAAAGAGCTCGATTTTGGTCTCATCTGACCACATCACCTTCTCCCAAGCCTTATCTGAATCATTCAGGTGTTCATTGGCAAACTTCAGACGGGCCTGTACATGTGCCTTCTTGAGCAGGGGGACCTTGCAGGCGCTGCAGGATTTTAATCCATTACGGCGTAGTGTGTTACCAATGGTTTTCTTGGTGACTGTGGTCCCAGCTGCCTTGAGATCATTAACAAGCTCCTCCTGTGTAGTTCTGGGCTGATCCCTCACCTTTCTCATGATCATCGATACCCCACAAGGCGAGATCTTGCGTGGAGCCCCAGACCGAGGGCGATTGATGGTCATTTTGTGTTTCTTCCATTTTCAAATAATCGCACCAACAGTTGTCTCCTTCTCACCAAGATGCTTGCCGATGGTCTTGTAGCCCATTCCAGCCTTGTGCAGGTCTACAATCTTGTCCCTGACGTCCTTAGACAGCTCTTTGGTCTTGCCCATGGTGGAGAGGTTGGAATCTGATTGATTGATTCTGTGGACAGGTGTCTTTTATACAGGTAACGAGTTGAGACAGGTGTCTTTTATACAGGTAACGAGTTGAGACAGGTGTCTTTTATACAGGTAACAAGTTGAGATTAGGAGTACTTTCTTAAAGCGAGAGGACTAATCTAACCGGTCTGTGGGAGCCAGAATTCTTGCTGGTTGGTAGGGGATCAAATACTTATTTCACTCAATTTATATCTTTTATATAATGTGATTTTCTGGATTTTTTTTAAATATTCTGTCTCTCACAGAATAAACCTGTTAAAATAAACCTACCATTAAAATGATTGACCGTTCATTTCTTTGTCAGTGGGCAAACTTATAAAATCGGCAGGGGATCAAATAATTATTTCCTCCACTGTATATACGTATATATACAGTGAGCACCATAATTAATTGGATAGTGACACATAGTGATAGTGATTGTTATTTTGGTTCTGCACTTTGAGTTTGAAAGGAAAGGATACAATGACAATGAGGTTGAAGTGCAGACTGTCAGTTTTAATTTGAGGGTATTTTCATCCATATCGGTTTAGAAATTATACATAGCCCCCCCCATTTTCAGGCATCAAAAAATATTGGGCAGTTTAACATAATGTGTAATAAAGAAATAATTTTTAATATTCGGTCGCATATCCTTCCTGATGTCTGTGACCCAACAATATCAAAAGACTCTTCATATCTTATTTTCTGGTACTCTTACAAGCAATACTATAACTTCTCTGCATTTGAATGGATCTCTACGCCGAATTGGGGGGTGGGACTAGATTTAGCTGTAAATTATGCTGGAACAGTATGGAATACATGGTTGGTGAAATAGCTGTAAGTCATCAAGGGTCTGAGGTATCAAAGGAGCCTCAAACCATCACTCTGCTGCCAGATATGCAGTAGATATGGATGTGTCTCCTGACAAATTTTCCGATTTAATACAGACGGGTGAGAAACTAAAGGAAAAACCATCATAAAGTGTCTTAGTAAGGTGTTGGGCCACCTCGAGCTGCCAGAACAGCTTCAATGCACCTTGGCATAGATTGTACCTCTAGTCTAACATAGATTCTAGTCTCTGGAACTCTATTGGAGGGATGGAACACCATTCTTCCCAAAGATATTCCCTCATTTGGTGTTTTGATGATGGTGGTGGAGAGCGCTGTCTAACACGTCGGTCCAAAATCTCCCGTAGGTGTTCAATTGGGTTGAGATCTGGTGACTGTGAAGGTCATAGCAGATGATCCATGTCATTTTCATACACCCAGTCAGTGACCCCCTTGTGCCCTGTGGATGGGGGCATTGTCATCCTGGAAGAGACCACTCCCATCAGGATAGAAATGTTTCATCATAGGATAAAGGTGATCACTCAGAATAACTTTGTATCGATTTGCAGTGACCCTTCCCTCTAAGGGGACAAGTGGACCCAAACCATGCCAGGAAAATGCCCCCCCACAACGGAGCCACCAGACCCCCTCACTGTAGGGGTTTTTCCTTTAATTTGTCACCCATCTGTATATACTGTATATATATATATATATATATATATATATATACAACGCCATGGTTTTTGTTGTTTTGGCTCTGCACTCCAGCACATTTGATTTGAAATGAAACAAAGTTTATATGGGTATGTATGGCTGCCACTGGAACTGGCTCACTTGTCTTGATTGATGATGTGACTGCTGACGCCAGCAGCAGGATGAATTCTGAATTGTGCAGAAACATCTGTTCAGATCCAACCCAATGCCCGGACGGTGCTTCACCTTGAAGCAGGACAATGACCCCAAACATACTGCTAAAGCAACCAAGTTTAGGAAAAAATCTTTATTTCCCAAGTTACCCCTATGAGGGCCCCTTGGGAAAGAAAAGTTTGCACTGGCCATTCAGTGTACTGCAGCCTTTAAGTAGGAAGAATTTGGTCCCTCTTGTGTTGAAGTTTTACCAGTGTTTGTTTAATCCGCCTGGGAATATGGTGCTGAGTTTTCTAATCCAATGTCTTTCTGTCCTACGTCTGTCCTCCTGTGTCCAGCTAATGTTTGAATGGAGGCCCGATATTTCGACTGCTTCAAGTCCATGGTGTAAGAAATGAGCCACTATGTGTGTGTCTGTTTTCCTAAGATTCCTTATGTTATATATGTGTTGTGCCAATCTGGTCTTGATTGTATTTCCTGTTCTCTTCTTGATTGGCCAAGTCAATCACCCATCCCGAATCCAACTGAACATGCGTACCACTTGCTGAAGACAAGACCGAAGGCAAAACGCTTAAGAAACAAACAGGAACTGAAGATTGCTGCAGCACAGGCCTGGCAGAGCATCACCAGGGAGGATACTGAGCATTTGATCATATCTATGGGTTGCAGACTTCAGGGAGTCATCGAATGGAAAGGATTTGAAAACAGGTACTAAATTTGACAACTTTATTTCAGATTGCTAATTTGTCCAATTACTTCTGGTCCCATAAAATGGGGGGAATATGTACAGTGCCCTCCACAATTATTGGCACCCATGGTAAAGATGAGTAAAAAGGGTTATAAAAAATTCACCGTTTGGTGAATTAGCTTAATCTTACACTGAAAAAATGAGAAACATCCAACCTTTAATTGAAGTCAATTTATTCTGAGAAAAAAAAATCCCTCATCAAGAAATAATTATTTTTAACAAAACCACATGTGCCACAATTATTGGCACACCTTCATTTAATACTTTGTACAACCTCCCTTTGCCAATAAAGCACTGAGTCTTCTCCCGTAACATTTAAAAAGGTTGGAGAATACAGAGCTCGGAATCTGAGACCATTCCTCTTAACAGAATCTCATCAGATCATCCAGAGTCCTAGGTCCTCTCTTGTGCACTCTCCTCTTCAGCTCAGCCCACAGGTTTTCAATTGGGTTTAGGTCAGGGGACTGAGATGGCCATGGCAGAAGCTTGATTTTGTGTTCAGTTAACTATTTTTGCATTGATTTGGACGTGTGTTTTGGATCATTGTCCTGCTGGAAGATCCAACAACAACCTAGTTTTAGTTTCCTGGCAGAGGCAGCCAGATTCAGATTTTAAATTTCCTGGTATTTCATGGATTTCATGATGCCATGTACCCTAACAAGGTTCCCAGGGCCTTTGGAGGAAAAACAGCCCCACAACATCACAAAGCCTCCAGTGGGGACCAGGTTATTTTCAGTATAGCCATCCTTCTTTTTACGCCAAACCCACCTTGAGGGTTAGTTGCCGAAAAGCTCAATTTTCGTTTCATCTGACCATAGAACACGGTTCCAGTCAAAGTTCCAGTGGCGTTTAATAAACTCCAGGCACTTACGTTTGTGGTGAAATGACAGGAAAGGCTTTTTTCTGGCATGCCTTCCAAATAATTTGTTGGCATGGAGTTGACGTCTAATGGTAGTTTTGGAGACTTGATGACCCCAAGATGCTACTTTCCTCTGTAATTCTCCAATGGTGATCATTGGGGATTGTTTTGGCTCTCTTTCTATCCTCCTCCCTGTGCGTGGGGGCAAAATAAACTTGGTTCCTCTTCCAGGCAAGTTTGTAATAGTTCCAGTTGCTTTGAACTTTTTAAGTATTGCCATAACGGTAGATATGGGCATTTTCAGGTGAGTACCTATTTTTTTATAGCCATTCCCTGACTTATGAAGCTCAACACACTTTTCCCTCATTTGATTTGTGTGTTCTTTTATCTTTCCCATGTTGATGTATGAATAACGGAATATGGCCTCTGTGTCACCTCATATTTATACCCCAGTAAAACAGGAAGTCATGGATTACTGCTTGAAAGTTCCTAAACACTGATCAACTTTAAAAAGTAAAATATAAATGGAAAAAATGCTTCAGTTACATTTTGATCATGAGAATTTCTAGGGGTGCCAATAATTGTGGCACACATGGTTTTGTTAAAAATAATTATTTCTTGATGAGGTTTTTTTTTTTTCTCAGGATAAATTTACTTCAATTGAATTCTCATTTTTTCAGTGTGAGATTAAGCTAATTCACCGAAAGGTGAATTTTTTATAACCCTTTTTACTCATCTTTACCAGGGGTGCCAATAATTGTGAAGGGCACTGTATAAGGCATAGTCTTTTGCTGTTATTTATAGTGGACCGTACCTCAAAGGTGCCATTCACATATGAGCTTATCATGACCTTCAATGACCTTCAGTATACACTTATTGTACATTGCTTTGGATAAAAGCGTCTGCCAAATGATTGTAACGTTGTAATGGAATGTCATCATGCTTGAACCATGTTTCATGATACTGTATATCTTCAATCATAAGGTTTAACAAGGCATGCCAATCATGAAACCATTTGCTCTTCCAGAGTGTATCAATATACATTGTCTCATCCTGTTGAGCTATTGACAGACAGTTAGATGGAGGAAGTACTTTAAGTTTTGCATTCCCTGCTGGACATGCTCTTACGTGTACATGGAGAAACCACAAGTAATTAAATTTCCATTCGTCCTCCGTTCTCCTGACACAACAGTGATTATGTGGATAGGGCAAACCCCCCCAGCACTCACCACTAGCAAACCCTTAAACCTTAAACCCTGATCCAGTCCCAATGCAGTGGTCCTCCTTTGGTTCTCTGGTCATCTGCATAGCCTTCGGTGCCTAATGCTCTGGACAGCCAGGAACTTATGCTTTCTTGTCTTTCACACTATTCATTGAAAGGTTTTACCTGTGCTGATGGGAACCAATGGGATAAACTAATTATTAGTTTTTCTGTTGTTCAAAAATCTTCAAGATACGGGTGACATCTAACTCTAATACCACTTTCGCACCGAAGCAACGACCTGGGTATGACCCGTGTTTGCCTTTGATGTGAAAGGGTCAATCCGCGTTATATCCCATGACATGGGATTTACGCGGGTTGGACACGACTCGGCTCCGGTGTGAATGTGGCGACACGGGTTACTCTACGCAGCACGGTAATCTGACTGACCTTCGACACTGTCATGTCTTTAACTAGTGCAGAAACTGTGTTCCAAAACTTTTATATATATGAAGGAAACCGTAGGCTATTCATGTGAATGTATTAGAACCAAACAACTCTGGAATTATCTTAATTTTCGCTATAGATTCACAGCTACATTCACGCAAGAAGATGCTATCGATTCATGACATACAACATACTGGGTTAAGATAGCGTAATGGAAAACTACATTGTGTCCGCTAGCCAGCTGGCTACCAAACTAGCCGTATTAGCAGGAAAAATGGAGCATGTACAGCAGTAAACTGGCCGTCCCGGGTTCTGTGTGAATGGCGACGACCTGGGACCTACCATAGTGTGGTGAGAATGGGTCAAACGCGCGGTTGAACCCGTGTTCAATATCCTGTGTCATTCCCAGGTTTTGTGTGCGAAAACGGTACAAGACTCCATAACCAAACCATGTGGTACAACCTGTAGGAGAGCTGGCTCTCATCCCATTTACAAATCTATTCATGTGGGTATATTCCCCACCATATTCCGGATAGTAATACTGATGTTTTCCACGTTTGTAAGTCACTCTGGATAAGATCGTCTGTTAAGTGTGTGCAATGTAATGAACAAACAAATTTCATTTAAAATATCAAAATCACTTATTAAAACACAGGGCAAACCAAGCTCAGTAACTTGTTTAGTATTGGGATTTTAATGCTGCCGTTTTGTTGGAATTATTAGAAAGGTTTTAGCATTTGGTATACCTATTAAAACTTATGGATTTTGGTGATTTTGGTACTTATTATTTGAACAACCACGGTGAGCTCCAAAGCTCTTTAGTAGACTTAATTGCCTCATTACTATTTTATTATTATTTTATAGGCAGATGGCGTTGTGTTTCCATTTTTTTTACTCATTTAAGCAGCTGGGTTTTTTTTTTTCCAAAGGCACTAGATCAATATCCCAAGATAAGAGAAGAAGAGAAGAAGAAGTGTGCAGCACCACCTCTTCTCAGTAGAGGCCACTGTCACCAGTCTAGCATACTTGTTCTCATAACACTTCATTGACATTATAGGCCTGAATCAACTCGCGGCACAACTATAAAGTCTATGCTGCAGAGTTTCAACGAACGAGACATCGGAAATATGTGACACCGCATGACGCGTGTTAAGGTATTTGGCAAAAAAAATAGTAACACTGAAATGCTTATAGCCTCGTGTTGTCAGGCGTAGAAGAAAACACATTTAGGCTATGGAGCACTGCATGCCAGAATATTGAGGAATAAGCACGCCTATCGCAAACAAATCCCGTGATGCAAAATAGGCGTATAGCCTATACATGCTAACACAATTTAGCCTAACTTTGTGCAGCGAAGCAGCCTTTATTTAATCCAGTAACACCATAATGTCTACGAAGTCGTAGAAAAGTTACCTGCCTATGAGGCAGGTAAATATATGTTGGTGTTGATATGACGTGTTGCGTTTTGTCCAGATGCAGGTTCTTCACATTTGTATTGTTTGTCTAAAAACAGTAGCCTAGGCTACAGGCACATTTTGAATGAGCATGACTTTGTGCTCGGTGGCCTTTAATTTTATGCTAGCAGGAAAGAATAGGCTTAACTGAAACAAACCAGGGTTTACCATTGTAGTTTATGTTTCTAACAAAACTAATACAATTGTTTAATTATTTTATATAACTAATAACCCATTAAATTAGATGATTGGCTCATATGACAATTATGTTAATGCTTGCTTATACCTACTTATTTAGTTAGGCTGTTCGTTGGCCTATCATCATAGTTGACATAATCATCTTCAATAAAACCAAATATTACCTTCCTGTAAACAGTAAACAATTAATGCGACCAGAGTGCAACATTTAAGATGATTAGACCAACTGCATTTTGTTAAGTGCTATACCGGAGGTAAGTCGCTGTTTTCTTCCACCCCAAAATAAAAATAAAAGCTCAAGACGTTTTCTGGATGCATTTATGTATTTTAATTAACAAATTTTTTTTTCTAATTATTCCTAATCATCAGCCCGTTGACGGGACCTGGACCTTTAAATTGCCTTAAGAATAAAATATTTTATACGGTCTGTAATTTTGCTGTCCTTGGTGGCAATATTTAAAGCTAATGTTGTTTTTGAAGCGAAGAGAGATATTGAGCCAACGTTCGTAATAAATTACAGCCGGTTGTATTTCAGGAGTTCGTCTATTTTATGTGGCAGCTCTACGACTGATGTAGCGTTTAATCAGGCCACGTGGACTCTTTAATTCCGTCTGAGAAACGCTACTACGACTCTTGTTTCGGCTGGCATAACATTCAGAATGTAGGCCTACATCAAAGATAGCTATCAGTATCTTAACATTCTAATGAAGAAATTGTATAACTGATTACCATCACAGTCCATCAATTTGTGTCACAACTCTTGTTTTTGTATTTGTTTGTTTTGGAATTTGTCCATGTTTTAATGAACTTCCATCAACTTAAACACTTCAGGAAAGGGCTATCTGACGAGGCCAGTCCGTTTTAACTTTTATAGGCCTACTCATACACAATAAATACATTTTAAAACAAATGTTCCTAAATATTTCCACTATATTGTTGATATAATCAACAACAATGTATGTTTAAACATACCTAAAGCTTGACCCGTATTCCCTACAACAGACCAAAAACAATAGGCAAGGCAGTAACCAATTACAACACAGATAAGGACAAATCTGCCGGCAATTTTTGATATTGTTCGTATCAAAAATTGAAAACAATTGTTGATTGTTTTCTATTAAACGTAAGCGTAAGTAAAGACAAAAATCAATTTGTAATATGACATATTGAAAATGATTTTATTTATCCATTTACATTAAATTGATATAAACCTGTCCAGGAAAGAAAATTATATGTTCAGTAGAAGATCAAACATTTAAGAAATCCAGTTTCAATAATAAGCACAGACAATAAGTTAGAACATATCACAAATTGACCAGAAGGTAACAAGAATGCTTTATCTACACAAAACATCCTATATAACAGGTTATTTAAAGTTTATTTTTTGTCTTATAAATAGTATTTCCCCGGTGTTTAAACTTGGCCAGCACATGCAGACAAAGCTGATTCTTAAAGTTTATGGATTCTTATAAGTTTATTCTTTTCTTTTTTCATCTTCTCCTAAAGTGTGCCACGCTTAAAGTCGCATTCCTCTCCCAGCTGCACAAACATCCAGGGTTTGAAATACACACGTGCACTGCGCATGCGTTGAGCCCGTTTGTGCATGCAGTGCAGGTGGCATTTAAACAATCGCTTTCTGAAATTAAGTGTTTTGACTGAACGGAGTAAAATGTTCCCCCAAGAAACTATAATGAACTCGTAACGTTTTAACAAAACAGTTGCTAAAATCTGTAGCTATCTGTTAACAACTTCGGGTTGCAAGAACCCTAATGAGACCATTTTTGACAAACAAACACGTGAACAAATAGGCTTATAAATAAATAAATAAATAAATAAATAAATGAATAAATATCTGTTTCCCCTGTGGTTGAGACAAATAAATAAAACGCATCGTAATGAGGCAAAAAGTCCACCTTCTACCCCTGTCAAGGACAAATATTTGTTTAATAGCCTAAATACACAACCAGTCTCTGTTTCCTGCTTTTGCTGAACTTCCCATCCTGAGACTTCCTGGTGTGTTACTGGGACGATGGGATTAAAGTAAATAACTAAAACATAGGAATATGCGGGCTTTTCATTTATAACCATTAGGTGAAACTCATGGAGACTGTGTGCTCCAGTGCTTTACGGCGCAATGAGGCGATGCTGGTCCCTCTCCAGACGTCACTGTCCGGAGAACCACAGAGCTGGGGCGAAGCGGTCACGTTAGTTGGACCAGAGAGGGAGGCGGGCACCATACCAGGAAATGTGGGCTGATAGAGGTGTGACTGGAGCCCAGAGCCGTTAGAGGACATGTTGGAAAGGCTCATCGAGTTGTGAGGGGGACCGGCTCCGAGGCTGCACTGGGAGAGGGACTGGGCCATAGCCTGCTGCCGGCCCAAAGCGGGCGGGAGTTGCAGCTGCGAGACGCCGGGCATCCCTGCTGCGGCCCAGCGAGTATCGTTGGCATGAAAAGAGCAGAGGCTGTCGCCCATGGCAGCTGCAGCAGCAGCTGCAGAAGGGAACTGTGGCAGGCCGTGATGGGTCGGCAGGAGCGTACCCGGGGCTCGGAAGACGTTGGTGGTCTTCTTGCGCTTCTTCCATTTGGCACGTCTGTTCTGAAACCAGACCTGTCGAGGGAAACGGATGGGCATGACTAGGCGGAAAAAATACAGTATTTTTTATTTGTATTTATAAATACAATTACGTCCTTTACAAGGAATCTAGGTCAATCCCATACGCAGCATTTTGTGCAATAATACTGAAAATATAAGTTGTCACAAGCGCGAACTGTCTTGTTTTAATGCATACTTGGTAATAGGCTACAGGAGCGTAACAAGTTGGAGAGGAAGAACGAACGACGAGTTCGTCAGCTGCTCAGAAATGATAACAGAGAAATATGTGGGCAGAAATTATTTATAAGTAGATAAATTATTAATAAAGGTTATTACCATCCATGAGGTTTGCCGTTGAAAATTATATCAAACATTTGAATATTAGTTGAGCATCACAATTGTTTAACAAAGATTTATATGAGCTCATTAAAAAAACTTTATTAGGCCTAGATTTTATCAGGGAATTGTTCGTATTATTACCTACTAAACAATCATCATCATCATCATCATCATCATCATCATATAAATGTAGCCTCATACAAAATAATACCATATATTTGGAAATAAGTTTTTACCTTTACCGAGGTGATTTCCTTATTATTATTATTATTATTATTATTATTATTATTATTATTATTATTACTATCGCTGTAATAATTCAGAAACAGGTTTTGCTTTTAAACGGAATAACGGGTCAGTGTTGTCTGTAGCCTATTAGGATAGAAAGCTCTTCGTGTAATGGGGGTGCAAATGGTATTTATATTTGGGTAAAACAGCACAGATTTTTTATCAGAAAAAATCCATATACTCTTACAAGCAGTTATGTCGCGCCTATGTGAGCGCGTGTATCGCACTTGGGTCCTAGACTGTTCAGGAAATGATACTGAATGTTTATGCCGGGGTCCTTGAGGTTTATAAAGATATCATTGTAAGTCAGCCGATGATTAATGTGAAGATTTGGTAGAGAACCTACGGTGCTGTATTAGAACTCAAATCTCTGTTTCATCCCGAGCAGCCAGCCGTGAAATCCTGACCAAATTCATTACACTTGAAAGGAAAGAAAATGCAATTTCTCATTCCATCTAAAAATAAGAATATCCACGCAATGTTTTCTATGTTAAGACATGGAAGTTGACAGACCATTTAAAAAGAAAACAGGGTGCGGTACATCGAATCGAACTGCATAATTGTATTTTCTAGAATAAAATATTAGTTATCACAGAATAGTATGCCGCCGTTATTTCGTTAATTTCGTTTTTATGTAAATAAAATGTTGAAACTGAATTAATGTACCCTAGACGCTAATGATTATGCTTCTTATATTGCATATGATCTCTTCATTTGCATGATTTTCACATTGCTGGTTAATAAGCCATTCCTGTTATAAATAATTTTGAAACTGGTAGATAATAATGGGATTGGTTTTATTATACTATTTTGAAAAAGGCTATACATACATAATGAACTTGAATACATCACATAAAATTAAAAGTCGTGGAATAGGTATGGAATGCTTATTGTCTCCCAAAAGAATTGCCCTATACGCACTAATTTGGCAAGCTTTAAAACGGAACGCATCGCTAGTCAGATACGTGAGGCATCATATATTTTAAATGTGATGAAACCGGCTATGTGCACTAATGGATAAGTTGCGTTGTAATAATTACGTTGTAAAATGAGTTTAATCCGGTCCGGGATAAAGTGCTAGAATCGTTTGAAATGACAATTACTAATCGGTCAGAAAAAAACCGCAATTAATTTTAGTTTGTTGAAAACTAATCTCGATTGTGTGAAAAATGACACCAAAAGTATATATATATTTCAGCTATAGATATGCATATGCATTTAAGATGTTTTGTGCATGTTGTCATTTTTACATAGGCCTACGTTTTGTTTCCTTTCGCACAACTCTTGGTTTCATTAAATTGTATTTAAAAAGATATAGAAAGAAAGCCTGTTAAAATCACCAAACTGGTACGAGTGAAATGTAATTACAGAATAATAGTACTTATAGTAATCATAATAAAATTCACGTCTTGGTTAAATAACACGTATTATTGTTATATTGCAAATCGTTCGCCCTTATTTGGAATTTTTGAATATTGATGTATGCATGATGTAGACTATGTTCACATTTGTGAGTTTTTGCATTTTTAGTTTAACATATTACATTGCATTTTCTCCCATTGCAAATTTTATCATAATGAATGTTTTATAATAAAATAATAAAATGTTTTGAATTTTTAAATAAAAATGATTAATTTCGGTGCTTCCTAAAGATGCTAAACCTGCGACAGAATTCAGCACCATGGACAGCATACACCATTCTTTTTAGGCTACCCGCACGCGCACCATCACGTTGCGTTGGTTCAGCAGTGCTTTCCAATATAAGTATTATCTCGTGGCACTTGTAAAGAAAGATCATCTACTAAGTGTTTGAAATGTTATTGAATAGTTTATATATTACGATAATAAACAATGGAGTTTGGGTACAGTGTATCTAAAACCTTAAATAATAATTAAATGCTTTCTGCCATACCTCTTGCACTTTCCAAATGGATTGCTAATGTTATGTGAATATAATGTGAATATAGTTTGTTGGAATACATGTGGGAAGAATCCAGTAAATATTTCCTCGTTCCAGTCTATCACTCTTCTAGAATTGTGTTAATTAACTTTAATATCACTGTTCATTTTACACATAAATGCACGGAGAGAATGTAATTCCTTTTCAACAAGATATTAATAATATTCTTTATAATGTATAGCACATATTTTTTAGCAAATACGATTGAACTACATTATATGCAAGATAAAACAATAATATAGGCTATAGCCTAATTAATAAAATATTATAATCTATATAGTATATATATATATATTATATAGCTAATATATAATTTATACTATAATATGAATATAATACATGTTGGCCTATAACATATGCTATTATTATTTTTATACAACGATTATATTTTTTACAACGTTTTGTTCGAGCCCAGACACACCACAGTTCAAATCACACACTACAGGCTACTATTTAGTCTGACCGCACACAGACACCTTTCTGTTTTTTGTAAGTTTGTGTTTGTTGCATTCTTGTTTGTGTCTGTCTTTAATGTTTTATACATAAAGCTTACCTGCACACGCGATTCTGTTAGACCGATCCTCAGTGCCAATTCTTCCCTCATGAAGATATCTGGGTAATGGGTTTTAGCAAAGCTTCTCTCCAGCTCGTTTAACTGGGCCGGAGTAAAGCGGGTCCGGTGTCGCTTTTGTTTCTGACTTTGTTGTCCACCTGACTGGTTGGGATTCTGCTGCTTTTCTTGGTCTTTAGTGTTGACTTGCACGCCGGGAGGATTTGATCCAGCATTGTTGATGTCGTCTCCGGACAGAAGAGTGGCGCCTTCAACAGCGTCGGAACCCGGGGCTAGATCGCCAGAATGCCCCGGGTCAGATACACCGCCTCCCAGTCTACACTTCAATGCCTCCCTGTGTCCTAGAAGCTCCGCCGCGGCATCCTTCATCCCTGCAAGATAAAGGTATATGAGGTAAATTTGTTTCCTGAAGTTAAACATAAACCAAACATGTCAGATGGACTTCACATATCCTGTATCAAAAAAGAAAACAGTTAATCATTCTTCAGTAATTCCACGTCGATTAATTAGATAGGATACATTTTTTTTATTCAGTAAAATCATGAAATAGTATCATAAAAATCACCGTGGTTACCCTTAGATTAATCTGAAAAAGGTAACTCATTCTAAACATTTTCTTAATGCATGCAGAAGCTAATATATTCTTTAAACATGCTTAATTCCATTTGATCACATCAATATATTTGAAAACGGCTAAATCAAATTACGGTGTAATATAATAGTAATTGCTATTCAGAAGAATTAGTTCACTTAGATCATATTAAGATAAAATATGAAACAAATTGTCAATTTCTATGCTTGATTTTGTTAGATTAGAAGTTCCTCCAGCTTACAGTAGAGTTGAAGACCGGAGTTTGGTGATGATAACTCACCGAGGCGAGCATCCAGGAGGTCGGCGTGCGATAGCATTGCGCACCGCTCCAGGACGAAAATGCTTTCCAAAAAAATTTCTACGACTTTAAACTATTTAAAAAATATATATAGCCTAAATGAAAGAAAATTCGGTTTGTGGTTAAAAAGGAGGTCCCTTGCATTATAATGTCCTTTAGAGGGATGGGGAGGCGCTTAATACTTGAATGAACCCATGAGCTTCTGCAAATAGGAGCCAATCAGAATTGAAGCCTGAAAATGTCACAGCCGCAATCCTCCATAGCTAGCCACTCACACTCACAATCACGCTACATTCACTTGTCTATTTCTCCTCATTTTCACATCTGATTTATTAGCTTTCAACCTCAAATTATACCCTTTTAAATGACCTGATCTAATTTCTGTAATGACAACAAACCACACTTAATAAACTCAGTAATCCTGAGATGTTCAAATGCTACATGGTTTAAAGTTGTTGTTCTTAAGTGGCCCTGTTTGCAGCACGGACGTGATTTGCTCGATTTATTAAGCAACGTCAGTACAAACACCGTAGCATCATCATAGTGGCGGGTTAGAATAGACAGAATATTCGTATATGTAAAATAAAGAGGAAAGTCCTAAACAGGACAAGGAGTAATATTAGCCGTAGTAGCATAGCCTACTTCGTATGTACGTTTGATATCGACTAGCCATGAAACACTGGATGTTGCCATAGTACGCATGGCCTTTCAGAGCTTAAATATTTTAAATCTTGTCTCCAGAGTCAGCAATCGTCTATTTCTAATTTTCACACGAATATTTCAGCAATTTACTACAACATTTTAAAGTGCTGCCTTCCAGAAACGAAGTGAACCATCTCTAATGTTCTGATTTCTCGGAGCCAGCCAACAACAAAGTTTAGATTAGTAATATATTTCTAACCAGAGTAATTTTCAAGATCATTAGGCATTTATGTAATTAGTGCCAAATCTATAAGCCTTTATTACGATTATTGGAGTAAAATCAGTATAAATTTGTACTGATTTATTACTGTTTAGACTTGACTGTCAAGCGAGTAGGGACTTATTGTAAATGATATCTGAGGAAATTAAGTGCACAATTCAGTGGAAAGTGCCGTGTGGCTCCGCCGTACGTGCATTTTTCTCTTTTTGAAGAAAGGGGACACCCCCTGATGGCATGGATTGTAAAGAACCTCACCAGAATAAATAAATAAACAATCTCTTAACAGTTACTGACCTATTGCTTTAACGATATTGATTTTTCATTCAAATTGACTCAATTAGGGTTATTTATTTCGCTAAAACAAAGTAGACATAAACAGATAACTAATATAGTTTACAGTAAATAAACCACCAAAAATACTAATTAACGCGGCGGTTCTTGCCATAGACGGTCTTACATAAGCTTAGAATATATGTGCAGAAAAAAAATAAAACGCTTTTGGCAGATGCCAGTGTGCGAAGGCTTATGAAAGCGCTTTGTGTTTAGGAGTGAATGGTGTCTTTCGAAAGACACAAAGGGTGCGTTCGGGCGAGAACTTTGGCATTTTTTTGTCCTTTCTTTCTCTGGCTTAGGTTAAGTTGTTTCAGCTCATCTTTTTATTTCAGCAATCTGGTGACATGACCGGGACCACTAACTCCAAGATGTGGGGTTATATTCGATTACCATTAACCCAGTGGAGTAACTTAAGCCGGTTTTTAAAAGAAATGATAAAAATAGAGACGAGGGAAGCAGGAGGATTCCATGCAGCAACTATCATCCTTCGAGATATAATTTTGGATACGTCGGGGACCGTGGACAAAGTACTTGAGTAAACAGCGAATGCAGAATGAAGAAGAAAAAAAACTCTGAAGCGTTTTTTATTCAGTGGCTAAATGTGTATTGTCGTGGCTTTTTTGGCATCTATGCCAAATAAATATACATGCTATTGAGATATAAACTATAAAATAATTTTCACTTGGATTTGTATTTTTCTGACGCCGGTAAG